>OW679201.1:90978876-91353196 GCA_940337035.1 Agriotes lineatus
ATGGAGTTAGAACAGGAGATTTTTACAATCGAGTCGTAGGCTAAACTGCAGAATCCGGGGCACATTCCCCTCCTCTTATTGCATTTTATTCCATTATATAGTTACCAATACTTATTGTAATTGAAATATAATTCTAACCAAAATTTATAAGTAGCTAATTCAATGGCTACCGAGATTTCAGATATTTATGGCCACCCGGTAGAAATCTTTAGAAAACTTCTAAACAAGCTGACATTGTGAGCAGAGAAACGTCAAGTTTAAATCGACGATCTCTGCATAACCTAGAAAAACCTACCATTATGGACAACGGCGGTGAAAACCTTCATTTAACGAACAAAAGCAATACTCAAGAACCTGGGAATTTATGATACTAACACAATTAAATGCAACCTAGATGTTCTTAGGTTAATCCTACACACGAATAAAACCCTCCAATGGAAGAATTTCCTAAATATTGTGTGGTATCAGACAGCACAACCCTTGATCATTTCTACTGGTATTATTATGCAATGATGCTTCTTCTTTCTTTCTTAATGTGTGTTTACATTGTAGTTTTGAATATAGAATTCCTTTTATAAGTGCATGTAATTATTATTTGAAATTAAATTCGTAATTATAGCACCATAAAAATGCAGCATTTGTATTTTGAAGAAGCCGTTTATTGTGAAAGAAATAAAACAAAAAGCTGTATAGCTAACTAGAATCTTTTGCAATATACAAATAAAACTTTATTTTAAAACGTATTTATCGGTTATGTCTATCCAAAAATGCTTTACTAAATCTTAAACGCTGTCAAAAACGCGTTTCAAACCCTTCCCATCCACTATCCTGTTGTTATCAACATTACAGTGACTCTTAAAAAATCTCACAAAAACAGTAATGTATCCTTATTACCTATAATTCCATCGCCGCCAGGATCCAAATCGCCCAAATAGCAACATTTTAGCCTTATTGGTTCTTGGGCTTCACTTTGTAAATCATCAATATTTTGTTCGTCCATTTCAAATACCTATATATTCATAATCGTTACAGTCAGCCTGTTTTATCTATGGAGAACACAACACGGTATACTACTCTTGTTTGGAATTGCTGTGAGCAGTAGTTTCTACTTATACCAGAAGTTCCCTTTTACCCTTAGCGGAGCTGTAGTACCCTTAAAAAGCATTTCGGAACCTATGTTCAGCGGACGTTTTTGTATTCATTTGATGAGAACTATTACTTATTTGCTCCTCTTTTTAATTCCCTGTATAAAAGAAGTACCTAGAGGTACTCTGAACACTTCAAGTCTCCACATTTGGTTATATTTTTGCCGTATGTACCTTCTCATTGCTTTTGCAGGTTCTAGTGTTCCAAGCCTATTTAGAAACAGTTTTCTTTAAAAAAATCCTGCATGATTGAAATGCACTTGTATATTCAAGGCCTGTTTTTAAAATTGTTCTTATAACAGCGATTTATCATTTGCATAATATTTTAGCAATGGGGTTCAACAGTTTGACTTTGGAACCTTCATTCAATCTGACAAAAGTTGTTACCTTGCTTTCTTTATTAAATACGTCAAACACATTTTCTTCTGTATCTTACTGAATTTCTTATAATTCAATTTATAAATGCAAAAATTATTTTAGTTTGAGTAAGTCCATATATGAGGTGACAGTTAAAACTGAATTCTACACATTTTTGAGTATATATTTTATTCTGAATTTTCAAAATTAACCCTGTACCCACCAAAATAACTATATTATTATTTCCAAGATGGCACAAGTACTGCAACTCCACAGATTCTCATTCAGTAGGTCATATAGTAAATTCACACCAATCTTGAGCTTTATACTTTTTAGGTCAGGTTAAATACCCTGTACTATATAATGCGCTTAGATCATGATATTATCGCTCAGTAAAAGACACCTTCATTTGCATTTGTTCCTTAACAGACGTTTCTGGAACAAATAATCTAGATGTAGACGTAAATGCACGTCAAACGCCGAACGAACGTATTTGTCCTACTTTTAATATTTGAGTGCAAATGTGCTATTTGTGCCGGACAAAAAGCTAGATCATATGATATGCCATTTGAAAACTTAACGACGCTTTTTGAATTACTATAATTTAAATGATTTTAGCCAGCAAGCGAAGGTGTGGTATAATCTCTTAAAGTACAAAACACAAGAATTGAAAGAACTGAAACTAGCAGAGCTGAAACTTTCTTTCCAGATTGAAACATGCTTTGCGTATTTCCTTGGCTCAACCGTGTACATGTCGTAGGTTGAAAACCTTGTTGGAATCAACAATGCCAGAAGAGCTCCTTAGTAGACTACACCTGAGTGTACACAGAAAAATGGTGCTCGAAAAAAAAAGAAGCTAAAAGATTCGCGAAAACCTACGTTAATTTAACTTATACACCTCCGCAATTTGTAAAAAAAATAATTTATAATAATAATGCTTATAGTATCGTGTGTTAAAAGAACTCATTTAGGGTAGGTCTTGGAAAGAAAGATAGAAAATCTAGTCATGTATTAACTTAAGTTTGTAGGTGAATGTCAGATTGCATTTTGTACTTGTATCAAGCAAAAAGGAAAATAAGACGGCATTTACACAACAACGAGTGTATTAATCATAACAGTTAATAAAAATGTTTTTTATTGAGTGTTTTGTATATTTTTAGGAAAATAGTTCAAGACCAAAGTGTAATTTAGTTCTTTCTGACTTATGGTGGTTCATTTGCTTCAATAGGTATGGATCAAGTTACGGCAAACTTACGACAAAATTGAGTTTTTTTTAACAATAGTTTACTACATATATATGAGGGAAGTACAGTGTTTGTTGTCCCTAGCATAGATGGCTGTGCAATATGTTGCTCCTAGTACCCGCACTTGTTTTGTTATTTTATTGGCAAATTTGATTAATCGAGCTTTAATAGTTTTAAAGTTGTACAAGTTGAAAGTAGTGGTTGCACGAAGATTTTGGGAAACAGAAAAAAGTGAGCTTCAAGTACCTATAAAAGAAAGGTTTAAGACCTAAAAAAAATCATACACATATGGTTGGCGTGCTTGGAGATTCTGCTCCTTCCTATCAAGTAGCAAAGAATTGGTCTCGAGCGTGCAAATGTGGCAGAACAACTTGCGAACATGCAAAAGGTGCTGGTCGGCCGCATCCTGCGTGTACTCGAGAAAACATTGATCTTGTGAATGACATGATCAGAGAAGATCGTCGATTGACAACAAGACATGTAGCGGAGATAACAGGCCTTTCAAATGGTACCAGTATGACCATATAAATGACTATTTATGACTTCATAAGGAGTCAGCAAGATGGGTACCCCAAATGTTGACACCCGAACAAAAGCGTGTGAGAGTCACTTCTTCTTACTTAGCCTTGTTTAACCGTAATCCTAAACGTTTCCTCGATCGCTTTGTTACGGTTTTATTTATATTTTTTTAAATTTATTTAATTTTTTTTATTTATTTTTATTTTTTTATTTTTATTTATTTTTTTTTATTTAATTCGCACTCAGCCAACAGCCGTTAGGCCAATTATAGGCGTCGCTGTGCAGTTATGAGGACTTCCAACCCCACTAACGACTGTCATGATGTTGTATGACCGCCGGGACCAACTTTTTTCCGTGATAGCCGTACCACGAGGCGCCGAGAGATGCAGCCGTGGAACTCCCATCCAAGTTCTGATCAGAAAGAGCGTTGCTTAACTTTGCTGATCGAACGTGGACGCTTGTTCAAGCTACACCACTCGGGACCCCGGGTTGATGAAACTTGGGTTCATCACTTCGATCCCGAGTGCAAACAACAAAGTATGGGGTGGCGTCATCCAGGATCTCCCCCTCCACGCAAATTTCATGTACATGCTTTAGCGGGCAAGATAATGGCTATAGTTTTTTGGGATGCCGAAAGAATTTTACTGGTAGATTTTTTTGGAACGTAGCCACACAATCACTGGTCAATATTATGCAGCATTAGTTATAAAACTTCGTGATTGCATTAAAGAAAAAAGAAGAGGAAAATTATCACGCGGAATTCTCTTTCATCAAAACAACGCCCCACTTCATAAGAGCCTTACATTTAATCTCGAATTAAACAGACCTAAATTTACTTTCCAAATTTACGAAATACAATTCATAGGTTTAAAATGCATTTATAATTTCACATTCAGGAAGTTTAAATGCCACAACTGCAAGTTAAGCAACCTTGCGTAAATGAACGACCTAGTAATCAGAGTTTACTGTAACATAAATGCAGATATAGCGGAAATAAACTTGCTTAAGCGCTGATGTCTGTTATGAAACGTTATATCGACACAGTAAATTTAAAACACTTTGCACTTTAATATAATGCAATTTTAATAGTTTCTAAGCAAATGTATTTTTATAAATAGAGCTATATTTTTATAATAAATTGATTCATTCACATCGCGGTGCTACTCTTCCAAGCCTAAATTTTCGAAGCGTGAGGCTGCGCTCCAAGATAGCTACCAAATATCATCGTCCCTCTGAGTGGATTGACTACATTGTCTTAAAACAAGGGTGCAGTCTCACCCTTCTGCTCAGAACGCTAGGGACGAAATCAGTGCAAGTAACGGAAACCTGATTCAGCCTCCAGGCAATGCTGTTCACCTTATTTCTATGAATGCAATTTATGACGCTGGATTTGAAGTTCTGGAGCATCCACCCTACTCCCCAGACTTGGCTTCCAGTAATTTTTATTTATTTCTAAAGCTAAAAGAGAGCCTTCGGGGAACAAAATTTGAGAGCGATAACGCTGTTTTGGCAGTAGTGAAGGACTTACTCTGTTATCAAGACTCCGAGTTTTTCAAGAAAGGTGTTGCTATGCTTGAACGTAGGTGGAATAAGTGTCTTCACTTTTAAGGAGATTATGTTGAAAAATAATGTATTTTATGCTAGGGACAATAAATACTGTATACCCCTCGTACATATTTGCCCCCCTTTAACTGGAACCCTGGCTACGCCTTTGGTTGGTGCCCAAACTAATGGACAAGCAATCGCTTTGATACAGTTGCTCCCGAATTCAGCTGACTTGTTACAAGTTTTCAGCCTATTTTTATAATCTACTTCTTTATGTATCAAGAACAGAAAATGCGTGTTTATGACACGCAAGACGAAGCCATAATAGTATATTATTATACCAGTTTCACAAGAGGGCTCATTGTAGCACGCGTGGATTTGGGGCACGACGAGCGCAGCGAGAAGTGGTCCAATGGAACAAGTGCTACAATACTTCTTATTAATCGAGTATAATATACTATATTATCTACTTTGAGTTGCTGATTTTATAGAAATTTGACATTTGACAGTCACCATCTATTGGACAAAATATCAATTTCGCTGCTCTGACATTTTAATTAATTTAAGTTTGGTGCAAGCTTTTTGGTTCGTGTGCTGTTCAAATAGTGCTTTATCTAGAACAATAATTGTGTTTTATTAATTAATTAAAAGTTATATTTGATTGGAATAAATTTAATAAATACAGTTCAGAGATTGTGGTTATATATTCGACATCTGACGTTTGTTGTGTTATGAGCATGTGTATGCAAATATCACCAATTTTATAAAACAAATAGTTACCAAAAACAGTGTTATAATAATGGACTCCATTGTACCACTGCTTTCGACGTTATAATAACCATATTGTGACATCAAAGTAGATAAACACACTTTTGCACCTATTAATGTAAATTAAACACAGTCTTCCTCATAACAATTAACATATATTTTTACATAAATTTTTAATTTACATTAATTTACTGAATCACCTCATTGTGAGTATGGACCAGATCCTGAATTTTTGCACCTATTACATACAATATGTTTTCTGCAATCATAACAAAAATGTTAAAATTGTAGTTATGTTGACATACAAATTTACAACAAAGTGTGCGACTTATATTTTTATTGCATGGCACATGCAGTAAATTAACGTTTTTTCACTAATGAAAATAGAAAGTATTTTTCAAAACTAAAATGACAGTTGAAAGGTTGACGTTGTGTGATGGTACTCACATTTTTTTATTACTTTCCTCGCCTAAAAAACGAAGGAAGTATTGTAATCAGGAAAAAATCAGCTTCTGAAATTTCTTCAGATCATCACGTTTTATGGTCTCTATTAGACGAAAAATACGTTTTCTCAATTACGTCTGTTTCTCTACCCGTCTGTCCGTTTGTTCATCTGTTCGTCTGGAAGACATCTAAATGGACCGTTCCGTTGAGCTCAACTATAACTTTAATGCTGCTAATATGTAGATTAACCTGTTATATCTCATCGTACTACTACTTTGTGTAAGTAAAACATTATTAAGGACGATTCTGATGAATGATTGATATAATTGTTTGTTTCAGATGCTTTTATCTGTTAAGATGCCATTGTAATACTGTAAGACCGTTAAGGAGTAAGCTTTACCCTTGGTTACCCTTCTATTATCATTTTACTTAGCATATAAGCTACTAACTTTCAAGTCGTTCCATCTTTTTGTGTGAAATCGTAACAAAGCGATATACATATAGTATTACTGGTCAATTTCATTTGATGTTATTGCACTCTGTTCGGTCTGCTGTATATAATTTTTATTCTAGGTGATCTAGTGATTGGCTACCGTTTATTGAGTTAATGTGTTCTCTTCACTAACTGAGAAAATTCGTCGTATAGAAAGATCATTGGCGTCTTAATTAATTAACCTCATTTTGCAGTAGAATCTAGCCATCTCCGCTGCATGTTATCCGGTCTTCGAATCTGCTCAAGTAGTCTCGAAGGTAATTAGTTCTATTTTGAAATGAAAGATTAAAACATTTGTAACAAGTCCAGCCAACCTTTGGGATTTGGCCCCTGAACCAGCAATATTTTTATAACAACTATTTTGATAACTATTTAGAGAAGTAACCGGTTTACTGGCGCAGTTGGTGTTTTATACTATGAATCTAGCTCAGACCAACAACTGTGCTATCAAACTGTTGGTATGGTGTGAGAAGTTAGTTATGCAAACATTAAAAAATCTGTAAAGTGGTTGACACGGAACTTCTCTCGGGCAGATTATATCAATTTTCTAATAAAAAAACCGTGCGTCGCTGGGATTCGAACTCGTGCTCCCAGGCGATCATGTAGGCAGAATTCGGTTACTAACTGCTAGTCCATCGCTTTAACAACGCTTTAGCCTACGCCGACACCTAAGTTGAATTCGCTCTTGGTTATATTATAACGGGCCCGTTGATTGCTGCACATGTTTGTCCATTTTACGATATTCACCATGTATCTGTTAGGTCACATTTTTTTCAAAAACCTCTGCTACGTTTGAAGTATTACTGAATTAAAGCAATTTATTGTTTAAAGGTGTCCATCCTGTATATAATTGACTAAAAGTATACCTATTTAGTTTCGAGGTAGGTAGACATATATATGTGTATAACTCTGGAGTAAAGTGTCATTTCTTCTCTTGGATAATTACTGCTCTCACTAATGCTGTGGCATTAAACTATATCAGCGGGATGATATGATGCACTTTCCTAGTAGGAAAAGTAACCATAATTTTAGTTCCATATTAATAATGGTTTATATTGTAAGCTTTAGTTTATTGAACTTGTATTATTGTTTATCCATTTATTCTAAACAAGGTACCAATCCCTATTTTTATTCCACAATTACTTCTTAAATATCACATGTTGAAGCGCAGAACCATTACACTACATTAAAAATTGACCAATAGTAATAAACGAATTGTCATTGTATGCTTTACAAATTATCACCTGTCATCACTCTGCACTAATAAAACATTGCATTAAAAATTCTAAAGTATACTATAATGACAAGTGATTTTATTATCCATAAATGAATATTACATTTTTATCGGAGTATATGATATATATCCCTATCATGTCATGACTAACCCAATCACCAGCTTTGAGAGTATATCTTTTAGTCTTCAGTTTAGAAAGTTATTGGAATTGATGTAGTCTCTGGTTCAACTTTTCTAGAAAGGTTGCCGCTTGCGTTCTATGACTTGCGACCTGGATAGGGTGTTTAATTTAAGGAAGCACGAATTTGGCTCCTCAAAGTAAGCTAGTGAGTCGCTTATAAGAAAATGAACTGGATTTATAGGAGAATTATTTGAATTATAAATGGAGGAGTCAAGGATAGAGAATTTTAACGAGCTTTAAATTCTCGCATTTATGTGACCAGGATTAATGCAATTTACTTCTGAGAAAGTAGCAGAGTAAAAAGTTGTTAATTATAAATATAGATTAGTGCGTACATTCCAGTGGTTAAATCAGTTAGATGCGTTGTAGCTCGACATTATAGCCGATTTATGCTAAATAAGTAGCACGAACCTACTCACAATACAGATGAGAATAAACCATATTGTCACTTATAGTTTTTTAGACCGTGAATAGGAAAGCTATTGAAGACATACTCTTACTTATTAGAACTTTGAACATTCAAACAAAAATGGGACTACGTCAGTTCAGCCCGTTACAAACTACGGAAATTGCGTGTGCAGATGACATGGCAAATTAGATGCAAAAGAACAAGACCTTCAACATAACGTACATGTATATGCTAGGGCGATGAAGAACACAACGTGATAATAAAGAGAGATAAAAGCAAAATGATAGTAATAAGGCCTGAACACAGAGATCACAACATTTGGATAAAAACACAGCATTAGAAAAAGTGACAAGAATAAAATATTTGGGGGTATGGGTAACTAAGAAAGGTGAGATAGATGAGAACTGACAGTAGCTTGAAGATTTCTTAATGGAATCTGCACATTGTATAATCTTAGACAAAAAAGATATACCAAAAGAAACAAAAGTAGAAGTTTACAAACAGGCAGCACTGCTAATACCGACATATGCGACTGAATCGTGAACTACGGAGGAGATATATCTTAGCAAACTTAGATGTATGGGAATGAGATTTCTAAGAAAAATAGAAGGCAAAATTGGAAGACACCGAATCAGAAATAACTTAACTTTCTCTTATCATATGCCAGCAGCCTGTTATAACCACAAAGTGGCTCTATGAGCCCTATTTGCCCTTCGGCCCGGTAAGTGGCTATAGCCTTGCCCGCAGAAATTGAGGAAGAGTTGACGACTACCACATGTGTGATAGCTGGGAATCAGATGAAAAGCACTAAAAATCAAACCAGGGAAACATAAAATAACAGAAAACTAACTAAGATGGTATACGTATATAGAGTGCCAGAAGAAAGAACACCAAGAATGGTTTACTAAGCAAGAAAGAGCAGAGGATAGAGGAGTTGATTGGTGATCGATATAATAGGGCACAGCAGATCAGAAGGAGCGAAAAGAAACAAGTGGTTGCCTCACATAAATTAGAAGAATACCGCATTAAACCAACATATACTAAAAGCTTTAAATTAAGAAAGTAAGAATTGGCCATCGATAGTAAATTCCATGATTTACAAATTATCAACTACCAAGACTCTGCACTATTACGACATTACATTAGAAATTCTAAAACACACAATGATAAATGATTTTAGGCAAGAATATATTTTATTCTTTATTGGAGCACATGTTAAATATGCCAATAATGTCAACCACTATAACTTAAAGACATGCTGGAGAGGTAATTTTAGTTCGAAAGGGTCTGATGACCATTTACCCGAAATTCTATCGCTACCGAGTTACAGAGATTCATATCTTTGTTATTACCGTTTATAAAATACTAAGTTATTGATTTTATTTTATTATCAAAAACTAATTATTTAGTAACAACAATTATAAAAATTTCTTAAACTGTTCTCCTTACGTATCTATACACCTTTGGTTCTTCATGAAGGGAATTGCTCTCTGGGAGAGCTACTTCCTCAATTTTAAGAAAAACCAGAATGTGTATAGACGCAGAAACATGACATTTTAAACAACTTTTATGACTACTATTATTAAATAATCTATTCCTGTTAATAAATGTAATTTTACAATCAATGAGTTAGTATGTTTTGAAAGGTAATAAAAGTAATTAATTTTCCTGTTTTCCTTCCATGTATTTCTTTTTGTCTTCGTGCGAATTAATTAATAATAATGATAATAATAACAATAATTCCTTCTATTAGACAACTACAAAAGAAAACAATATTATTTTAATTGTAATTGCTGCCCAATGGGATCCCAGTCAGCTTACTTACCATAGCAAGCAGCTGATCGACCCTGGACACCCTACCTTGAATCTACGATCTAAAACCGAAGCAGTTTCAGTAATGTCGATGCTGATGTCAACGATGCAAAGCAATGGGTTGTACAAGATAATAAATAAATGGTAAAATGGACTTAATTATTTACATCAGATAGTTGACGGTTAAACGCGGAGTTTGATAAGTAAAATTTTTAAGGTAGTTGGTTGTATATCTTATAAATATTATAAGAAAATTAACGTTTATAAGCTCATATTTATGAAGTGGAGGTGTAATCAAATCTCAATAACGGATATTCAAACTATGTACAGGGTCCTGCACGACGAGCTGAGTCGATAAGTATATGGGAAATTACTAGGGCTAGTTACTGAAAATTTGTGTACCAGGGTTTCCCAAAACGCTCAATTAATCTAAAATATTTTCAGTTTTCTGCAACTCTTTTTTAAAAAATTATACAGGGTGCTCAGAAATTGGCGCCGATGTTGCTATTTAAAAAATTCAAAAACTTTATTTTTTGAAATGGCAACCCCCCTTTTTCTCTTTATCAGTGGATTCTACGCTGCAAAGTAAGCAACCATTGTGATTACATTCCTATATCTAAAATGAACGGTTTTTGTAGAAACTTGAAAATACCGAAATTTTCGTGGTTATTCGAGAATTTCAAATTATCACTTGGCTTGGGTTTGAAGGTACCAAAACAAACAAAAGCTAAAGTGTTAACAAACAAGAATTGCAAATAATTAGACTTTTAAGTGTCGCAAAAGTGTTAATTATGTCCCGTTTAGGATTTAGTTACGAAGATTACTTCAATTTGTTAGTGATATACGGGGAATGTAACAACGTAATCAAAAGAGCTTGCAATATTCGGATAGACCAAAGCCCACCCATGACATCCTCACGCGACTTATTACAGTCTTGGGATACTTTAGAGCGCATCCTAGAAATTCTTTAACAGATGCGGAAAGAGATTTAAGAATACCTGAGATAAGTATTCACAAAATTCTGAAAAAACATAAGTTCAATCCATATTCATTGGTAAAAATTTCTAAAACGAAGAAATCCGACGAAGAACCAAAGTCGTTGATATAATAACACGTACGGCAGAACTTAAATGGCAATGGGTAGGACATGTAGCCAAGCAAGATCAAGACAGATGGACATTAAGAATAACACACTGGCGACCAAGACAAACAAAGCGCAGTGTAGGCAGACCACAGAAACGATGACTAGATGACATAAAGAAACCAGCAGGAAAGAGATGGTTTCAAGTAGCACAGGACAGAGAAGCATGGAAACATATGAAAGAGGCGTATGTCCAGGAGTGGACAGAAAACGGCTGAGAAAGAAGAAGAAGAAGTACAAAATTTGAGGCCAGGTGAAGATCAAAAGAGAATGAATTTTTGTGAACTTATTTTAATTAAAACTCAGGAAGAAAAAGAATTGTTACAAAAGCTGATTTTGACGGATGAGGCAAAATTTTAAGAAGAATGGAATGTTTAACCGGCATAACTCTCATTATTGGAATGATACTAATCCCCACATATTTCGTGAAAGACAGTTTCAAGGTT
Organism: Agriotes lineatus; assembly: GCA_940337035.1. NCBI lineage: Eukaryota > Metazoa > Arthropoda > Insecta > Coleoptera > Elateridae > Agriotes > Agriotes lineatus. Next base: position 90,990,615 of record OW679201.1, read on the forward strand.
ACTGAAGTTTCAATGTTTTTGCTGCAATAAAAAATGACGTTGTGCTAGTGGTACATTTGTATAATGAAACTTTGAATGGTAAGCTTATTGGAGATTGGAGGGGGAATTTTGTATCAAATTCTTGTTTATTTCAGGTGAAAGATATCTAGCAATTTTACAAAATTATTTATATCCATTATATCTGAACTGGAATCACCTGTGGACCAACACGACGGTGCTCTACCTTATAGTAGTGCGCTTGTAATATCTTCTTACACAATCACTTAGAGTATCGTTGGATAGCAAACAATGGACCCCATCAATGGCCTCCCCGTTCGCCCGATATCACTGCATTAAATTTCTTTGTTTGGAATCGTATAACAGATATTGTGTATGCTTCGCCGCTCACAACAAAAGAAGATTGCTAGAAAAGAGTTCGTAATGCATTTTGATCTCTATCCGCAAGAAATCCGAAGTGCCACTCATGTCGAGTTTTTAAGAAGGATTCATAAATATTTGGAAGGTGGAAGTGGAAGTTTTTCTTATTTCTTCCATATATTGTTGAATTATCCTTAATTTATCTCTTCTTGCTGCAATTTTTTATCAATTACGAAAATTACAAAATGTGCGTGGAGGTCGAGTTTTGACGAATATTTTTAAATGCAGACCCCACCCATGGGCTGTAGCTTCTAGAATAGCAAACTCGTCTGTTTTTTACTTCAAGCCAATGCCAACTGATAATTTGAAATTCTCCAATAACCACGAAAATTTCGGTATTTTCAACTTTCTACAAAAACCGTTCATTTTAGATATAGGGATGTAATCACGAAGTCCTCTTACTTCTCAGCTTAGAATCTACTGGCATAGAAAAAAAGAGGGTTGCCATTTAAAAAAATTAAGTTTTCGAATTTTTGAAATAACAAAATTCGGCGCCAATTTCTGAGCACCCTGTATAATTCTTTTAAATTTTTTACAAATATTTGGGTAGGTATGGGTCTCGTTAGTGCAGACCTTTGAAAGATTTGGACTAACTTGCTTGCATTCGGAAAAACTATTTTTTTGTAAGGGGCTACATCTGCCAAAAATTTCGGAGAAACTAAAATAACTCAAACATGGCGCACTCTAGACATAAGATGTTTTGTATGAAGTTAGATTTAAATTCAGCCTGCATCCCACAAATTTAATAAAAATTGAACATTCCATTTAAAATAACGAAGTTGGGTCCATTTCCGGTATTACCGGAAGTTGCAAAAAACTGAAAATATTTTAGTTGAAACGAGCTCTTTCGAAAATCCCCGTATAGAAATTTTCAGAAAACTAGTCCCAGGAATGTCCCATATACATATCGACTCAGCTCGTCGTGAAGGACCCTGTACATCGCATCGGTTCTAAAATTATCCTGTAAAACAAATATCCAGGTAGCGTAGTTTTTATAATTTTGTGAAATAAAAACACCATTAACGTAGAAATCATCGGTTATACATTCTAAGCCAATGAGCTTCTGAAAGGGCATGAGAAATATGCTCTTTGCGTCTGATACCGTAGATAAATTTGAGAGAAGCATTCTATACTTTTTGTATTCTGGATATATCTGAGGCATCGAGGCGAGAAGCATAAACTATATAACAAAAATTAGATGATGATGATAATACTAGAAACTCGAGAAGAGTCACTAAGCATTTACATTAATTTAGTATTAGGAACACTGCTGCTACTGTAAAGAACTTTTCGTTCTCCAAAATCTCCCTAGATCAATTTGTTTATATGCTCCTTGAATCTTAAGCAACTATCGAGTATAGATTCAAAATTCCTGAAAAAATTAACAACTGGAATTAATTCATCGTCTATGTAGATTTTAATGTAATCAAGTGCCGCAGTTCTAGATTTTATTTTGTCAAAAGGTAAACAAGCACATTTGGATGCATTAATCTTTAAGCAGTGTTTTTTTGGAAACGTTTACTGAATTTTTCCTTCCCTTTACACTAAAGGAAGTATTGGATTCACCTCAAAAATTCGAAATTGAGGATTCAATAGATCTTCACGTTTTAGAGTCTCCTGAACTCAAAACCATGTTTCTGCTCATTTATCTGTGTGTCTGTCTACCTGTGAACAGAATTTCTCAAAAATGAAAAGAGGTATGATGTTGAAACTTCATACATAAGTTTTGTGTACTATCTATTTGCGACAGCAAGCTTTTAAAGAAAATCCCATAACCGGGGGTATGGTGTTAATTATTACTACTTATTTTTTGAATTACAAAAGAATTTCAAAACGTTTAGCAAAATGTTTGTTTTTGTTCATTGAAGGCAATTTTTCTCGAAAACGGTAGACTTGACAGCAATGAACCAGCTTCTGTAAAAAATTTTGACACTCTATATCTCGAAAACGAAAGCCCGGAAAGAAAAATGGAAGACGAAAAAAGTGTTAATTTTTTCATGAGGAATCGACAGTGTTGTGACACTTATTTAGGAACACCCTGTATATAATGTAAGACGTAGCCTGAGCGGTAAGTAAGTTCCGAGTGTTAATTAGTTGTGATTCTCATAGAGAGCATTACGTATGTTGATACTGATCATGTAATCGTTGTCGCTTTTATCACTTGGGAATATGTCTTTATGCTGGTTGGATAAGCGGTAGGTATGACCGCGGGAGAGTTTTGATTGTTAATTGTTTTTCACTGTGACAGCACTGGGTGTGTTAAAACTAATCACTTAGACGTTGTCACTGTTATCACTAAGAAATATATTTTGTGGAAGCTTACGTTTTAGTCGTACGTGGATGCCTCGCTGACCTATGCTGCCCCGCTGCAGTTGGTGAGATTAGAGTGAAATTTTTTAGTAAGTTTCTCTATGTGTTGTTCAATTGTGGGTATGCCCAGTTCGTGGTGTAGTTGTTGATTTGTGAGGAACCAGGGAGCGTTCACCGCGATTCTAAGAATCATGTTCTGGAGCACTTCAAATCTGCGGATGTTTGTTTTAGATGTGTTGCCCCACACAACGCATCCGTATAGGACTAATGAGCGTATAGGTGACTTGTAAAAGGTGGTGGTACATTGTGTAAGCAAGGTAGATTTGCGATTAATAAGAGGGTGTAATTGAAGCAATCGCATGTGTCCTTCATTCAGTTTTCTGAGGACATGTTTTTTCCAGGTTAGCTTGGTGTCGAAATAAATACCTAGGTATTTAATGGGCTCATCGTAGGCGTTTCACTGAATATAGTGGCCGTTAATGGAGATTTCAGGGGGTTTGTTAATTTTTCTCGGCGTAAAGGTTTTTGTGACCCATTTGGTGTAATTGATTGAGAGGTTCCATTTCTTGAACCATTTGCTAAGTGTAGTGGTAGCTTCTTGTAGAATAGAGATGACCCCTTCCAGGCATTCATATCTAGCTAATATGAAGATGTCGTCGGCATACATTGCAAGGTCAGCATTGATGGCGGGGAAATCGTGCATGAAGATGTTGAAGAGGATGGGGCCGAGAATGCTACCTTGTGGGACTCCCGCGTGCATGTTTTTGATGGGAGATGGGGATGTGTAGATTTTGACTGAGAAGGAGCGAATATCTAGAAAGGAGAATAAAATGGATTTGATGTATTCGGGTATTTGCAAGAATAAGGGTTTGTATTCGAAGGCTTGTGCTATATCAATAAATAGGGTTGCTGTGAATTGTTTAGATTCATATCCTTTTTTAATGGCTTCTGTCACGCGTTGTAATTGATGGCTGGTGGAGTGGCCTTCCTTGAAGCCGAATTGATAGGTTGGTAGGATATCTAGTCGTTGAACTTCGTCGTTTAACCGAGAATAGATGACTTTTTCCAAAAGTTTCGAAAGTGTTGTAAGTAGACTGATTGGTCTGTAACTAGTCATGGCTTTTTCATCCTTTCCTGGTTTGGGGAACATAAGTACAGTTGCCTGTTTCCATACGTTGGGGAAATACCCTAGCTTTAGACATGCATTAAAAACTGTTGCTACGTACGCGTATGCTTTCTTGGTAAGTTTCTTCAATATGATATTGGGTATTGCATCGTGGCCTGGTGTTTTATTTATCGGTAGAGTTTTGATTATGGAAGCAAGTTCTTTAGGCGAGGTTGGTTTGAAGTTAGTTTCTGGTATTGGTTGATGTGTTTCGACATGGTTGTTCACTATATTGTTGAAAACTGAGTCGCTGTAATTGGGGGAAGTGAACGTTCGCTCGAGATGTTCTGCGAACACTACGCTTTTTTCTTCGTCGGAATTGAGTGTTTGTGCATCCAAGGTGATTGGTGGTATCTCGTATGGTTGACGTAGAATTAGTTTGGTTGTTCTCCAAAGTCCAGGATCTGCTAGTTCGAGGTTGCTAATGAGTTTGTGGTAAGAGTAAATGCGATACCCTTCGAGTTCATGTTTAATGCGATGAGATAGGTTGTTTACGATGATTTTAGTTGCGGGGTTTCGGGTTGTCTGCCTGTAGTAAGAAAACCTTCGGAATTAAGGCTTTATTCGACTAAAAACTACAGTACACAAGTTGTGTCAAGCTGACAATAAACAAGTGACAAAAAGAACAGCAATCTAAATTCTAACATACCACATTCACCCCTCCCTATTTAATAACGCTGGTAATCTTCTAAATATTTTGGCGATCGCCTTGTTCTGCTTGATTTATGCAAACTTTCTGTATGATCATTATAGTGTTCCGAAGAGATCGCGATTTCGAAGGTACTGGCAAAACTGACGGGGGTGGTGTGCTAGTAGCAATTAAAAAACAGTTTCCTAGTACCCGTATGTGTAATTTTGAAACTGCGTTAGGTGATCTGTGGGTGAAAATAAATTTGGGTGCTGAATTTGTGTATATGTGCATTGTGTATTTTCCGCCGTCCTCCAAATACCAAGATTATCAGCTGTTTTTCAATAACACGGCAGATAATATCAAATTGTTAAATAATAACGTTATAGTTATAGGAGACTTTAATATTCCTCAACTGTACCCGATTACTAATGATCGCATCCTGGGTAATATCGAAAATGAATTTTTAAATTTTATAAACTTTTTAAATCTAAATCAGCTAAATGGTATTGTAAATAGCAACTACCGGATATTAGATTACGTTTTGTCAAATATTCATGTATTAGTATGTAAATGTGAGGATCCACTTGTGCGATTAGATGGGCATCATCCAGCTCTTGAATGTAGGTTAGAATTTAATAGAGGAGCAAAAATAGAGACGGTTTTTCAGAAACAATATAATTTTAAAAAGGCAAATTTTTTGGATTTGTACTATGCGTTACGTGATACAGACTGGCAAATAATAGACAACTTTATTGATATCAATGATGCCGTCAATAAATTTTATGAACTATTTTACGGAGCTCTTGATACTACTGTACCTAAAACAAAAAATCCAAATTGTAAATATCCTCCATGGTTTACTGGTTCCATAATTAACGACATTCATCTAAAATCTAGGATACGAAAAAAATTTAAATCTAAACCGTCTTCTGATTTACTGAATAGATTTAAACTATTAAGAAAGAAACTCAAGATTGATATTAAAAGAGCTTATGTTGAATACTGCGCACAAGTGGAGAATGAAATTCAGAGTAATCCTAAAAATGTTTGGTCTTTCATCAAATCCAAAAAGAAATCAAAACTTACTACTAATAATAATATGTATTATAATAATGCCCTTTTAGAAACAACTGAGCATATAGCGAATGCATTTGCAAAAAATTTTGAATCAGTGTACATCAAAGATGATACATCATGTGACATTAAGTTACAGTCTTGCTATGCAACAACCTCTCTGTTCGAAATAAGCGAAATTACTGTTAATGATGTTAGTTGTGCATTGCAAACTCTTAAACCTAAGAAATCAGTGGGATTTGATGAAATTCCTATATATATCTACAAGGCCTGCTCTGAATTTTTAGCTAAACCACTAACAGTTTTGTTCAATCTTAGTGTGGAGACTGGGGTGTATCCGGAGAAGTGGAAGATATCCAAAGTATGTCCTGTTTATAAAACCGGAGGGAAGACTGACATTGTAAACTACAGACCAATATCACTTTTACAAACAATTTCTAAAATATTCGAAAAGGTACTATACAATAAAATATACTCTCATGTTAAACCACAAATAATTGATGAGCAGCACGGTTTCGTAGCAGGCAGATCAACTTTAACTAATTTGGCAAACTTTACACAGAATCTGTCGGAAGCTCTAGACAATAATGAACAAGTTGATGTTGTTTACACTGACTTTGCTAAAGCCTTCGACAGAGTTCCTCACGCTGTTCTTTTGAAAAAATTAGAATATTTTGGTTTCGGTCCAGCACTTATTAACTTAATTAACTCATATCTTTCTGAAAGACAACAAGTAGTAGTCTACAATGGAAGTAAATCACAAACATACAAATCTTCGTCGGGTGTACCTCAAGGATCCATACTGGGACCACTTCTGTTTCTCATTTTCATAAATGATCTTCCATTCACTGTAAAATCCTCAAAATATCTTCTTTTTGCTGACGATTTTAAACTTTGGAAAGTTATTAGAACTGCATCGGATTGTGACTTACTGCAACAGGATGTTATTAATATTCATCATTGGAGCTCTGAAAATAAATTATTTTTCAATATTAGTAAATGTTCAATAGTAACATTTTCAAGAAAAAATCATCCTATCCAGTATAAATATGTGATGGATGAAAACAGTTTAACGCGTAAAGACAAAATTACAGATTTAGGTATCATCTACGACAATAAACTTTCATTTAATGACCACATACAAAAAGTAGTAAATGAAAGTTTAAAATCTTTAGGTTTTATAATTAGAAATTCGGGTCAGTTTAAAATGAAAAATACACTTTCCCGTCTGTATTACACATACGTTAGATCAAAATTGGAATATTGCTCGGTAATATGGTCACCTTTCTATAAGATTCATACAGAGAAAATTGAAAAAGTTCAGAAAAGGTTTCTGCGTTACCTTGACTTCAAACTTGCTGGAACGTATCCTTTATTAGTGCCCTATCACAATTTGTGTGTCAAATATAATGAACCCCCTCTTAGTGTAAGGCGTGACGTAGCAACATTAACCTTTCTGTACAAAATTATTCATTTTCAAATTGAATCATGCGGTAGTTTGTTAACAAAAATTTTATTTCATGTTCCTAAATTGTCATCTAGACACAAAACGACTTTTTATTTGCCGACCCCCCGAACAAATGTCTTATTAAATTCGCCGGTATATAAAGCTTGTTGGATTTATAACAGCATTTGTGAAAGCGTCGACATATTTCTTTCACAATTCAAACTTTACAAAGTACAGTGTACATCTTTACTTCATTTCAAGGTTGTATCTGGAATCGGGATGCTCATCTAAATATCTGAATGCCTAAAACCCATGTATCATCAAGACGCTTGTTGGTGTATCATATATTGCGTTTTTATTTTGCTTTTTACGTTTTGTATTGTGTTATTTCTTTCTTTCCTTTCTTTTCTCATCATCTTAAGAAATATATTAACTTAGGGAACTTTTAATGTACATGCAGCAGTCAGGTTTGCCAAATTGTGCCAGTTGTGATCGTGGTTGTTTTCTTTTGATGTTACCAGTGGTTCAGTTATTTTTATTATGATTTAAAAAAGATACAGTGGTTAGGTTTGGCTAACCTGATTTGTTGTTAGCATTAATTTATTTAAGTTTATAATTGCATATGTTATTTCTTAGGTGGTGGAGAGGTGACTTTTCGGGTGTCCCCCGCTTCAGGGTTAGGTCATATCGGCTTTGTCGGGGGCCGGGTTCTGGAGCGGATAAATGTCCGAGAGCCATCTATGTATTTATTTCGTATTTATATATATATATTATTATTATTATTATTTATACGCTGTGACCTGTAATTGGTTTCCTGTAACTGTTGGTCGCAGGTTAAATAAATAAATAAATAAATTATCATTGCAATTTTCATTGTCTTCAGGAACAAGGTCGGAAATATTAGCTTCTATTTCATTATGAGGAGTGGTAATTCCTTTTAGTAAAGTAACATCGCCTCGTGGAGCCAAATGCTTTAAGGAAACTGTAGATTCCCGTCCATCTTGACGGCGGATCAAGGCATATTGTGGATTTGCTTCAATTAATTCAGCTTCCTCTACAAAAGGGTCATATTTATTTCTTACATGGTTTTTTAGTAAGACCGGGCCTGGTGACAAAAGAAATGAAGGAATGGAATTTCCAAAAGTTGATTTTCGTTGGTGTTGAAACATCCTCTCATGAGGCGTACAGTTAGTTGCAGTAGAGAGAAGGGAACGGACTGAATGAAGGGCTTCTCCTAGTACTTCCTCCCATTGAGTTATTTTTAATCGTCGGGATTTTAGAGCTAACGAAATCGTTTGCCAAATTATTCCATTATACCTTTCGACTTGACCGTTTCCCTCAGGATTATATGGAGTAGTACGACTTGTAGCAATACCTCTATCATGCAAATATGATTTTAACTCCTTGGACATAAATGATGGTCCTTGATCAGAATGAATATAGCGGGGCATTCCAAATATGGAAAAAAGTTGATTGAGAGACTTGATAATCGAAGTAGAAGTCATGTCAGAACAAGCAATTGCAAAAGGAAAGCGTGAGTATTCGTCAACGATTGTTAATAGGTATTTATTTCGTGTTACTGACGGTAATGGTCCTTTAAAGTCTACGTTTAATCGCTCGAATGGAGCAGTTGCTTTAATGAGATGGGCATTAGTGTTTTTGAAGAATTTTGGCTTAACTTCAGCACATACTGGGCAGTGAGCAGTGAGTTTTCTTATTTCAAGTACTGAATACGGAAGGTTTCTAGATCTGACCCAATGGGTCATTCTTGTTACTCCTGGATGGCACAATGCTTGATGAAGATCATAAAGGGTGTTTCCGCTGCTGGAACCGCAAACTCTTGAAAAAATGTCCGCAACTGTGTTTTCTGCTCCAGGACGGTATACGATATCATAGCTGTAACACGACAATTCTAAACGCCATCGAAGAATCTTTTCATTTTTAATTTTTCTGTTATGTTTCATATCAAACATAAAAGACACAGATCTTTGATCAGTTATGAGTCGGAAATGTCTACCCATCAAATAATGGCGCAATCTTCGTAAAGCTTCAACGATTGCGTAAGCCTCTTTTTCCATTGCCGAATGTTTTTGCTCAATTTTAGATAGTGTCCGTGAGAAGAATGCTACTGGTTGTTCGGACTGACTCAGTGTAGCAGCAATGGCGTGCTCTGAGGCGTCTGTTTCGACTGTAAAGGGTATGTTTGGGTCGATGGCCATTACTACGGATTGGGAAATATCCTGTATTATTTTTTTAAAATCTGAAACAGCTAAAGACGTTAATGGGAAGGTTTTAGTTTGAACGAGTTTATGAATTTTTTCAGAGAATTTAGGTATCCACCTGGAGTAATGCGCAAACATACCAAGCACCCTTTGCAACGCTCTGGAATCTTTAGGTACAGGAATGTTTATTAGCGCTTTTAATCTGTCTGGATCTGGCTTCAACGTTTTATTCTCTATTAAATATCCTAGTAGTTTAAGCGATTTCTTATTAAAACTGCTTTTTTCTGTGTTGATAGTTAAATTGTATTTGTTAACGGCTTCTATAAATCTTTTTAGGTTTTCATTATGTTGTTGTTGTGAGTTTCCACATACAGTGACATCGTCCAAGTAAGCGTAAACTCCTAGCAGATTTTCTTTTTTAATAATGCTGTCCATAACTCGTTGAAAACATGCTACTCCGTTGGTAACTCCAAACGGTATTCTAGTAAATTGATACAATCGTCCATTTGCTTCAAATGCTGTGTAGATTTTATCTTGTTCTTGAATAGGGACCTGGTGATAAGCACTACGTAAGTCGATAGTACTGAATATTTCGTATTTGGAAACTGACGTAACTATCTGTTCAATATTTGGAAGAGGATAAGCATCTAAGTATGTAAATCTATTTATTGTTTGAGAATAATCGATGACCATGCGTTTCTTATGGTTTTCGTTTTTCGTGACGAGCACTTGTGCCCTCCAAGGCGAGTTGCTTTCTTCTATAACTCCCTCAGAGAGAAGTTTTTCTATTTCTGCTCCGATAAACCGTGCATCTTCTTCTGAATGTCGTCTGGATTTCGTCGCTATGAACTTGCAGTCGGAAGATAATAAATTACCAAAAAGTGATGCAGGGTCGACTTTTGCTACAGCTAAACTGCATATTGACAACGGGGGTCTTGATCCACCAAATTTAACTTCAATTTTAGAATGTTGAGACAACAAGTCATGTCCAATAATGGCATCGGAGCATAAATCTGGTAATACTTGTATTTTGACGTTGTCATAAAGGTTATCCTTAAGTTTAATAGAAACGAGGCAATGACCAGTTATTTGTGAACATAAAGAAGTTGTAGCCATTGAAATTTGACCACAGCTTGGGAAAAGAGTTATATTCTGCTCTTTGACGAATTGTTCACTTAGATAGAAATCCGAACTTCCGGTGTCAATCAAAGCATCAGCTGGAGTATTATTTATAAAAATTTTCGTTAATGATTTTGCCAAGCATTGAGGTGCTGCAGCTGTTAATCCAGATATAGGAGCAACTGACGCAGTAGTAGACTTATTTCTCAGTTTTTTATTTTGACAGACTTTAGAAAAGTGTCCTTGCCTGGAACAAGCTCTGCAAATTGCTTCTCTAGCAGGACACATGCTTCGTGGGTGTCGATTATTTCCACAAAAATAGCATTTACCATTCGTGGCAGTAGCAGCAGCAGATGCAGCAAGAGATGAGGTACGTAATATCTCTTGATCATCTTCGGGTTTAATTTCTTGTGATGAACAAGTCATATATTCGGGTGAAGAATAAGCTAGTGATTGTTTCTGAGCGGTTTCCAGTGCCCTTGCTTGACTAACAGCATTCTCTAAGTTTAAAGTATTATTTTCCAACAAACGCTGGCGAATTTGAGGGGAATTTAGTCCATTGATGAAAGCGTCTCGTATAAAATTATCTCTATGCTCTTTAGCGCTCACAGCTTGAAAATTGCAGTCTTTAGCGAGGCTTATTAAATTATTTAAAAACTGATCTATTGTCTGACCTGGTTGTTGAGTTCTTGTTGAAAGACAATAGCGAGCAAATATTTCATTTTTAGGTTTGACGTATATGTCAGTTAAAATTTTGATCGCCTTCTTGTAGGAATCGCAGTTTGTTATAAATTCGTAGGTTGAATGGCTTAGGTAATTTATTAGTAGTTTCAGTTTATCCTCTTCTCTAACTTTCTCGATGGATGCGACAAAATTTTCAAATGTCGTCAACCAATGAATCCATTCTTGGGAAGCCTTAGCGGTGTTTGGATCTGTATCGAATCTTTCAGGTCGTAAAAACTTGTCCATAATGCAAAATTTTTTTTTAGTCGAATAAATTGTAGTAAGAAAACCTTCGGAATTAAGGCTTTATTCGACTAAAAACTACAGTACACAAGTTGTGTCAAGCTGACAATAAACAAGTGACAAAAAGAACAGCAATCTAAATTCTAACATACCACACTGCCATTCTCTTCTCAGAGAGTTCTTTTGCCCAATTAAGTCGATTATATATTTAAGTGATGAGTAAAACTTCGTACGGTTTCGGTTGACCCTCTGTTTGGTAGCTCGTTGAACGCTGTTAGTGACGCTGTTTGTTATGTGCGAGATTGTGTCGTCGATGTGGGATGGGGATTGTAAATCGTTAGGGTACTTGAGCTGACGGTCTAAGAACTCGCGGAAGAGTTCCCAGTCGACTATCCCATTAATTATTATTCTTGGCTCGAGGGTGGTTGTTGCCGATGTGATTAGAAATGAAATGATGACTGGTAGATGGTCCGAGTCTAGGTCGGGGAGCACTTGTTGATGTATTTGCTTGTTGAAGTTCTTGCAGGCTACAATGTCCAGTATGTCGGGTTGGTGGTCGTTTCTGTAAGGGTAGTTAGTAAGCGAGGTGGTCGGGGGCTTGTATTTTAAAAGCGTATGTAGATGTGAGGTCGTATAATTTTGAGCCGGCGGGGTTTGATGCTCTACATCCCCAAATGGTGTTTTTGGAATGTAGGTCACCGATAAGTAGAATAGGTTCATTTGTGGTAAATATTGTCGAGATGTCTTGCTCTAGGAGTCGCTTGTTGGGTTGCTTGTAGACACAAATTATGTTTACGGTGCTGCCGTCATGGGCTTTAATTTTAATTACTACGGTCTCAAGGTTTGTAGTGTTGATTAGTTGATATTCATGGTGGATTATTTTGCGCTTAATGATGATGGCCACTTCTCCCGATGCAACGTTGGCATTTCTCTCAGAGCGGTAGATCTGATATCCAGCTATTTTCACAGTGATTTAAGTGCGTTTCCGAGACGCATGCTATATCTATGGAATGTGACAGAAAAGACTTTAATAAGTTTAGCTGATCTTTGAAGCCATTTGCATTTCAGTTGATAATTTTTATTTGACAGATTGTGTTGATTTTATGGTCTATTCAAGAGAGTCTGTAAGAGATTGGTTACGAGAAAATGTAAATTCGTAATTGTATCGCCATAAAACCTGTGTACATAAATCAAACAGGTAGACACTCATGCCAAATACTGAAACCTCTCTAATAGTATCTGGGTCAGTGCCTTGGGGGTTAACCACGAGAATTGAAGTACTCAGTTCTTACAGTATTGCTAATTTAAAATACTTAAAGTATTACAATAAAATATGACCATGAAATATATTTGTCCTGTGATTTATTAACTAAAGTTTGCCCTACGTACAATTTCTTATCGTAGACTGAGCTACTCAAGTGCTAAGCGAATTTAAAATGAATACAAATAATTGTATTTTTCCTTATGTTGTCTTTGAATTTCAGGCTCGGTCTAAAAAAGTGTCATCGCATATTAGACTTGAAAAGAGAAAGTGTTGATTTTTGACGTTTATATGTTAATAATATGGCGTCGAAATGGGAAAAGCTGTGACTCTAGTTCCACTAACGTGAGGGCAGTTGGCAGTCAGTTCCCACTTATTGCCCGGTTTGACATCTACCCAAATATGTATGCAATTTTTAGAGACCTTCCGATGGATATTTTTCTGTTGTCGAATTTATTTTGGGAGGCTAGACAGTTGGGTTGCCGTGGCATTGGGTGCAGTCACGTAGACACTTCCGTTTTTAGTTACGAACTTTAGGGTTATTTCTTCTAGTTGTGGCGGTAAAACTTTTTTTTAACAATTGACTGTGTTTGCGGATTTTTTTTGCCCGACGTCCTGATTTTTGAGCCATAAAGATTAGGTGGCATAAAACTGTAATTAATACGAAATTACACATAGTAACGCGAATAAAAATCATTTATGATAGCATTCCATTACTAAAGAAAGAAACACGTCGTTGTTCTGCATTATTTAATATTCTTACTAATCTTTAAAAAAATCATAGAAAATTAACTACAAATTTATACCTTTTTATCATATCATGAATGTTTGAATGAATTTTTAATAAACTTTTGTAAAATAACATATTAATTACATATTTGTATAGTAAGCAGTGAGTAGAACAGGGCGAGAACCCCCCCACTCCTTTTAATTGATTCGCGGATTCGCGGTTTAATTCGCGGATTTATTCGCGGATTTCGCGGTTTTATTCGCGGATTGACCTAATTAATTTCGCGGTTTGATCTAATTAATTTCGCGGTTTGATCTAATTAATTTCGCGGTTTGATCTAATTAATTTTCACATGTGCTACTGAATAAATTACGCAATAGCTTCCGATTAAGTTACGCGGCGGCCATCTTGGATTTCTGGCGGGAATATTTGAAATTTGAATTTTTACCGATTTTTTTTCTAAGTTTAATTTTTTGAATTTAAATCTCCCGGGGTGTCGGCCATCTTGGTGCGCGCGCACTTCTCACGGCGGTTGTTTTTAATTTTGAATTTTCGCGGAAATATTTGAAATTCAAACTGGTGGATCTATCTCGCTCTTCGAAGCTGCTGTCTCTCTCTTGCATTCACTCGCGGAAATATTTAAATTTAAAAAAAGCTATTTGCGTCGGACCCGAGTGGGAATCGAACCCTACTTTTCTTGGCAGCAGCCTTAGCACCTTACCGCTGCGCTATCGAGGTCTGTTGAACATATAGGAATTGAACAAGACGTCATTTCCTCTGTCGTCACACCGTTCGAGTTGAAACAATCTATTTTTTGAGAAATATGATTTATAAGAACTGGAATGTATAGCTTATTGTGTTTAAAGGTTGATACATTTTAAAAAAAATTAGATTTGTAACAGCTTATTAATTATTTTATAATTTGTGCCTGCTATATGGCTGGATTAACGAGATCCTCATTCTCCCTACCTACTATAGGAAGTTTCCGTCTAAGTTCCTATTTAAAACAGGCCGGTTCCTGTGTATTGTTTGGTTTTAAAGGTTTGAACATTGTACCACTTAGCTGTTCTGACATTATACTTCCATATACATATTATAAATAAATTTTAAATGTTATTTTCGACTGAGTTTTAGCTTCTTATAAATTACAACAGTGCCCTCGCCCATATAAAATAAGACATACGCATTAAATAAATGTTTTTATTGTATAAGAATGGTTGTCCCCCATAAATTTGAATAAAAACAGACAATTTCGTTGAAAAAAAATAGCTTTTCAATATCGTTTGCAAATAAGACAAGGGATACTTGTAAAAATATAAGTCAAACCATTTTTTCTTGTAAAAAATTTACGAAAAGACGTAAGTGTTGGCGACAAATGAAAATAATTTTGAATAAAAACACGCAAAAATTACGAAAAGACGTATGTGTTGGCGACAAATTAAAATAAATTTGAATAAAAACGCACAATTTCGTTGAAAATCTTTACAAAGCGACTTTATAGCACCGAAAAAAATGATGTAAAAAAGTTTTAAGAGTTATTTCTAAGCATAATTTTGCAAACGTTTAACAAATAAACCGTAATTTTTTAATTAATTTATGAAATCGTAGTTCAATTTATATGAATTTTCGATACTTTGTATGTGAAAAAATAGCTTCAATTACTAATATTTGAATAAAAACATGCGATTTCCAAAGCATTTCGTTTAAAATTTTAGAAAATTGATAGCATCTCCCATGAAAATTTATAAAAATCGGCATCTTGTCATATTAAATTCTGTAAAAACGACAAAAACAATATTTTTTTCACAACTTTCATTGAAAAATAGTAAAATTTTACGAAAATACGTCTGTGCTGACGACAAATGAAAATAAATTTGAATAGAAACACGCAAAAATTACGAAAAGACGTATGTGTTGACCCCCAAAGTAACAAAAATTTGAATAAAATCACACAATCATACAGCATCTCACATAAATTTTCGCAAATATCGACATCATGTCACATAAATTATACAAAAACTGTCATCACGTCACTTGAAATTATACAAAAAACGATATTTTATTCAACACACGATGAAAATTGAACAAAAATCACGCAATTACAAGCCATCTCACATAAATTTTCACAAAAATCGACATCATGTTACATAAACTATGCATAATTTTGCAAATGTTTTACACTTTTTATAAAATGCATCGCTCAAAATTAAAAGAAATAGCAATTTCGTTGAAAAAATCTACTACCACAATCATTTCGATAAACAAAATTCAAAAATCTTATACTTTTGACGGAAATATATGTATGTTGACCACAAATTAACATAATTTTTAAATAAAAACGCGCAATTCGTTGAAAAAAATATTCTGACACCACCAAAACACGCAATTTCATTGAAAAATATATATATGTTGTCCACAAATTAACATAAATTTGAATAAAAACACGTAATTTTGTTGAAAAAATGTTCTGGCCCCTTCATTTCACTTAAAATTTTACAAAACTGCCATCATAACACTTGAAATTATACAAAATATATGTATGTTGATCACAAATTAACATAAACCTGAATAAAACACACAATTTCGTTGAAAAATTTGCAAATGTTTTACACTTTTTTATAAAATGTATCGCACAAAATTAAAAGAAATCACAATTTTCTAAATTATATCACGCTATTATGAAATCGTAGATTGATTTTTTGAAATTTTACACTTTGTAACTGTAAAATAACTACAAATACTAATATTTTAGCTTTAGACTTTGTAATTATTGCAGATTCGAGAAAAAAAAACAAAGCAGAGTAGAAATAAAAAAACACAAAACACTTTGTAATAAACAAATATATTGTTCTTATTTCGTATAATACTTAATAATATAAATATAAATGTACAGCAGAATGTCTTATTTCTAAAAATTCGCTAGCAATTTACAAAACTGTAGTTTGAGGTGCACGACATTTCAAATTAAAAAGACTGCAAGTAATAAAATCAGAAATTCATTGTGTAATTTTAAAGTTTAAGATGCACCCAATCTAGAATTCCCTTCGTTTTTGGTGTTGATGACATCTGCCTTAGAGGCGTTTTTCTAACGGCCCCTTTTTTGGAGGCGTTTCCTTATCGGCGTTCTTCTGACTGAACCTTTTTGATGTGGACTTGGATGAGTAGCTGGTGTTTTTAATTTATATTCTAAATCGGACTCGCAGTTATCAGTTTCCATTCCGGTTTTTCCTGTAGTATCAGTCGGGGTTGGCTTCTTTTGCTGTTTAGGTTTAGCTAGCAGCACATTAGCAACGTTAAGGTCTTTGATGTACTCAGCAAACTGTAGGCGTCCGGGTGGATTAATAGTTTTTCGAGGCCGCAGAGTGTCATGAATTAAATCGACTATGTTAGACGCCGGTAAAATTTCACCCTTTATAGTAACGGTGCCCTTGTGATCCCAGCTCACATCGCTTGAGGTACTCAAAATGCGTAGGAAAACTTCAGCTTTTTTCTTAAAAGTTTTGGGAAGTGTAGATAAAATAACGGCATTTGATAGGCTGTCACTGGTTGTTTCAATAGGTATTTTGATTGGCTGCCGCGCCTGGTTTGTGAAATGAAGGAATCGTTGTAAAACCTGATTGTACTGGATCCATTTATCGTGATCAGTTAATTTGGACTTTAAAACTTTTTGCATTTCGTCATCAAGCTGTGATAATATATTTTTCTCCGCATCATCGCCAGACTTAAGACGTTGGACAAATTCCGGCGATACAATCAACATCTTCCGCTCTTTGTCCATTTTAGTCGAAAAGGAGCTCAGTCGTTTGTTCTGGTAGAGCCGTCGTGAATAAACTAGCTTAAAATCAAGACTTTCATAATAAATATATAAAAAAAATATGACAGGTACGGGAATCGAACCCGTATTCTCTCTCGAGATCAGAGCTTAAATCTGACGCCTTAACCATTCGGCCAACCTGCCTCCCTATATAAACGAGCACTCTCTGCATAATTAAGAAAACATCTAGTTTAAAAAGCCTTCTGCATGCAATTTCAAACAATATTTCATATAAATTAAGCCATGTACAAATTTCTAAATCGGTTTTGATATATATTTTATCGAAAGACTTGACCCTCAGCTACCGTTTTATTACTATTTGTCGTGATGCGTCATCGCTGAATTTTACAAGAGTCAACCTGTCTGCTGTGTGACGTACGCAATGTCTCCATCCCTTTTTATTTTAAAATTCTATAAAAACAGAGGCCCGACTGATGCCGCACTAACACGTTTTAAACCATTGTACTCTGTTACCTGATGCGGCAGCAGTTTGGACCTCTGATTTTATAGAATTTTAAAATAAAAAGGGGTGGATACATTACCTACGTCACATCGCAGACAGGCTGGCTCTTGTAAAATTCATCGATGACGCATCACGACAAATAGTAATAAAACGGTAGCTGAGGGTCAAGTCTTTCGATAAAATATATATCAAAACCGATTTAGAAATTTGTACATGGCTTAATTTATATGAAATATTGTTTGAAATTGCATGCAGAAGGCTTTTTAAACTAGATGTTTTCTTAATTATGCAGAGAGTGCTCGTTTATATAGGGAGGCAGGTTGGCCGAATGGTTAAGGCGTCAGATTTAAGCTCTGATCTCGAGAGAGAATACGGGTTCGATTCCCGTACCTGTCATATTTTTTTTATATATTTATTATGAAAGTCTTGATTTTAAGCTAGTTTATTCACGACGGCTCTACCAGAACAAACGACTGAGCTCCTTTTCGACTAAAATGGACAAAGAGCGGAAGATGTTGATTGTATCGCCGGAATTTGTCCAACGTCTTAAGTCTGGCGATGATGCGGAGAAAAATATATTATCACAGCTTGATGACGAAATGCAAAAAGTTTTAAAGTCCAAATTAACTGATCACGATAAATGGATCCAGTACAATCAGGTTTTACAACGATTCCTTCATTTCACAAACCAGGCGCGGCAGCCAATCAAAATACCTATTGAAACAACCAGTGACAGCCTATCAAATGCCGTTATTTTATCTACACTTCCCAAAACTTTAAGAAAAAAGCTGAAGTTTTCCTACGCATTTTGAGTACCTCAAGCGATGTGAGCTGGGATCACAAGGGCACCGTTACTATAAAGGGTGAAATTTTACCGGCGTCTAACATAGTCGATTTAATTCATGACACTCTGCGGCCTCGAAAAACTATTAATCCACCCGGACGCCTACAGTTTGCTGAGTACATCAAAGACCTTAACGTTGCTAATGTGCTGCTAGCTAAACCTAAACAGCAAAAGAAGCCAACCCCGACTGATACTACAGGAAAAACCGGAATGGAAACTGATAACTGCGAGTCCGATTTAGAATATAAATTAAAAACACCAGCTACTCATCCAAGTCCACATCAAAAAGGTTCAGTCAGAAGAACGCCGATAAGGAAACGCCTCCAAAAAAGGGCCGTTAGAAAAACGCCTCTAAGGCAGATGTCATCAACACCAAAAACGAAGGGAATTCTAGATTGGGTGCATCTTAAACTTTAAAATTACACAATGAATTTCTGATTTTATTACTTGCAGTCTTTTTAATTTGAAATGTCGTGCACCTCAAACTACAGTTTTGTAAATTGCTAGCGAATTTTTAGAAATAAGACATTCTGCTGTACATTTATATTTATATTATTAAGTATTATACGAAATAAGAACAATATATTTGTTTATTACAAAGTGTTTTGTGTTTTTTTATTTCTACTCTGCTTTGTTTTTTTTTTCTCGAATCTGCAATAATTACAAAGTCTAAAGCTAAAATATTAGTATTTGTAGTTATTTTACAGTTACAAAGTGTAAAATTTCAAAAAATCAATCTACGATTTCATAATAGCGTGATATAATTTAGAAAATTGTGATTTCTTTTAATTTTGTGCGATACATTTTATAAAAAAGTGTAAAACATTTGCAAATTTTTCAACGAAATTGTGTGTTTTATTCAGGTTTATGTTAATTTGTGATCAACATACATATATTTTGTATAATTTCAAGTGTTATGATGGCAGTTTTGTAAAATTTTAAGTGAAATGAAGGGGCCAGAACATTTTTTCAACAAAATTACGTGTTTTTATTCAAATTTATGTTAATTTGTGGACAACATATATATATTTTTCAATGAAATTGCGTGTTTTGGTGGTGTCAGAATATTTTTTTCAACGAATTGCGCGTTTTTATTTAAAAATTATGTTAATTTGTGGTCAACATACATATATTTCCGTCAAAAGTATAAGATTTTTTGAATTTTGTTTATCGAAATGATTGTGGTAGTAGATTTTTTCAACGAAATTGCTATTTCTTTTAATTTTGAGCGATGCATTTTATAAAAAGTGTAAAACATTTGCAAAATTATGCATAGTTTATGTAACATGATGTCGATTTTTGTGAAAATTTATGTGAGATGGCTTGTAATTGCGTGATTTTTGTTCAATTTTCATCGTGTGTTGAATAAAATATCGTTTTTTGTATAATTTCAAGTGACGTGATGACAGTTTTTGTATAATTTATGTGACATGATGTCGATATTTGCGAAAATTTATGTGAGATGCTGTATGATTGTGTGATTTTATTCAAATTTTTGTTACTTTGGGGGTCAACACATACGTCTTTTCGTAATTTTTGCGTGTTTCTATTCAAATTTATTTTCATTTGTCGTCAGCACAGACGTATTTTCGTAAAATTTTACTATTTTTCAATGAAAGTTGTGAAAAAAATATTGTTTTTGTCGTTTTTACAGAATTTAATATGACAAGATGCCGATTTTTATAAATTTTCATGGGAGATGCTATCGATTTTCTAAAATTTTAAACGAAATGCTTTGGAAATCGCATGTTTTTATTCAAATATTAGTAATTGAAGCTATTTTTTCACATACAAAGTATCGAAAATTCATATAAATTGAACTACGATTTCATAATTTAAAAAATTACGGTTTATTTGTTAAACGTTTGCAAAATTATGCTTAGAAATAACTCTTAAAACTTTTTTACATCATTTTTTCGGTGCTATAAAGTCGCTTTGTAAAGATTTTCAACGAAATTGTGCGTTTTTATTCAAATTTATTTTAATTTGTCGCCAACACATACGTCTTTTCGTAATTTTTGCGTGTTTTTATTCAAAATTATTTTCATTTGTCGCCAACACTTACGTCTTTTCGTAAATTTTTTACAAGAAAAAATGGTTTGACTTATATTTTTACAAGTATCCCTTGTCTTATTTGCAAACGATATTGAAAAGCTATTTTTTTTCAACGAAATTGCCTGTTTTTATTCAAATTTATGGGGGACAACCATTCTTATACAATAAAAACATTTATTTAATGCGTATGTCTTATTTTATATGGGCGAGGGCACTGTTGTAATTTATAAGAAGCTAAAACTCAGTCGAAAATAACATTTAAAATTTATTTATAATATGTATATGGAAGTATAATGTCAGAACAGCTAAGTGGTACAATGTTCAAACCTTTAAAACCAAACAATACACAGGAACCGGCCTGTTTTAAATAGGGAACTTAGACGGAAACTTCCTATAGTAGGTAGGGAGAATGAGGATCTCGTTAATCCAGCCATATAGCAGGCACAAATTATAAAATAATTAATAAGCTGTTACAAATCTAATTTTTTTAAAAATGTGTCAACCTTTAAACACAATAAGCTATAAATTCCAGTTCTTATAAATCATATTTCTCAAAAAATAGATTGTTTCAACTCGAACGGTGTGACGACAGAGCTGCGAAATGACGTCTTGTTCAATTCCTATATGTTCAACAGACCTCGATAGCGCAGCGGTAAGGTGCTAAGGCTGCTGCCAAGAAAAGTAGGGTTCGATTCCCACTCGGGTCCGACGCAAATAGCTTTTTTTAAATTTAAATATTTCCGCGAAGTCTTTTCGTAATTTTTGCGTGTTTTTATTCAAATTTATTTTCATTTGTCGCCAACACTTACGTCTTTTCGTAAATTTTTTACAAGAAAAAATGGTTTGACTTATATTTTTACAAGTATCCCTTGTCTTATTTGCAAACGATATTGAAAAGCTATTTTTTTTTCAACGAAATTGTCTGTTTTTATTCAAATTTATGGGGGACAACCATTCTTATACAATAAAAACATTTATTTAATGCGTATGTCTTATTTTATATGGGCGAGGGCACTGTTGTAATTTATAAGAAGCTAAAACTCAGTCGAAAATAACATTTAAAATTTATTTATAATATGTATATGGAAGTATAATGTCAGAACAGCTAAGTGGTACAATGTTCAAACCTTTAAAACCAAACAATACACAGGAACCGGCCTGTTTTAAATAGGGAACTTAGACGGAAACTTCCTATAGTAGGTAGGGAGAATGAGGATCTCGTTAATCCAGCCATATAGCAGGCACAAATTATAAAATAATTAATAAGCTGTTACAAATCTAATTTTTTTTAAAATGTATCAACCTTTAAACACAATAAGCTATACATTCCAGTTCTTATAAATCATATTTCTCAAAAAATAGATTGTTTCAACTCGAACGGTGTGACGACAGAGCTGCGAAATGACGTCTTGTTCAATTCCTATATGTTCAACAGACCTCGATAGCGCAGCGGTAAGGTGCTAAGGCTGCTGCCAAGAAAAGTAGGGTTCGATTCCCACTCGGGTCCGACGCAAATAGCTTTTTTTAAATTTAAATATTTCCGCGAGTGAATGCAAGAGAGAGACAGCAGCTTCGAAAAGCGAGATAGATCCACCAGTTTGAATTTCAAATATTTCCGCAAAAATTCAAAATTAAAAACAACCGCCGTGAGAAGTGCGCGCGCACCAAGATGGCCGACACCCCGGGAGATTTAAATTCAAAAAATTAAACTTAGAAAAAAAATCGGTAAAAATTCAAATTTCAAATATTCCCGCCAGAAATCCAAGATGACCGCCGCGTAACTTAATCGGAAGCTATTGCGTAATTTATTCAGTAGCACATGTGAAAATTAATTAGATCAAACCGCGAAATTAATTAGATCAAACCGCGAAATTAATTAGATCAAACCGCGAAATTAATTAGGTCAATCCGCGAATAAAACCGCGAAATCCGCGAATAAATCCGCGAATTAAACCGCGAATCCGCGAATCAATTATAAGGAGTGGGGGTTTCTCGCCCTGTTCTACTGCAGTGGACTGTAGTTTCATTGTTGAATTTAAACACCTCTTAATTTTAATTGGTATATCGATAACATTGAGCAAATTGACAACTTGCGGAATTGGGTTCCCTCTTTTTAGAAACAAGTTCAAGATAGCTGCAACATGCCGCTTCCTTGGCTGTGTTCAACTACACTAATAGTGCTTTATAATAATTGTCCATTGTCACACGGTATCACAGACACACATACCTGTCGGTGTGTTGATGCTGATATCTCTGGTAACGCTACCTGCTCTGGGGTAAACCTGCCTTGTTTTTCATAGCCGTCACTTGAGAGGAGGTGCTGATCCATAAAAAACAACCCGTAATTTAATGGTCAAAACTATCTTTTTTAGGAACCGTATAGTGGCTTGATTTCCTGTTTTGTCCAGGCTTTACTCCTTGCAACATGTGACCTAACTTGTCATACTCTTATATAAACTGTACATACTGTTTTTTCAAAGAAACTCTTTATTTAGACGAACTTACAAGTAATTAAATCTTTTGATTACAATATTTATAGAGTCTCCTAATTGAAAAATATTGTTTTTAAAGGGTATACTTATAGTCCAGAGAAATTAGACATTGCTCTTCGGAAAAATTCCCGGAAAGCTGGATTTTGGTATGAGCCTTGATATTGTGGTTCTAAACAAAATGTCAAAAGTCCTCATCGATCCGAGTGCCGCTAAAAATTTTAAGGGAGGGGCAAAGGTCACCAAAACGGTATTTCGTGAATATCTCGTTATCGGTGACTTTTACAGAAAAAATATTAGTTATTAAATTTATAGCTTATGAAATTTATAACAATAAAAGTATCATGACTTTTATTCGTAAAAGTAACCGTTTTGGAGATAATTCGATTTACAGAGTTGTAACGAATAGATGCACTCCTCAATGGCATGTATATCTCATTGGAGTTGCGACTTGAAATATTCCAGAATTTCCTTGTTTCAGAGCCATAAAAATAGAAAGAAACACATATATAGTACACTGTAGTCTAGATAGAGAAGGAATGTGCTCCGAAAAGTTCCCCTCCGTTGTTATAAAACCTCAAGGGACATCTGCTTGCCATTCGTGTAGTTGCATAATAGTATATTATGTTATTAGGAGCAAAAATTATACTTTATTTGGCGTGGCTGGACTGTTTATCTGTCTCAAGCTGGGCAGATAATTACAGCCGAGCCACATAAAGATACTTTTGTTCCAAATAACATATAGTATTTTTTCTTCAAACGTTTATAACAAATTATTTAAGAAATTTTAAGAAACTTGGAATTATTTTAAGGTAGAGGATTGGGTAGACTGATAAATGTAGGGTGCTTTGGAGAGCGTCACTATGACTGTGTAGTGTAGTATAAACAATGTTGTGAACAAAATCCGAAAAAAATACTTTATCTCGTCAGTCTTGCTTAAATGTAACACCCGATATAAATGACGTCGATACTTGCGACTCCACTGAAGATGTAGATCCATCACGTTTCCTGACTGAATCTATGGAAATAGAGAAGACAGCAGAAGAACAAGAAAAAGAAGAAGATGATGAAGAGGAAAGCATACCGATGAAATAGAGTCTGAAGATGAATACTAATAACTCCTCTTTTGAATCCAAAATTGATTAATAAACAAGTTCATAATTTTTTTTTTAAATAAACATTTTTCAAACAAAAAGAAACGTGGAATATACCTACTGGGGACACCACATGAAAAAAAAACGCACCTTGTACTCTACATTGAAGGTGGTGTGGAAAAGAGTGCACCTTTCAACTGTGTAAATCGAATTATCTCCAAAACGGTTACTTTTACGAATAAAAGTCATGATACCTTTATTGTTAAAAATTTCATAAGCTACAAATTTGATAATTAATATTTTTCCTGTAAAAGTGACCGTTAACGAAATATTCACGAAATACCGTTTTTGGTGACCTTTGCCCCCCCTTAAAATTTTTAGCGGCACTCGGATCGATGAGGACTTTTGACATTTTGTTTAGAACCACAATACCAAGGCTCGTACCAAAATTCAGCTTTCCGGGAATTTTTCCGAAGTTTTGCTTTTATTTTGTCTAATTTCACTGGACTATTACCACAAATCGACCATCTTCATCGCGTTAATGAGATGTCAAAAATTTTCTTTACAAAATTGCTCACTAGGTGACAGAACAATACTTATTAGGGGACAATTTTCCAATTGCCAACATTTTTCTATTTCATCTTGTAAATTATCATGGGATTTTGAACATAACGCAAGACAAACACAATTCCTATTGTGATGTGATAGGTCAGTGTTTTTCCAATGACAAACCTACCAACCTGTTTTTTTTTGTAAACTGGGATGTTTTGCTAACTGAATTTGGCCTACGCTTAGGAGATCCCAGATAATAGATGCACCAATTAACATATCAATAATATTACAGCGCTTAAATTGGGGTCCGCCAAACAAATAATCTGGGGTGTTTTAAGTCTTGACATGTCAAATGCTGAGTCAGGCCAGGAGGCAGTAATTTTTGGCAAAACTAAACAAGGTATCGACTCTTGATAATCGGTTTTCAATAAGGAAAATGTAACATTTCTCAATCTATTTACAACAGCTAGAGCTTGATCTATCTCCCTAATAGCAAATTCTACGTTTGTTGTTTGCAGCTCTAGTAATTGACATAATTGTTCCGTGATAAAATTGCCGCTATGTAATAAAGCTCGTATTTTATGGGTTTTGCCATTGCTGCCCTTTATTAAAACTAGTGAAGTCGATAACAGCACCTTAACGAGATTTTTGTCAGTCACAACATCTGCAATGGTAACATATTATGACTGGGAGCTAGGCGCTTCTAAATTTAAACTTTCGTTGACGGTTGCAATTTTTGAATGACTTGCTTCTCCGAAATGCAGCAAAGTTACATTGTATGCAACAGATCCCCTTATTGTCTTAGAATGTTTAACTTGCAATCTTGAAGAACAAGGAAGCTATTGTTTAAAGCGCTGACTTTGTAACATTGTATGCATGAGCATCCGGTCTCGAAGCATACTTGGAAGACAAGCTTATCTTAGCTGATTAAAAATACTATACTTTTTATTTAACTGGCGCAGTCGTTCGGATGAACAAAAGGGCTTGAAAGGTTTTTCGAAAATTAAAAACCAATTTCGCATCTTTGGATTTCAATCCTTAATTGTTCATCGCACCTACCATCCCGGATCTTCTGGACGCCTGCAGGGACAAACATGGCCCGTACGGAGAGCAGCACTGTCGATTCCAACTGCATACCTTGGTTATTGGAACCACTTGGTCATTGGGACCACTTGATCATTGGGGTCATCATGTCCAATTGCGGACTACAGAACCAACACGAGTCCAAGATCAACAGAATCCATGTTGAAGACAATAGGACGGTTAAGCAGTCCGTTCGTCACGCACAATGTAAGTGCATTTTTATAATTCAAGTGAATTAATTTGTAAATCATCAAAGTAATGCAATAACAATTTTAAAGGCAACAAAATAATGCAATGTAAGTTTTAAATTGAAAATCAATTTTTATACTTCTGTTTGAAGTAAAGCAAAGTAAAGTAAAGCGAAGTAAAGTAAAATCAATTTTTTTGAAAGTGAAACGAAATTAATGTTAAACAAACCTTAAATTATACTAACATAGTTTTAATTATTTATATTATAAGCCCTACCCACACCTGTTAAACGTAAAAAGTTCTTAACAAAAATCTCCCCTAGTCAGTAATTGTTTACTAACATAAATAAAAAAATAAAATGAAGTGAAATGAACAAGCAGAATTAATTTGGCGACAAAAATCAGAAAGTTTTTATGTCACGAGATCGATCACGATCCCCATTAGGTAGAACACCTAGAATTTTATTTTTTAATATCTGTAATAATATTAACAACTCAAATATGGTTGACCAAAGTACATCATTGTGTCCCCCGCATTTTATCGTAGCATTATTAAACGAAATTCCCACGTACGACGGAAATCAAGCCACTTTATCAGAATTCATTAGATCCGCAGATACCTATTATAGCAAATAAATTTTGTACAGAAAATTCAAACGATTACATCAATTAAGTTATTTTATCTTTAATAAGGAATAAATTAAAAGTCCAAGCTTTGGAAATAATAGTAGGTTACCAATTTGATGAATGGACCGATTTAAAAACCGTACTAATAGAAAATTTTTATGACCAAAGATCAGAACTAAATCTTTTAATCGACTTGACGAAATTAAAACAAAACAGAGAAAATCCGATAGAATTTTATAATAAAATCAGAACGCATTTATCAATTTATAATTCTAAAGTTTCATTAAGTAAAGAACCTGAAGTTATTATAGATCACAAATTAAATGCTAACAAAGATTTAGCATTACGAACTTTTACAAGTGAACTAAACGAAGATTTAGGAAGCTCTGTAAGAAGCAGAAATACAAATTCATTAGAACAAGCATTAAGCATTGTAAACTTCTTTATTCGCAATCACATTGTAATGTGTCAATTTCATGACATAACAACAGCTGGGAACTAGATGATTACTTGAAACTAGCCAGGAAATTATTACATACCCTGAAAAATATTACATACCTGAAGAGTGAGGTGTTTCCATGGTAACAAAACATTGAGTGGGTTGTTTTCATGGTAACAAAAATATTAGCTACATCAAGATATCTATTATTCAGAATTAAATTGTAGTTATTTTTAAAATTAGATGATTGCAAATAAAATAGTATACATACCACGGTGGAAAGTTTCATCCCTGTCTCGAGATAAAGTTAACCTCGACGCTACGCGTCTCGGTAAACTACCTAATCTCTCGACAGTAATGAAACACTTCCCACCTCGGTATGTAATATACTATTACTAGATATTGGATATTCTCAAAATCAAAATAATGTTCATAGTCCGAAATCAAATAAATCAAATGTAACCTCCAATATTCAGCAATCAAGCTCACGTAACAAATTTAATTGTGGTCTTGATACGCCAAATCGAAACAATTTTCCATAAAATCAAAGTACTTTTAATCAAAATCCTGAAAGTAATTTTTTATCAAAATCCCAATTATTTTAAAAGACCAACATATTCAAATAATCAAAACCCCTCTGAAATGCATTATAACTTAAAAAAATTAGGATACAATCCCAATAATTCTAGAATAACCCAAAACTCAGGATACAATGCCTTTGCACCTAAGCCAAATTATAAACTAACAAATAATCCAGAACCTATGAATTTTAGCACTATAAGAAGACCAGCTACTCAACAATTAAATGCTCCTAATAAATTTAATAAATATCGAGCTAATTCTCAAAACTTTAATAGAAATTATAATCTATATATTGTTATGATACATGATGCAGGAAATTAAAGCATATGAAAGAAATATTTAAAATGAACTAATAAAGTTGGACAGTTACAATGATTGAATCTTGATGGGTATAAAGTTTTGAACATAAATAATGAAAGTAAAAGATACAAGGGTTCTTTTCATTGTGAATCATTTAATATTGTTATATTTATTGGAATGGATTAAACTTAATGGTTGTATTTAATATTTATAAAAATAAACCAAGGTAACATTGACAAATGTATTTGTTAAGAAAATTCTGTATATAGCATTATTTAGAAAAAATAGGAAGTGTGCATTAAGAATTGTCTCTAATAGATATAAAAACTTTGTTTAAAAAACAGTTACTTAAAGCAACTCAAGAAAGCATGTATGTAATTTGGCTATAATAATTTTGGTATAATAAAAAATAGAATATCTGCCTTAATTTGTCTAATTATGGTGATAACAAATTAAATTTATTATTTGATTTGGATATTCTGTGGACGTTGCTTGAGCCATCAGTTTATCTGCAAAAAGGGGAACAAAGTTACAATTGGAATATATAAAAGGATAGAAACTTACCAGGACTTGGATCGTGTGACGGTGACATCCAGCAGGAGTCGTGGCATCCGACAGGAACAGTGACATCCAGGAGTAACCAGGACAGGATTTTGCAACCAAGGGAG
Organism: Agriotes lineatus; assembly: GCA_940337035.1. Classification (NCBI taxonomy): domain Eukaryota; kingdom Metazoa; phylum Arthropoda; class Insecta; order Coleoptera; family Elateridae; genus Agriotes; species Agriotes lineatus. Next base: position 91,019,155 of record OW679201.1, read on the forward strand.
TTGACGAGACCGGACGGAGCCAGAAGGAGGTTACCAGGAGGTAGATCGTGTGACGGTGACATCCAGGAGGAGCTAGGACTGGAATTAGGGATCTGAGTAGTTCGTTTGACAAGTGAAGAGTAGTTGAAAGGAGTCACGGACCATCAAAGGGGTTGCTGTTGGTAAATTGGACATTGAGTGCTGCAGTCTATCGATGACAGGATCCTGTAGTGATTGGTGTTTGCAGTGAAAGCATGAGCAGCTATTAAGGTTTGTTAAGATAAGTTGAAAAATCATTTTAAATAACTGTCAATTTTGAAAGTGATAACATAAAGTTTAGTTAGTACTTACGTAGGTAATTTGAATAGTAGTAAATGTCAATGTGAGATACAGTTGTCAGTTTACCTGGTTTGATTAATTTTGAAAGTCAAGTTTGACGTTAAGTATCATTGATAGCAAACTAGATTTTGATGAACCCACCCTGAAAATAAGAGCTCTTGATTTAAAAGCAGTTATCATTTGATACTTAAGACATTACATGAATTAAGGCATAGTTTACCTGGTGAGCTATTGCAATATATAAAACTGAAAATCCTGACTCACTCATTCACTCACTCATCAACGCCCAGCCCAAACCCTTGGACCTAGAAAGCTAAAATTTTGCACAGAGGTTTCCTTTATGATGTATACAAGGAATAAGGAATGATATTTCGAAATTCAACTTCTAAGGGGGTAAAATGGGGGTTCCAATTTTGTATGGAGAAATATGATTAAATAGACATTTCGAGTTGAAACTTCGTAGGAGTACTTCTAAAAACAAATAAGCAAACCAGTATTTTGTGATTTTTCGAAAATCAAGCCCTTAGAGGGTGAAACGGGGCAAATAAGCCTAAAATACGATATGGGTGTCGTTATTGAGGTTTTTTGGGACGTTGATTGCGCAAATGGCATTTATTTTTAAATCCAAGATGTTTGGACATGACATAAGGAAAGGGACGGGACGGGACTGGACTGGACGGGGAGAGAAGGGCCGGGACGGGACGGGACGAAACGGGACGGGACGGGACGGGACGGGACGGGACGGGACGGGACGGGACGAGACGGGACGGAAAGGGAACGGTTGGGATGGAAGGGGAGGCGACGGGATGGGACGGTACGGAGACGGGGCGAAGAAAGGGACGGGGACGGGGATAGGATGGGATGGGGTGGGATGGGATGACAAAAGATAATTAGTCATTATTTAATACATAAATAACGAACCTCGCGCTAACGAAGTCGCGGGTAACAGCTAGTCAACTATATTATCAATAATAATATAACAAGGGCGAGACATACTTACCGATAATTTTGCACACGCCAAGAGTCGAGTGCTGGTTGCAATGAAAACTGTCCCGAGGGCTTGTCCGAGGGCAGTTTTCTAAGGGCAACCAGCACGATGACTCTTGGCACGGGCAAAATTATATGTAAGTGTGTTGCCCGCGTTTATATTTTGAAGATTATTACACAAAACCCGTATACGAATTATGATTTAAAATTGATCTAATAATGCCAAAAAATTCAGATTGCTTGTTTCTTGCATATCTATTTCTAATTCGTCGATAATTATCCCTAGGGAGCTTATCGCTTGGTAAGCAGCCCACGGGCGCTTACCAGCTAATCAGTTCGGAATTGGTCGATTTTCAAAAAATGCATGATTCTCGTTGGATGATATCAGTCATGTGACAGTTGTGTATGATAATCATAGTAATGATCAACAAGAAAATTCTCCTAAAGATCATAAAAACCTAACAAAAAATTATTTGAAAATTCCCCTGACAAGTATGAAAACTTAACTGAAAATCTATTCGAAAATTCCCAAGAAAATATTTACGATAATAAACTTTAAGAAGTAGACATTACATCAGATTATTATGAATTCCCTGATCCAAACGATCGAAATCATCCAAATGACATCGGAAATGATCCAAACGATCATAATCATCCAAATTATCCAAACGATACCGTAATTTTTCAATAGTAATATAACAAGGGCGAGACATACTTACCGATAATTTTGCACACGCCAAGGGTCGAGTGCTGGTTGCAATAAAAACTGTCCCGAGGGCTTCCCCGAGGCCAGTTTTCTAAGGGCAACCAGCACGATGACTCTTGGCACGGGCAAAATTAAATGTAAGTGTGTCGCCCGCGTTTAAATTTTGAAGATTATTACACAAAACCCGTATACGAATTATGATTTAAAATTGGTCTAATAGTACCAAAAAATTCAAATTGCTTGTTTCCCATTTCTATTTCTAATTATGACACCATCCACGGGGTCGATAATCGTCCCTAGGGAGCTTATCGCTTGGTAAGCAACATACGGGTGCTTATCATATTATCAGTTCTGGATTGGTCGATATTCAAAAAATGCATGGTTTTCATTGGCTGATATCAGTCATGTGACAGTTGTGTTTAACTTTTAACATAAATCCAAAATCAGATCTTCCGTATATTATAATTCCTGCCTCCGGCGATAAATTATTAATTGATACCGGTAGCTCACAAGCAATAATTTCCCCAAAATTTGTACAACGACATTTCCCAAATTGCATTTATGAAGCAGAATTCGAGATAGTTACATGTCATGGAATCTCTCAACATAATTTTGCCGCAGATTTACCAATACCTAACCTTTTTTATGAAAACGGAACGCATACATGCTATTTATTTAATTTTCATCAAGATTTCATCGGACTTATACGATCCGACTTACTTTCAAATTTATCTGCACGAATAGTTTATAAATGGATGCATATTTAAACAGAGAGAGCTACGATACCATTTTATTACAACCCGTAAAAAAACTAAACAAGAAATTCAAAAGAAAGAAAAACGAAATCATTGTAGTTTTTCCAAACTTAAAAATTAAGATTTTGCCAACGAAACTGACAGTACCTCCGTGTACAGAATTATTCGTAAATTTACCAGCAGTAAAAAAAATGGAACTAAACTAGCTCCAAAACTAAAATTTCATAAAAAATTAATCATGCCTTCAGCAATTGAAACTATATAATAATTGATTTAAAACAAGTGTAATTAATACTTCAAACGAAATACAAGAAATTAATATTTATAACCCTTTATTTTTCGAAGATTATGAAACCGGCAACAAAAATTAACTTGTCACTTAAACATAAATAAATCAACAATTCCAAATATCAAAAGTATTTTAAAAATTTAAAAAAACTTCAGACTAGATCATTTAAATCAGAAAAAAAAACTCAAGTAAAAATTATATTTAACAAACAAAGAAGACCACTAAATACTAGTAATTTTAATAATTAAAATAATTCTTACTTTAAAATTAAACGTTCACAGCAATATACCCCTATAATTGATATTCCCAAAAAATATTTACAACAATTTAAAAATCAAACCCAAAATTGTTTAAATAATCAATATAAAATTAATATATGTGGTATCACAGAAGCCTCTTATCACAATTATTTATCTGGCCACAAAATCCACATGAGAAATATTTATGAAATATTACAAGGTAAACAAATCGATACTAAAGAAAAGCGAAATTTAAAATTAAATCCGATTTGTAAAAAAATAAAATATAAAACAGTGAAATTTAAAATTAAATCCAATTTGTAAAAAAAAATAATATAAAATACGCTAACTAAAAGGCAATGATTCCTTTTTTCAGGCTTACTATCTTGATCGCCTGTATGCTGATTATTCAGTCACCTGTTATACATGGCGACATTACTGTAAATAGTTCCAGGACTATATCCCTTAAATTTAGGTAATGTAGTTCTTAAACAAAGCGAATGGACGCTTATTATAAATATAGATTATACCCTTAATCTTATTAACTATGACGCACTTAGAAATAATTTAATGCAAATTATACCGTTACTTAAAAACAAAAGTTATGTTATTGAATATAGAAAATTTAAGTAAATTGACGACATTATTATCAACCATAATAATTTACTTATAATACTAAAACAATACATAGAAAAAGCTGATAAACTTCTGAATCAATTATTTCCCGATGTTAAACACAAAATTAATAAAAGAGGACTTTTTGACGAACTAGGATCCGCTTTCAAATTTTTAACAGGCAATCTCGACGCCAACGATATAGTTAAATACGAATCAATGATTACTAAATTCTAAGAAAGTAACAAAGTTCATAATGATATTATATTAGAACAAATCTAAATTTTATATGACACAATATCGATAATAAAAGATATAGCAAAAAGTCAAATATTATTAGACAGAAATATAAATAAAATAATAAAATTAGACGTTCATGCAAGGCTTCAACAAATTAAACGTTTGAACCTCTACGTTAATTGCTTATGACTAAATCACTAAGCACAGAATTGCACATTGTCTAGCTGCAAAAGGTGTAATCGGCAGCATAACTCATTCATGCATTTCGAATAAGCAAGTCATTCAAAAATTGCAACCTTCAACGAAAGTCTAAATTTAGAAGCGCCTTGCTCCCAGTCATAAACCCACAAAAATCTCGTTAAGGTGATGTTATCGACTTCAATAAAGGACAGCAATAGCAAATCCCATAAAATACAAGTTTTATTACATAGCGGCTCTCAGAGAAATTTTATCACGGAACAATTATGTCAATTATTAGGACTGCAAATAGCAAACGTAGAATTTTCAATTAGAGGGATCAATCAAGCTCTATCTGTTGTAAATAGATTGGGAAATGTTACATTTTCCTCATTGAGAACCGATTATCAAGAGTCGATTTCTTGTTTAGTTTTGCCAAAAATTACTGCCTGCTTGCCTGAATAACATTTGACATGTAAAAGCTTAAAATACCCCAGATTATTTGTTTAGCAGACTCCAATTTAATCGCTGTAATACTATTAATATGTTAATTGTTGCATCTATTTTCTGGAATCTCCTAAGCGTGGGCCAAATTCAGTTAGCGAAAAATTATCCCAATTTACAAAAAAAAACAGTTTGGTAGAATTGTCAGTGAAAAAATGACCTATAACATCACAATAGGAATTGTGTTTGACTTGCTTTAAATTAAAAATTTCATGATAATTTACAAGAGAAAATAGAAAAATGTTGGCAATTGGAGGATTGTTCTCTAATTATTGTGCTGTCACATTTTAACCCATTAACGCGATCAAGGTGGTCGATTTGTGGTAGATATGCCATTTGAGAACAATATTTTTCAATTAGGAGACTATAACTATTGCAATAAAAAGTTTTAATTACTTGTAAGCTTGTTTAAATAAAGAGTTACTTTAAAGAAACAATATGTAAAATTTATATAGGAGTATGAAAGGTTAGGTCACATGTCGCATGTAGTAGAACCTAGACAAAGCAGGCAATCAAGGCCCTATCCAGTTTGTAAAACAAATAATTTGACTACTAAATTACGGGTTGTTTTATATGGATCTGCACCTCCTCTCAAGTGGCGCCTAGGAAGAACAAGGCAGGTTTACCCTGTAACTGATAGCGTTACCAGAGATATCAACATCAACACACCGACAGGTATGTGTGTGTGTGTGTGATACTGTGTGACAATGGACAACGGACTATTAGTGTAGTTGAATACAGTTCAAGGGAGCGGCTTGTTGCGATTAATTTTTCACAGGGCGCAACACCGGCTTCTTTGCCTCGCGTAGATAGCACTGATGGTAGGCATTAGGCAACCAGGAGCTGCACACTGATTACGTCCAGGAAAGAATATTTATTACTGCAGACTTTAGTAATGGAATGCTATCATAAATGATCTTTATTCGCCTTACTATATGTAATTTCTTATTAATTACAGTTGTAAGCCACCTAATCTTTATGATTCAAAAATCGGGACATCACTCAAAAAAATCCGGAAGCCCAGTCAATTGATAAAAAAAATTTGTAGTTTTACCGCCACAACTAGAAGAAATTACTCTAATGTTCTTAACTGAAAATGGAAGTGTCTACGTGACTGCACCCGATGCCCCGGCGACCCAACTGTTTAGCCCTTTTACTCCCGAAATGAAGCCTAAGTAAATAATGTATTTGCTTGTTTCATTGTTTATCAGAAACACCTTCAATTTTTTTAAAAATGTTACTTTCTTTTTTGATACGATTTTAAGAATAGTCACAATTGTGTTATGTACGAGTCAAATTCTTATGAGCACAATTGTTGGAAAGCGTATAAAGCTAAACCATTGTAAGATAAATTTTTATTTGTGAACAAATGTTCTACTTATTTCCAATGAAATTTAATAAAGCTGCTATGATTTATATTTAAACACAAATATACGTTGCACTTGCTGCAGTGGATTCGGAAACGGCAGTTGCATGCTTCTAGACGACAAGTTAGGGGATTTTTCTTGTCTTCGCAAATGGGCCTCATTCCTTTTATATTTTCGCTATCTTCATCTATTTTCTCTTCATCAGATGAAACATTAGGTTCAGTTGCCTTTCAAACATCGTCATTGTCCCTATCGCATTCAAAATTTGAACCGATTTTGACCAACAGGATTTGCTGTATGTTCTTGAAAGTCTATGTTACTATTCTTTTCTATAATACAAATTCGAAATGAAACTTCATTCATTGCAGTTTCTTTCATTTACAAAAGAGGTGTTTCTGGCGTGATCACTTCTGAGGCTCACAATTGTGGCATGCGTTCAAAGGTCATATGTATACACCTACCCTCAACATGAAATCTAAACTTTTTGTATTCAAAGCGGTATTTGATACCTTTTCAACAATTTTCATGCATACCAATAATAAGTAAATTGTTTATTGGGATATAATTACTTCTGGAATCCATGACAACACACCAAAACAAAAATGTTCATCTTACGCAAACTACAACCACTGTCCAGGAGCCTTTGCACTTAAAGTTGCAGAAGCAAATGGTCAAACCTGCTTCTACGTAACACTCTTAATCATGTGATCCGGGATTCAAAGATGTCTTTAGATATTTTGAACCTTAAAACTAGGATAAATCAGATCCCCACCATTGTGAGCGTATGGAGCTAAAGGTCTAGCCTCCCCAAATAAATTCGACATTAGCAAAATATCCAACGGAAGGTCTCTAAAAATTGCATATATATCTGGGTAGATGTCAAATCGGGCAAGAAGAGGAAACAGACTGTCAACTGCCATCATGGCAGTGGTACTAGAGTCGCAGCTTTTATCATTTCAATGCCATATTATTACCCTTTAAACGTCAAAAATTAACACTTTTTCTTGTCAAATCTAATATTCGATGACACGTCTTTAGACCAAGCTTGAAATCCAAAGACAACATAAGGAAAACTGCCATTATTTATATTCATTATAAATTCGCTTAGCACTTGAGTAGCTCAGTCTACGGTAAGGAAATAGTACGAAGGGCAAACTTTAGTTAATAAAGCACAGAACAAAAATATTTCATCGTCATGGTCCCAGATTTTATTGTAATTCTTTAAGTATTTTAAATTACCAATACTGTTAGAACTGAGTAGTTCAGTTCTACCTTGTAATATACTCAATATACTCGTTATTCTGCCATCTCGTGGTTAATTCCCCAAGTCACTGATCTAGATACAATTAGAGAAATTTCAGTATTTGGCATGAGTGTACCTGTATGATTTATGTACACAGGTTTTACGAATTTAATTTCATTGGTATCTCGACATTAATCATTTCAAATTGCACATTATGTGTAATAATTATTATAGGCACTTATAACGGATATTCCACATTCAAATGTACAATATAAGCACACATTAAGAAACATATAAGAATCATGAGTTGCATAACAATACCAGTAGAAATAACCAAGAGTTATGCTATCTGTTGCCAGGCATTATTTTTTATTCTGGTGAAGGATTAACCTAAGCTCATCTACATTTTGAATGTAGTCATAAGCATTAGATATACTTGTGTTAGTATCACAAAGCCGCAAGTTCCTCGGCATTCCTTTTGGCTGTCCGACAAGTGTAATTTTTATAGCATTATGTTTATGTAATCATCACATATGTTTTGTAATCAGAAATCAAGCAATTAAATAACGCGAATATTTAATTTATTGTATGTAATATCCCTTTCTACATTTTCTTGAAATCCTTTTATTTCTTAACGTTTTAAGTACAAATGATAGGTAATAAAATCTCTTCAAACATATTTTTTGAGCAACATGCTTAATGGTAAAGACGCTAACATTTTCTCAGAGGTTTTGCATGAACTAGCATGTTTATTTTTAAAATAAAGAAATACAGAACATGCTTTATTTGTTTTTATATTTACAATATTATTAACAGGGGAGTTGCCTTTTAATATTTTATCCAGATAAAATTTCTTAGTTACTAATTAATTGCTTTTTTAAACACGTCAGTTGCGAAAAATCATGCCCATTTGTATAATAAGCGAAACAATGAAACTAAAACTTTAATCAAAACAACTCGTAACTGTTCTCCAACCAAGTAGACCAAGTATTATTAAAATAAATAGGGTTTGCCCTAGGATCGACAGTTACAGGTTTTTGAGGTTGGATCTGTTTACGATATTCCAAAAGCTGATTGTTCAGTTTTTGTGTAATTTCTGGAAGTTTCTCTGCCAAATTTGTAGTCTCACATGGATCTTGCAGAAGATCAAACAAGCATAGAATATCAGTGGTGCACAAATCAATTTTGCCGTATTTGAGTCTACAATTTCCCAAGTCACTGGCATTTCGAATGGCCCAGATTTCGTCTTCCGTTATATCGCTACCAATTGCAATATTGGTGGCACTTTCAAGTACTGCAGCTACATCGTATGATGGATTAGCAGAGTCACGACCATCTTCTCCGAAGAATCCGTCATATTGACCAATTATACTCGCACCTATAATTGTAATTTTAGTATTTGTTGGATAAGAATGTGAGACTTACCATTAACTAGCTTATAGCGGCCATCTTCTGCTATCAGTCCTGATGAATTGTTGACTTCATCTATATTGAGTAATATTTCGGTTCGATCAAATTTGTTTCCAGTAGTCAAAGCAGGCCACTGATTTATACCGTCTATTTCACCGAGGTGACTCACGTCTCCACCTGCATTAAATTTATGGTTTATAAATACTCACTCATAATGGTATGAGTAGCCAAAGTAATGTCGACTATTTTTGAGGTGGTATCAAGAATGTCCATTGCGCTTCGGTACCATTAGGGCGAATATGTTAGCACGAGTTCTAATTCCAAAGGCAATGGACATGTCACATATCTTTTAGTTTTTCCATACAAATTTTAAAACTTTTTGTAAAAATGCAGACTATCAACTTGGATGTCGTTTGCCACCAAATTATACAATATGAAGACTTAAATTAAGAGCGTTTTGTATATGTTTATAAATATTAAAACTCAGTGTTCTTTCAGCTTCAAAAATTATGTCACAATATAAATAATCAAATAAATCGTTTGTACCTGCTGCAGCATAGAGGGTCGGCATCAAATCAGTTATATGCATCAGGTCGTAGCTAACTTTCCCTTTGGCTTTCAGTTGTGAACTATACAGGAGTGCTACATTTCTCACTCCTCCTTCCATAACTGTGAATTTCATCTGCATAAGGAAGTTGTAGTTATTCAAAACACTCTTCAGTAAATACTTACACCTCGAAGTGGCCAGTCTGAACCGCGAAGTTCGCATGCATCCCAGGGTCGCCTTCTGCCTGTGCTCCGTTGTCCGACAAAAATATTATTATAGTGTCGTTTAGCATGCCCTTCTTCGATAATGCTTCTACAGTCCTTCCCACAGATTTATCTAACTCATCTATGACACCTGAAATTAGATTATATATTTAAGATATTTGGGAAACATGCTGCACTATGAAAAGAACTATTGATCATTTTCTATTAAATTGGACATCTACATTTGTTTACTGTATTAATTGGCAGTTTAGTAAACAACACCACAGAATTTTCCTTGAACTCTTGGCTACTCATATAATCTATGACTAAAAATGTTCACTTATATCTAGATATGGATTTGGATATAATATTTTCGGATGTAAATAGTGATTGAAGGCATGGAGAGATACATTTTGACCCATTAGGTTTACACTAGCACTTCCAATTTAATCAAAAGCTAATTAAACTTCCATCAGTATATTCAATTTACATTGAGTAGTAAATAATTATCGAGCAGCCCTTGTAACGACCTTTATCTTGAATATTGTAAAACTTTAACATTCCTAACATCCGTTTTTAAAGTAAAAAAGTTATGGAAGTGAAACTCGCTTAGACTGAAATAATACGTATTCTGAATATAGGCAATTCCAAATAAAACTAGTTACAAACGGTGATACAATCACTGCCAGTGCATATCCTATCACAATCGAAAAATTACATTGTGCTATACCTACATGAAAAGGGCCCAAATTTGGTAAAGAAGGGAGTTCTTTACTGCAATGAAAGACTTCAGAAGCCCCAACATTTAATACAAATATTAGAGTTTTTTAAGCTAATTTACAATGCGTCCTATAGCTATGACATGGTCTCCTGTGACTATTATTCATTAAAAAAACTTAAAGAAAAACCCTTGAGGTGCACAGCTTTTTTCTGAAGAGCTTCAGCAGGCTGTTAGCAGCTATTTTGAAAACAAGAAATATACTTCTATTCTAAGGAAATATAGCAATTTACATACAAGTAAAAAAATTGCCTAGTGTTAGGTGGTAACTAAATTGGAAAATACGAAATAATTAATGCTTTAAAGTTTTTTCCTCCTACCCTACATATAGATTATTAATGTAGCGCCTCTCATGGAATAAGAAATTATAGAAATACACCTTTATAAACACGTGTATTTTTCAATGGCAGTTAAGGCGTACACGAATATGATAAATGAAAGATATGACTTTGCACGCAGAAAATTAGAAATATATTCCGTTAAATCGGAGATGATTTTGTAGCAACTAATGGACCAGTATTGTCTATATTTTTGAAGCTTTCGTGGTTACTCGAATTGTTAATATTGAAATCAACTTTCGGCTTAGACTACGTCGTCTTTTTAAATAATTGTGCTGTAATGTTTTGATTTCTATGCCTTAGAGGTTGTGAACCCCAAAAAGAGTGTTTCTAATAATTATGCGTGTTAGTGTTGTTCTAAACCACCTATAATTTTGTCAGTGTTCTTAAAGTACCCTCTAAACAAGAATATATAGGAAAACTTCTCATTATTAATGATTGTGGACTCATACAAATTAACGTTTTGCAACACATTCCAGCTTGCATCATCAGTCACAGTTTTGCTTTCAAAGCAGATTTTTGACATTTAAATTAATATAGATACGTAGTAGGTACAAAAGCATATTAAATAATTGGCAGTTTAGCAGAACAGAGATGTAGATATTTGCAATTCCCTGTCTCCATTTTCTATATATCTCTTAAAACATATATGTGTTTTGTAGAACTGACTGTAACGAAAATATAATCAAAGTTAATGCTAAAATTGTACCTGCAAAACGCCTCCTATTTTCATTCTGAATATAGCCAAACTTTCTGTTGTTTTCTTCAATATCAGGTACTTCAAGGTCAATTCCTAGCCTGCCAGTATGTGCTGCCAAATGTGCCACCATCAGAATCAACGGGGTGCTGCTATCGTGCATCGAAATTATTTCTTCGGACTTCTGTGTAAACAAATGGGTTGCATATTGATTTTGAGTAGACCACTGAGGTTCAAACTTGTTGTGCATATCAAACCCAATCATACCCTACAACAAAGAGATGTTTAGATGCGATGCAATAAAAAGTTTTCTCGGCTTCATCATTACATCACCAACGGCTTCATGATCGAAATAGCCCATGTACCCATGCCAGTAACCAAAGTGGTAATCAAAACCACGACCCGTAGGAGTAACGTTCTTATAAGCTGATCCTAAGTGCCATTTTCCAACTAGATTCGTACTGTAACCGAGCTGCTTCAGTTTTTCTGGTAAAGTCTCAACATCGTGGGGCAAGTATCGATTTTCACCCGCTAAGATTGGCTGTCCTTGAAAACCTATATGTTTAAGCAAAATAAGGAGATGCGTTATTATGCAAGGATTATCAAACTAGTTTTAAGTTACCCTTCGCAGATTCTTATTTTTTATTTCTAATAATCATAATAACAAGTGTCTCACAACAATCCAAGTAATTATAAGAATAACGTCTTAGTATTACTTATTTATTTATTGAGTTGCTAAAACAGCTTACTAGTAGATAATGGATTGTGTTAATCTTTTATTTAAGATTACTATTGAATCTTATATTTATCTAATCAAAAATTTGCTGAAACGCATTTTCTAACTTATAGCTTTTATGTTTCGTGTTGCTTCAAGCGTCTATTAACGAGCAACCTGATGCAACAAACATTGTGGGAATGAAAAACAATGAAAAATAAACTATTCAATAAGAGCCCTAAATGTGTAATCACTCACCTAAGCGAATGGGATATTGGCCTGTGAGAAGAGATGTTCTAGATGGTGTGCACGAAGGTAATGTGTAGAATCGATTCAGCGTCACCCCATTATATGCCAGAGCATCAATGTTCGGAGTTGGTATCTGGTTTGCGCCATGGAAGCTCACATCATTCCATCCCTTCATTTTCGAACACATTGAAAACTATTCGAAGTTAACAATTTTAAACTTACCATATCATCTGCCATAATTAAGACAATGTGGGGCTGGCTTGGTTTTTGGTCATGCGAGTACACGACATTTGTTATTAAGAGGCATATGACTATTGAAACCTGTACGGTATACATTGTTATACTGTTTATGAATCTAAGTTACGTTTCGCCTTATATAGTACCGATACTTCACTCACAACCGATAACGTACAAACTGTAAGTCACTTATCAGTATCTAAATTAGAAATTTTACAAATGTGCTGCGGATAAGATCTATGATACTTGTCTATCTCTTGCGCTAAAATGTATTTATATTCTCCTTACTTTTCAAGGTTACATAGCTAAAATCACAGATTACTTAATAATAAATATTAGGTATTAACCTAGTTGTGGAAACCTCAGAGACCCAACTAAGTTACTGCAGAGCTACACCTGTTCTTCCATGGGGCCCCTATACTTTAAACACTATTTTTAATAATCTGGGTTCTCCATTTCTAGAATTAACCTCAGGTGTACCGAAATGCTTTGTTTTGGGTCCTCTACTTTACTGTATTTACACGAGTCAATTTCTTTTCTCTAGTTCCACTAACTGCTGAGTGCTGAGTATCACCTGTATGCAGATTACACTAGTAACATTATTGATTTGCGCTTAGTAATATCGACTATGCAATATGTACGTTGAATAATGATATAGACAAATCTGGTGTGATACTCGCATACAACTTCCTTTTACAGTGACCTTATAATTAGCCAACAATTTGATTTTTTATTTTTAAGTCTGTCAAAAATTTTCAAAAATTACAAACTCTGAATTCGAATTTTTGGGGTGAATCCAATACTTTCTTTATTGTAAACGGAAGTAAAAATTCAGTAAACGTTTCCCTAAAAAAACACTGCTTAAAGATGAACTCATCCATATCTGCTTGTTTACTTTTTGGCAAAATAAAAGCTAGAACTGCAGCACTTGATTACATTAAACTCTACATAGACGATGAATTAATTCCAGTTGTTAATTTTTTCAGGAATTTGGAAATTATACTCGATAGTTGCTTAGGATTCCAGGAGCATATAAACAAACTGATCTAGGGAGATTTTGGAAAACGAAAAGATCTTTACAATAGCAGGAGCATTAATACTAAATTAATGTTACTGCTTAGCGACTCTCTAGAATCTAATTTTTTATGTAGTTTATGCATTTTGCCTCGATGCCTCAGATATCTCCAGAATACAAAAAGTACAGAATGCTTATTTAAAATGTATCTAGGGTATCGCACGCAGAGAGCATATTTCTCATGCCCTTTCAAAAGCTAACTGGCTTAGTATGTATAACCGACTATTATTTGTACGTTAATGGTATTTATTTCACAACATTATAAAAATTACGCTACCTGGATATTTTTTTGACAGGTTAATTTTAGAACCGATGTACATAATTTCAATATCCGTTATTGAGATTTGCTTACACCTCCGCTTCATAAATATGAGTTTATAAACGTTCATTTCCTTAGAATATTTATAACATATACAACCAAGTACTTCAAAAATTTTAAAAACTTATCAAACTCCACGTTTAACCGTCAACTATCTGATGTAAATAATTAAGTCCATTTTACCATTTGTTTATTATCTTTTACAACCTGTTGCCTTGCATCGCTAACATCAGCTTCGACATTACTGGAGCTGCTCAGGTTTTAGATCTTAGATTCAAGGTAGGGTGTCCAGGGTCGATCAGCTGCTTGCTATGGTAAGTAAGCTGACTGGGTTCCCATTGGGCAGCAATTACAATTAAAATAATATTGTTTTCTTTCGTAGTTGTCTAACAGAAAAAATTATTCTTATTATCATTATTGTTAATTAATCCGCATGAAGACAAAAACAAATATATGGAAGAAAAGCAGGAAAATTAATTACTTTTATTACTTTTCAAAACATACTAACTTATTGATTGTAAAATTAAATTTATTAATAGGAATACATTATTTAATAATAATAATCATAAAAGTTGTTTGCAATGTCATTTTTCTGCGCCGTCTTAAAATTGAGGAAGTAGGTAGCTCTCCCAGAGAGTAATTCCATTCGTGAAGAGCCAAAGTTGTTTAGAACAATTTTTATAATTGTTGTTGCTAAATACTTCGTTTCTGATAATAAAATAAAATCAATAATTGGTATTTTATGAAAGGTAATAACACACATTTGAATCTCTGTAACTCGGTACCAATCGCATTGTGGGTAGATGGTCATCAGACTTTTTCGGACTAAAATTACATCTCCATCATGTCTTTAAGTTATAGTGATTGACATTATTGGCGTATTTTCCATGTGCTCCGATAAAGATTAATATATATTCTTGCATAAAATCAGCTGTCATTGTGTGTTTTAGAATTTCTAATGTAATGTCGCAATAGTGCAGAGCAATCGCGGTTGGTAATTTGTAAATCATGCGATGATATTTAATTTATTATCGATGGCCAATTCTTACTTACTTAAAGCGTTTAGTATCTGTTGGTGTAAGGCGCTATTCTTCTACTTTTTTGTGAGGCAGCCGCTTCCATGTTTATTTTTGCTCCTTCTGATCTGCTGTGGCCTGTTATATCGATCACCAATCAACTCCTCTAACCTCTGCTGCCTCTTGCTCAGTAGACCCTTCTTGGTGTTCTCTCTTCTGGCACTCTATATACGTACATTAGCCATCTTAGTTAGTTTTCTGATATCTTATGTTCCCCAGGTTTGATTTTTAGTGCTATATTTCTGATTCCCAGCTACCACTCTAACACCTGTGGTAGTCGTTAATCCCTAACAAGGGATCTCTTTCTCAATTTCTGCGGGCAAGGCTAGCCACTTACCCTGCCGAAGAACAAAGAGGGCTCATAAAACCTCTTTGTGGTTATAATAAGCTACTGGACTATGATAAGAGAAAGTTAAGTTATTTCTGATTCTGTGTCTTCCAGTCTTGCCCTCTATTTTTCTTAGGAATCTCATTTCCATACATTTGCGTTTGCTACGATATATCTCCTCCGTAGTCTACGATTTAGTGGCATATGTCAGTATTAGCAGTGCTGCCTGTTTGTAAACTTCTACTTTTGCTTCTTTTGGTATATCTTTTTTACCTAGGATTACACAATGTGCAGATTGAATTAAAAAATCTTCAAGCTACTACCGTTTCTCATCTATCTCACCCTTCTTAGTTACCCATTCCCCCAAATATTTTTTTCTTGTCACTTTCTCTAAAGCTGTGTTTTTATCCAAATGTTGTGATCTCTATGTTCAGCCCTTATTACTATCATTTTGCTATTATCTCTCTTTATTATCATTTTTGTTTTTCTTACATCGCCCTAGCATATACATGTACGCTATGTTGAGGGCTTTGTTATTTTGCTTCTAAGTTGCCATGTTATCTGCACACGCAATTTTCGTAGTTTGTAACGGGCTGACTTGACGTAGTCCCATTTTTGTTTGAATGTACCTAAAGTTCCTATTTTATAAGCACTGCTGTTGTAATAGTATGTCTTTAATAGATTTTCTATTCACGGCTTAAGAAACTATAGGTGACAATATGGTTTTTTCTCATATGTATTGTGAGTAAGTTTTTGCCACTTATTTTCATAAATCGGTTATAATGTCGAGCTACAACGCATCTAACTAATTTCACCACTGGAATGGACGCACTAATCTATATTTATAATTGTCTCTAATTAACTTTTTACCCTGCTACTTTCTCAGCAATTGCATTAACCCTGATCACATAAATTCGAGAATTTAACGCTTGTTTAAATTTTCTATCTTAGATTCCCCCATTTAACAATTCAAATGATTCTCCTATAAATCCGGTCCATTTTCTTACACGAAACTCACTAGCTTACTTTTAAGAGCCAAATTCAGGCTTCCTTATATTAAACACCTTATCCAGGTGGCAAGTCATGGAACGCAAGCGGCAACATTTCTAAAGAAGTTGGACCAGAGACTACATCAATTCCAATAACTTTCTAAATTGAAGACTAAAAGATATACTCTCAAAGCTGGTAATTTGGTTAGGCATGGCATTATAGGCATAAATTTGATAGAGTACTCAGATAAAGATATAATATTCATTTATGGATAATAAAATCACTTGTCATTATAATATACTTTAAAATTTTTAACACAATGTTTTACTAGTGCAGTGATGACGGGTGATAATTTGTAAAGCAAACAATGACAATTCGTTTACTATTATTGGCCATTTTTTAATGTAGTGTCATGGTTCTGTGTGTTTAATAAACATTTAGGGCATCAAATTTAATTGAAAATATCAGTTCATTTCTTCTTCTTTCTTTAGGGTCTGGCAAGACAGAAATAATATTGGACAAATTTACACTGTCTGTGTCCTCGGTGTCCGGTTGTATGAAGATTTTTTTTTTATTTCGTAAAAATGTTATTTCCACCTCATCTGAATTGTTAACTTTTTAAACTCTAGCAACATATCTCTTTATAATTGTGTTATTTGTGTGGTAATCAACTAACACATAATTCCCTTCTTTAAGCTTCTTTGGGAGTTCGAATTCAGTTTCATGTAGAAAATCTTCTTTTTCCTATTCTACTAATTCCTTTAAAGTTTGACAGTCAACATCGCTGTTACTTAATAGGTCTTCTATGTCTTCTGCTTCGTCGTTACTATCTTATGTATCTTCAAATTCAACTTGCTTCTTTGCCCGTCCTTTTTTCTTTTTATTATTTTCTTTCATCCCTTCTTTTACATTTTCTTGTTTTGTACAACCATTTGCTTTTTAATAGTTTCTTTGGATTTATTTGAGTTCTTTAAGTTTTCTAAATAATCTTCTCTAGTAAGCATATCTGCAAATTTTAAGTTTCAACTCTTTTACGTTTATTTGCATTTATTCCCATCGTTTGTCTTCCAAATTTCTCAAGCAGAAAGGCTTGTAAAGACTTACTGCACTGCAAGGGAGTTGAACTGCGAAAACTGGTGCAGGTTATTGCACTACTGGTATGCTATAGTAGTCTTCTCTTCACAACACACAAACACTTCTTCGGTAGCAGTCTCTTCTTTAGAAAGCACAAACTCTTCTTTGGTATGATTCTTATTTTTTACTTCCTTTTACGATAAAGGAAAGATTGGATTCACCCCAAAAGTTTGAATATAAATTTTCAACAGATCTTCACGTTTTAGAGTCCCCTGATTCCAAAAAAACATTTTTTTTTTTTATTGGTCTGTCTGTCTGTGTGTCTGTATGTCTGTTTGTGGACAGAATATTGCAAAAACGAAAAGAGGGATGGCGTTGAAACTTCATATACCGTGTGTCCACAGGAGGACGCACGGGATAACCTAATAGAATAGAAAGATCGGCTAATGCTGTGATCGCCAGCACGCTAAAACGTTGTTTTCTGGCTTCTGACTCGCCACTGTATGAAACAATATTGTTATAAATGGTACAAGAAAAGGGACGGTGGTCACAGCACTGGTTGATATTTATATTCTATTAGCATTATCTTATCTCTATGGTGCGTACTCCTGTGGACACACGGTATAAGTTTTGTGTACTATGTAAATGCGACACCGAGCTCTTGAAGAGAATCACATAACTGGAAGTAGATGCTTACTCTTGTAATTTTTCAGTTCTTTTCGTTTTTTTTTTCAAAAACGGCTCTAACGATTTTTTTCAAACTTTACATTTTTATTACATTTTAAATGTATATTGGTGTGAAATAGGCGATTTTCCAGTTGACTACATCTAAAGTGGGTTTCTTTTGTTTTTTTTTCTATTTTTTTATTAACTCCTATTTTAAATAGAACACCCGGTATATTATTACATTTTTGAATTCAGATTAAAATTCTAGAAAAAAATTGTCTCTTTAACCAACGCTCTATTTTGTACCTTTTTTGTAGAATTTGTATTTTTTTGAAAATTTTTGACAAATGCTTAAAAGTTTAAAATCAAATTTTTGGCTAATTACAAGATCACTGTAAAAGGAAGTTGTGTGCGTATATCACACCAGATTTTTTTATTGTATGCTTATAACTCATCTGGTTAAAATATAGATTCCTTAATGACTTTACTATCGGCAATATTTTCATTGTGTAGGCCACACAATTTCAATGATTTTTTCAATAAGTGTGCTGGAAACTCCAACCAAACCTTACCCACTAATATGAAAAATGTAGCTTTGAACAGACCACGACCATAATTTTTTCGTTGCCATGTTGCTAACTTTACATCCCAAGTTTTCTTAAATACACCAAAAGCCAAGGAATCTAATAACTGCAGAATGTGAGTTGTATGTGAGGGTAGTTTTAGAAGCGTAATAGTTTATCTTATGGTTAATTCTATAAGTTCAACAGAAACATGCGAGGAGTGCCCATCAAATATGAGCAAAAGAGGGCGTTCCTTAGGGCAATTTTTCAGGAAATGATTTTCAAACAAACTGGTAAATGATATCTCATCCGACCATTTAGAGTAGAAGCATATCAATATTAGGATATGCTCCTTCTGGCATCCAAATATCCCATAGATGCTTGGCTTGGTATAAAATAAATGGAGTCAGTTTGTCTCCACTTGCTGAGATACAGAATAATATTGATGTGGTATTTCTTCCAGTGCCATGGGTATGGCAAAATACCGCTTGATTCTTTTGAGACACTACCTTTGTGTTTGAAAGGTCAGAACATAAGGATGTTTCATCCAGATTAAAGATTTGGGCGGGCCTGTCAATTAACCCAAATTCTTTTAATATTTTTTCATACAAATCGAGAAATCCGTATATTATTTCTGGTTTTGTGCTTTCTGTGCGTATGGTTTGTCTTTTAATTGGCTTCTTACATGAGAGACCATACCGCCCACAAAATTCAATGAACAGTCCTTTCCAGGTATTCCATTCTTAAATCTAGTTTATATATGATTATCGTATATATACTTTCCTACAAGACTAAGTACTTCTTTTCGCGATAATCCGAACCCCCATTTACAGATCGTTTATCTTGTTTTGATGGTGCACGGTACTTCCAAACTTTCAGCAGAGATATTAATGTTGTTCTTGGGATTTTGAACACCATGACAGCTTTTTTTTACAAAATAAGAATTTTCATCAGTAGCTTTTAGCGCCATCTTCACATCTTTCGGAGTATGTTTGAACTCTTTTACCTGGCATTTTGACGAAAATCTGAAAGAAATATTTATTATGAATGTACAACAAACAGTTTATTCGCGTTATTTTAAATCTGATATATGTGTCACTACTAAACCCTGTACATGTGTCACATTTGAATCGTGGGAAATAATTTCCTTGTAATTGTGACATAACGAAAAATTTGCCAAACGTGAAATTTTAAATTATGAAATGTATACACTGTGTTATGTAGCCAATAAATAGTACCATGCAAAAATTAAGGAAAACTGCCAAAAAGTGTTTTTTGTTGAGAATGCCGTTGGCATTCCATGTGGCAATCCATAGGTCTCGTTGGCCCATGATTTTATTTCTGTTTAGGGATGGCACCAGTGTGTCTGGCTTCTAGTTTATCAAGACGCTTATTTACTTGATTTATGGATTTCATCACATCTTGCAGCATTTGCATTATGGGTGGTTCGGGTTTAGATGTAGAGGGAGTAAGAAAAAGAAGAATTTCTACATGAAATTGCATTCGAACGCCCAAAGGAGCTTAAAGAAGGGAATTATGTGTTAGTTGATTACCACACAAATAACACAGTTATAAAGAGATATGTTGGTAGAGTTTTAAAAGTTAACAATTCAGATGATCGGGTGGAACTAAAATTTTTTACGTAATAAAAAAATCTTTGTGCAACCGGACACCGAGGACACCGACAGTGTAAATTTGTCCAATATTTTTCTGTGTTGCCAGATCCTAAAGAAGGAAGAAGAAATGAACTGATATTTTCAATTCAGTTAATTTTTATGTAGTATATAAGAGGGAACTGTATTTTGATATGTATTTTACTTAATAATAAATAATAAAATAGTCTCTGCTTTTTTTATTTACTTTAAAATGACACGTATATACTGTAAAATAATGTCACAATTATAATAAAGGTTGAAGTATCTTGCAATAAGGTTTTACTTAGTATGTCACAATTACCTTCTTAAACATGTCAGAATTGAAATGGTTGTACTTTAATTCTGACAACCTGCACAGTAAAAAATTGTAACTTAAGCATCTGGACAGATTTTTGTTTCTGCAGGCTTATGTATGCTATATACAGGGTGTTCGGGAGGAAATGGAAATATTTTAAGGACATGTCTAGGAAGCAAAACTAAGCAAAATAGGCATGTATCTTCAAGTCCGATTTTTATTTGTTTCAGAGATACTTTGATTAATTATAATTTAAAAACTAAAGAAAAATTCATTACAAAACTAACAAATAATAATGGTGAGGCACTGACACCCCATGAAGGAGCTTGGCCTGCAAGGCGAAAGGTCAGAGCTTCCGTATCCTCGCTCTCACACCCGGCTGTCGCGTGTCAAATTCATGACACGTGGTGATGTGGTGAGCATCACGCATTAGACAACCGCATTATTACCCCTTATTCTTTCGAACTCAGGTTCCCAATTATTTAAAGCGACTGAGTAGGCCGCCCGCCAGGCATTGATCTGGGATTTGAACTCCAGACTTCGGCGCCGCAGTCCAATGCTCTAACCACCGAGCCACTGGCGCTAAAACTAACAAAACAAAACAAAAGAATACACAAATTGCTTTAATTTACAACAAATTTTTAAAAACGTCACCGCCCACTTTGATACACTTGTTTCTGCGTTTATATTATATAATTTTTAAATTACAATTAATCAAAGTATCTCTGAAACAAATAAAAACCGGACTTGAACATATGAGCTTATTTTGCTTACTTTGGCTTCCTAGATATGTTCTTAAAATATTTCCATTTCCTCCCGAAACACCCTGTATATTGAGATGGTTTAATGCTCGCAATTTAATTCTGTATGCATAGATAAATATTGAACACAGTCAATTAAAGTACAGAGTTGAAATATTTTATTTAATTGCAATCTAGACAGTAGTTGAAGTTATTAAATGCATTGGAAATGAAATGCAAGAAGCATAATTAGAGGGATAAAGACTAGCATAAGAAACGCAGGTTTTAGAAGAATAGAATTTGAAGTTCGAGTAAAAGAAAGATCTAAGATGGCTAATATAATATAAGTTATATGACAGGTTTGATCATATTTGAAGCCGGACCAAATGTAAGTAAATAATGCAAAAGGTTGGTTATGTGCATAATGAATATGAGCGTAGAGTTATTAATCAACGTACGGGCCAGTGAAAAGCAGGCAATCTGAAAGGTAGATGGAAATCAAAGCAAGATAAGATAGAATTTACAAAGAGCAATGCAGAACGAGAGCAACTGAAATAAAGATTACTCAGTGGCCTGGTTAAAATTGAACTCAAGTGCCAGTGCAATTTAAAACTAAGTGTTCATAGCAAAGCAATGATAAATAATATTTTATGTGACAAGAAAGGACAATTTTTAGGTATAAGAAGTAAAGACAATTTCTAGTTTTAAGCAACAAACATGTTAATCAAATTTTATTCTTTAATGTGAAATTGTAACCAAAACTTATTTTCTTTGAACAATATTAGATCTCGGTTACTAGGTAACACGATGATCTTTTGTTAAAAGAATAGAAAAATAATTCCTGTAATGTCAACTTGTGGGCAAATAATGCTCCCGATTTTTAGTCATTTTATATAATAAAAGTTATTTGCAAAGTCTAAAAAGTGTACAAAGTTATTCTACAAGTCACAGGGCACAATTGGAAGTGTTATTAGAAGTTTATAAAATTGTGCAAGCCAAGATCGGCGTGGGTTCGCCTCCGACAACCTGGAAATTTTAAACTGCGATACCAGTCCATTCCAACATCAGAAGCCAAGGATCTTAAGTCCCACAGGTCAGAAAGAGATGTAATAACATCCTAGAAAATTTTATGCCAAGAAAGCAACTTCCAGCAAATAAGGGCGTTGGCGTCACCCGCAGCGGTTTCAGAGGTGAGGTCGGCGATATTTTAAAAGGTACGATTTGGCAGGTTTATATGTGGTTGGAGTTCGAAAAGCCAGTGGACTTCAAGAACATACCTTGCTGGAGAGATTCATCGTGTTTCCGAGCATCCAGACACGTCCAAGTTCGAGAAAATCCCGTGGCGTTAGTAGAAAGTGCGATTTATGCCAGAATTTACGGTTTTCACAGGAAGCCAAGACAAAAAATACTAGCACGTCGTTTTTACGTCACAACCTAAAACAAAACCAAGTTAGATGTTGCAAGGCGGGAGATTCGATTTAGTTTACCTGTGGTTTCCTTGCAAATTTCAAATTTGAATATCAAAATAAAACGCTGTATGCACCCGCGAACCTTTTGTGGTGTAAGTCAATTTTGTGAGATTATGAGTTATTGAAGTGAGTAGAGCAGTTGTACTGCAATTTTGAGTATTTGAGGTGCTCTAAGTTAAATATTCTACAGAATTGTTTTAATATAAAATTTAAATTTGAACCTAACCTGCGATATCAGTCTTGTGTTTTGCCGGAGCAAGCCCATAGGATTATTGCAATTTGATAAAATGTAGAACGGTTCAATTAACCATTTTATTGGGGAGTAATAAATACGTTACATTTTAGTTACCCTAAGAGGCTGACAGGCAAGTTTTGCATTTTTAAAATTTTATATAAGTGCCCTGAGTATTGGGGTGTTTGCCTAATAGTACATTGACTTGGCGATTGTCTAACATTACAGAGCAAGACAATGTGTAACTGCAAAAACATTAGATGTTTCGTAATTCACCAAAAGAATATAAAGAATTTTCTTAGAAAACGAAGAAATCATGTCACAAATAGCCGAATGCACTGTAATTCAATTTAAAACTCCAAACATTATTTTAATTAGAATACGTCCACATATGAGGTGAGATTTAAAGCTAATATCTACACATGCTCATTCAATAGGTTATATAGTCCATTCACACCAATTTTTAGCTTTATACTTTTTAGGTCACTTAGGTTAAATGTCCTGCACTATATAATGCTCTTAGATCATGATATCATCGAGCAGTAACGGACGCCCTCACTTGCATTCGTTCCTTAACACACGTCTCTGTAATAATTAATGTAGATGTAGACGTAAATGCTCGCCGATAGCTGGGCCGAATGAGCGCATTTGTCCCACTTCTGATATTTGAGTTTGTATGTGTGCTTTTTGTTCCGAACAAAAAGTTAGATCATATTTATGATACGCCATTTAAAAAATAAAAAAAAATGACCACTCTCTTTGGATTATTATAATTTAAGAAAATTTTGCTGTCAAGCGAAGGTATCGTATAATCTCTTGAAGTACAAAACAGAAGAATTTAAAGAATTGGAACAAGCAGAGGCGGTGAAACAAGCTGAAACTTTCTTTCCTGATTGAAACATGCTTTGCGCATTTCCTTGGCTCAACCGTGTACATGTCGTAGGGTGAAAACCTGGTTGGAGTCGACAATGCCAGCAGAGCGTCTTAGTAGACTACATCTGCTGAGTGTACACAGAAAACTGATGCTCGAAAAAAGAAAGGAGCCAACAGATTCCGAATAAGTGATGATAATTTAACTTATACATCTCTGCAATTTGTAAAAAAATAAAATATAATAACAATAATAATAATAGTTTACTACGTATATACATTTTTGTCTCCCCCCCCCCCTTCCCTCACTGGAACAACGGTTACAAGCAGTTAGGGTTACCAACATTGAGTGTATGCTGACCCGAAAACAATAATTTTTGGGGGAGAAAATAAGTGGGATAAAATTAATAAAAAAGTTAAAAGTGAAATAGTTTTTTGCGTTATAAAAATATAATTCAATTATTTTATACTTTTTAAGTAGCATATGAAATGCGGCATTTTTTACCATTCGTGGCTACATTAAGTTTGAATAAGACGTCTCGTACGCTTTAATATTTAAATAATTATTTGCCCATTGTATCCCTTAGCTCAGTGAACACGAAACTCTCTTATTATCTCAGTTAGTAGCTTATGCAAAATCACTATCTGCCAAAACAAAAATTTGGTTCCCCCTTATATTGTTGGACGGACTTAAACTTAACTTTAAACAATGCACAAAAATTCGAGTTGTTCACATCATCTATTGACTTCCAAACATATAAAAACATTTAAAAAAACACGCATAAAAATACAAAAGACGTAATAGAAAATAGAATTAAGTTCTCAAATAACTTCACCAGAAATAACCTTAAAATAATTATCTTTTAAAAGAACGCAAATGTCAAAAAGTCTTTAACAAAACTGAAATGTCAAAATTGGCTGAGGCTGGTACTTATTTGAGTAACTGGTTAAACATATTCCTGCGCATTTGCAAAATCTTGCAGTTAAACGCAACTTTATCACGCTCTGCAAATATTTTACCTGGAACTGGCTGCTGCATACCCTTGGAAACGGCACGCCTCGGTTGCATCGCCCTCTCCTGACGGACATTATGTTAGCAACCACTGATCGCGTGCAGGCCTCTCAAAATTGACGTTTCAAATAAGCCTTTAAATATAGCACAATGGGTGTGCTTACTTGTATACTCGAAAAATGCATTTGTGGAATTTGCAAACGCTGCCTCGCTGCACTTTAACACTGTTTGCAGCAAACGTTGGCAGCCAGGCTGTTTCAGGCCGCTTCAAATTAACTTATACCTCCCTGGGCTAATGCACGTACTATACTTTCCAATCTAACAAACCCATGCAGCTCTCGGAAGAGGCTGCCTGCGACTGCTGCCTTTTTTGTTAAATTTGCATGAGTTGAAAGTCACCGTATCCCGCGTTCAGTGTTTCATGCTGCACTCGCGAAAACCAAAATTCACAATACACGTCCACTGCAAGACCGACGTTACGAGCATTTGCTTACATACAATACAGTATTAAATTCAATAATAGAACATAGGAAATACAATTTGGCTTCTACATTTAAGCATGAAGATAAACATTATCGGTATGGGATCCAGCTGGCCCGTTACACATAGCATGATTTTCGGCCTTTGTAAATCATAGGAATTAAAGACCAAAAGTATTTTTACATTCCATAAAATTAAGTAAACTGTTACGAAACTACGTTTTTCTGAAAAAATGTTAAGACATTTTCCAAAATTATATTTTTGTTCATTTTGACCATTTTCTACCAATGAGTTCTGCTTTGAAGCTTTTAAGAGGGAGTAAAATTTTTCGCAAATTTATGTATGTATGAACCTTTAGTTAACCCGATGAATTTTATTGAAAACCCGAAGCCCGAAGAATGATTGCCAAACCCGAAGTCTTCGGGTCAAAATGACAGTGTTAGCAACCCTACAAGCAGTCGTTTTGTTACAGTTGGTGCCCAATCCAGCCGAGTTATTACAAGTATTCAACATATTTTTATAACCCTCTTTATCCGGTTCTCGTTTCCGACAAAATAGTTAATGAGTTCGCGGCGACTCAAAAGTCAAGAAAACGGCTACCGACGTCGCTTCTCTAGCCACTACCAATACGCAATAATACGTCAAGTGGCTGACCTGCAAATGGCGACGAAGACCGCTGATGAAATGTAAGTACGGCCTTAAAACTGAAATAATTGAGCGAAAGACCTAACATACAGTTTACAGGGGGGGCTCGTCGGGGCGCGGCGGTATCAAGATCAGAAAATGCGTGTTTATGAGACGGGAGACGAAGCCATAAACACACTTTTGATCGTGTCACATAGAATATTTTTTTCTGCATTCATAAAAGAATTAGAAAAATTGTAGATATTCTAAGTTATGTTGACATACAAATTTACGACAAAGGGTGCGATTTAGATTCTTATTGCACGCCACCAATGGCAAAGTGCAGTAAATTCACTTTTTCAAGTGTTTTTCAAAACTAAAATGAAAGTTGAAAGGTTGACATTTCATAATGGTATTGAAATTTTTTATTACTTTTCTCGTCTGAAATACGAAGGAAGTACAGTAATCATGAAAAAATCAGCTTCTGAAATTTCTTCAGATCATCACGTTTCAGGGGTCTCTAGAAAACAAAAAATATGTTTTCTCAATTCCGTCTGTTTGTCTATCCGTCCGTCTGTTTGACTGTTTGTTCGGCTGGAAGACATTTAAATGGACAGTTCCCTTGTGCAGCACTATAGCTTTAAGGCTGCTAATCGATTTACTTGTTATATCTCATCGTACTACTACTTTGAATAAGTAAGACATTTTTAAGAGCAATTCTGGCCATATGATTGATATAATCGTTTGTTTCATATTCTTTTATCTGTTAAGATGCTAATGTAATACTGTAAAACCGTTAAGGAGTAAGCTTTATTCTTGATTGCCCGTTTATTATAAATTGTACTTCGCTTATAAGCTAGTAACTTTTAACTCGTTCGATCGTTGTGAGAAATCGCAACATAGGAATATACATATAATTATAGTTTGCATTCTATATTAGTATTTGTACTTCGTATTACTGGCCAATTATATTTGTTGTTATTACATTGTTGCTACACCTTACTCGGTTTGTCATATATAATTTTTATTTCATGTGATCCAGTGATTGGCTACCGTTTATTGAGTGTATGAGTTCTCGTCATTAACTGAGAAAGTTCGTGGTATAGAAAGATTCATTGCCGTCATAATAATTTAACCTCATTTTGTAATCTGCTCAAATAGTCTCGAAGGTAATTACTTTATTTTCAAATTAAAGCTTAACACATTAGTAAGTTTAGCCCACCTTTGGTATTTAAGCCCTGAAGCAGCAATGTTTTTATAACTATTATTTGCGTAACTATTTAGAGAAGTAGCCAACTTACTGCAGTAGCTGGTGTTTCATATATATGAATCTATCGTAGAACAGGCCAAGACTTGTACTAATAAAGGGTTGGTATCGTGTTATCCTTTAATTATGCAAACATTGAAAAATCTGTAAAGCTGTTTACACGGAAATTATATCAATTTGTTAATAAAAAACATTGCCTGCGTAGGGAGTCAAACTCGAGTTGCCAGGGATCAGTAAGGCGGAATCCGCTTACTAATTGCTAGTCTGTCGCTTTAAGCGCTAGCCCACGCCGACATAGCCGTTGAATTACCTTTTGGCTATATTATAAATTACCGATTGATTACTGCACATTTGTGTCTATTTCACGATATTCACCCAGCATCTGTTAGGTACCATTAACCGCGCAACAAAAAGTACAAGAAGACCTCAAGGAAGTACTTAAGGAAGATCTGAAAGCCGCGCAAGGAAAAGTAGTTCAAAAACTTGAAGAAGAAATGAAAGCGAGCCATAACGTGGTGGCAGAGGAAATCAGAGATATTCAGGAAGAAACGGAGAGGAAGATAACCGGATGTCAAGGTGACATGCTGGAGCTGCGGAAACAAGTTGCCAGGTTACTAAGTGGCCAAGGCCAACCAACGCGCTCTGAATCTGCTGGCTTCTCTTCTCCTCCTGCAGTAAATCAGCCTACCCTATCGCGAGTCGCTGCCCCTCAGGTTGCTCTGTCCCAAGATACTGCCCCAGTGAGGCCCGCAACACCTGGCTTGCACATGAAACTGCCCTCTTACGATGGGAAAACGCCATAGTCAACATACCTGAAGCAATTTGAAGCCGCAGCCGTCGCTAATGGTTGGGGAATGGCAGACAAAGCGACCGCACTGATCCTGACATTGCGAGGGGATGCCCTGAATGTCCTGCAAATGATTCCAGAAAATCATCAGAGTGACTTCCAGCAATTGGTGAATCGTCTGGAACGGCGTTATGGAAATGGCCATATTCAGCATGTGCATTGTGCCCAGTTGAAAGACAGAATTCAAAAGTCGAGGGAGACTCTGCAAGAACTGGAGGCCGATGTTGCTCGATTGGTTCGGCTCGCGTATCCATCGGCGCCGGAGGACTTCCTAGAGCAGCTAGCCGTCCAAACATTTATAGATGGAATTAAAGACGCCGATACTCAGCAAGCGGTACGTCTGGGGCGCCATAGGACACTGGGAGGGGCCTTAGCCAATGCGTTGGACTTTGAAGCGGACTGTCTCCAGAGGACATAGTCGTGTGCGCGGTGTCGCCAAGACGGAGATGGCGCCTGAATCCATGGAGAACATGTTGCGACGACTTATAAGGCAGGAGACGAGGGAGAAGGGGCCCCGTTGCAGGAGGTTCGGAGAGATGGGTCATCTTAGGGCTCGCTGTCCGAAGAAAGGAGCCCGAGTGACTGACGAGCCGTCGGAAAACTAATGCGGGTCGACAAGAAAGGGCGAGAGTCGACTCATGATTGCCATGCCCCGGAGATTTATTGATGGGAGAATAAATGGAAAGTTCGGTCTCTGCTGTTGGATACTGGAGCGACTAAGTCCATCTCCAAGTCCGACGTAATACGAGACGAGGGTCAGCTGCTGCCCACCAGGACACGCCTTCGCACTGCCACGGGAGGCGCAGTGACCACACATGGGGAAAGATTTGACATTGAAGATGAAGGGAATCAAACCTCAAGCATCGGGTCCTGATTGCTGACATTGCGGACGAGTTCGTCCTGGGAATGGATGTCATGAATAAGTGTGGGTTCACTTTAGACCTGGGACGCGGCGTGATGCACGTGGGTGGGGAGGAGCTTTTCCTACACCCAAGAGAAGAGATCGCAGTACGAGTGGTATTGGCGGAAGGTGTTACTCTGCCTGGACGAACCGAGAGGGTCGTGGATACATACCTGGATGGCGATCTCCTGGGCAACGTAGTGAGCATGATTGAACCCGATTATGACAAGGAGGTCACTCATGGTATCCTGGTTGGGAAGACGTTGGAAAAGACTGGGCTTAAGATCCCAGTAAAGATGATGAACGTCAACAGGGAACCGGCAACCGTCAGGAGAAACACAATCCTGGAAAAGTGCACACCGGTCTCCGCCGTTGTGAGAAAAATTACTAGTGACAGCGGCAGCAAGGCGAAGGGCTGCCCAAAGGCATTAATTAACACCTTGATGTCTACTTGCAAGGGCATGAGCCAACAAGAACGGAAGAATATCGAAGATCTGGTGGCCGAGTACCAAGACGTCTTCGAGTGCGGAGATACGCCAACATCCAAGAAAGTTGCCCCTCGCCAAACGGAAAAAAGCTGAAAAGATTGTCCAAGATATGCGAAACCAAGGGATTATCGAACCGTCCAGCAGCCCGTGGGCCTCCCCTGTAGTTCCTGTCAAGAAGAAGGATGGCTCAACGAGGTTCTGTGTTGACTACCGACAGCTGAATCCAAGACCAAGAAAGACAGCTACCCTCTGCCACGAATCGAGGATACCCTGGACACGCTTTCCAGTTCTCAATGGTTCTCGACGCTAGACTTGAAGAGCGGTTACTGGCAAGTTAGAATGGAACCTGCAAACAGGGAGAAGACTGCATTAACCATCGGAACTGGGCTCTGGCAGTTCTCCGTCATGCCGTTCGGTTTGTGCAATGCCCCGCCACGTTTGAGAGGCTTATGGACACCGTCCTGAAGGGTCTATCTTGGCAGACCTGCCTGATATACTTGGACGACATCATAGTGGTGGGTAAATCCTTCAACGAGCATCTGAAGAACCTGGAGGAAGTGTTCGGTAGACTGCGAAGTTCCAACATGTGGTTAAGTCCAAAGAAGTGCCACATCTTCCAGAAGGAGGTACAGTACCTGGGGCACGTCGTATCTCGCCAGGGAGTAGACCCGAGTAAGGTGAAGGCAGTGCAGGATTGGCCAATCACGAAGGATAAGCATGAGCTGCGAAGCTTCCTGGTCCCCTGTACTTACTACCGACGGTTTGTGCTGGGCTTTGCAAACATTGCAAAACCGCTAACCCGTCTAACGAAAGAGGGACGACAGTTCGAATGGAGTGCTGAGTGCGCGGAGGCATTCGAGACCCTCAAGACTGCCTTAACCAGTTCACCTGTAGTTTGCTATCTACGTCAGAAAGGCCAGTTCATCCTCGACACTGACGCTAGCAATGTCGGAATCGGTGGTGTTCTGTCCCAGGTCCAAGATGGGCAAGAGAAAGTCCTAGCATCATTCAGCAAGATCCTGTCCAAACCAGAGCGGAACTATTGCGTAGCCAGGAAGGAGCCTCTGGCAGTCAACTCCGTGGAGCATTTTTATAAATACCTGTATGGCAGAAGATTCTCGCTGAGGACCGACCATGCTGCTCTAAAATGGCTGTTGCAGTTCAAGAACCCTGAAGGACGGGTGGCTAGGTGGATCGAGCGCCTACAAAAGTACGACTTTGAAATAAATCATTGACCTGGCACAGCCCACCGCAATGCCGATGCTTTATCCAGGAGGCGCTGCCCTGCGGACTGCAGCCACTGTTCAAGACTGGAGAGTCGTGCGGTACCCATCAATCATACCACTGTAGTCGACGACTCGTGGGAGTTAGACGAGTTGCAGAACAGCCAGGAGAACGACCCCGACTTAGGCACGGTTATAGCCTGAAAGCGAGATGACCGTCGACCTACCTGGCAGGAGGTGTCCTCCACCAACCCAACGATGAAGACCTATTGAACGCAATGGGACAACAACGTCCTGACCAGAATCCTGGAAGACGAGGACGCTGGGCAACGAGATCACAATTGATGGTTCCGAGGAGTAGAGTGGCCCAGGTTCTGCGCCACCTGCATGATGGCTTCTCTGGGGGACACTTCGGATTGAAGAAGACGTTGCAGAAGGTCCGAGACCGGTTCTACTGGGCGAGCTGCAAAGATGATGTCCGAGAGTGCCGGAGGTGAGAAGTATGCGCTACAGGAAACGGACCGGTTGGTAGACGTAGAGCTTCGATGCGGCAGTACAACGTCGGTAGTCCGTTCGAGAGGATAGCCATTGACATCGCTGGACCATTCCCCGAAACCGAATCGGGAAATAAACACATCCTGGTGTGCATGGACTACTTCACCAAGTGGCCCGAAGCGTACGCCCTTCCGAATCAAGAGGCCGGTACTGTCGCTGATGTTCTGGTGAAGGAGTGCTTCAGCCGTTTTGGAGTCCCCCTGGAGTTACATTTCGACCAGAGCCGGAATTTCGAGTCTGGACTGTTCCAGAACGTTTGCAAGCTACTGGGGATACACAAGACTCGGACCACTGCTCTCCATCCTCAATCGGACGGCATGGTGGAAAGGATGAACCGAACCATGGGAAAACATCTGCCAAGGTGGTTTCTTAGCATCAGCGTGACTGGGACCAGTACATTCACCTGTTCCTAATGGCCTACCGATCGGCAGTACAAGATACAACCAACCACACCCCAGCCGCGGTACTCTTTGGGCGCGAACTGCGATTGCCATGTGACCTCAAATTTGGCAGAAAGCCTGGCGAAGAAACGGCCGGCGAGGACTACGTGGGGAACCTGAAGAAGAGGATGGAAGAGATCCACGACGCCGTACGCCGAAACATTCAGGGTGCCAGCGACCGAATGAAGGACCGATATGATGCCCGCGCTGAGGCCGGTGGTTTCCAGCCCGGCGATTTGGTATGGCTTCATAACCCCCAGAGGCGTCGTGGTCTCTCCCCCAAGCTCCAAAAAAACTGGGAAGGCCCCTACACTGTAGTCGCTCGACTGAATGACGTGGTATACCGAATCCAGAAACCCCCTCGAGGAAAGTTCAGGGTGGTGCACTTCTATCGGTTGGCCCCATATGCCGGAACCAATGAGGAAGTGGAGGCTGTCACGGAGCAATCCCTGAGACAACTGAGGACCGGAGAAACCTTCTTCCAGGAGTTTATGGCCGCTTATCGGGGTACGAAGGCTGCGCGATTTGGAGTCACTACAAAGGTGCAGCGTGACCTGTTCGATACCCTGCTGCAGTATTTCCTGGCACACTGCGTCGCCCAAGACCTCCGGATGTCTAGGGGGATCGCCGCTGTCTTCCGGGAGAAGTTTGGCCCGTTAGACCAGCTGCGAGAGCAGGCACCTCAGGTTGGCAGAACTTTGCAGCTGAAGGAAGGCAACAGCTCCATTTATTACCTGGTGACGAAAAAGTTGTCTTACGAAAAACCTAGTTACCAGGAGCTCTGGTCTGCTCTTTTGGACCTTAAGGAGCAGATGGTGAAGAACGGCGAAACCCGGCTAGCGGAGCCGAAATTAGGATGCGGCCTGGATTCGTTGAACTGGAGGGTCGTACGCAGCATGCTGGAAGTAGTCTTCGACCGGACCGGCATCCAGATCGAGGTCTGCTGTTGCAGCCCGTTGCGAAGCATTGAGCCCACGATGGACTGCTACTTCTTCAACCAGTCCGTGTGCAAGAAGGGCACCGCCTGTAAATACCGCCATCAAACCCCCCCAAGAGTGAGAGGCATGCACCCGACGCAACTCGTTCTGAGATAGAACGACCTAAGGTGGGGGCAGTGTAACGGCCTCGCGACCAGCCAGCTGTAGTCACCGCTGCCGAAACGGTCTTTGAGCCAGCTACGGGGAGATGAGTCATGATCCAGACACCTGGAGAAGCGGCCTTGCAGCCAGATGCAGGGATGACTCACGCTTTCGGAAACACGCCCGAGGTCAACACATGCGAATGCCGGAATGTACAAGCAAAATCTGGAATTGTCTAGACGGAAATGATTCAGATATATAAAGAAGTCAGTTCTCATGCAGTTCTCATCAGACCCGAGGCGCGTAATATAAATGAACCCGTATATATAACCATATAAATCCTTAATGTTTAAGTCGTGAATAAATTGCCACATAAATAATTGATGTTTAATCCAGCACATATAAATAAATAGTGTATCGTTGTTAGAAATAGTTCGTAGTTTAAGTAATTTGTGTGTTTGTAAATAATAATAATTACTTGTTTTAAATAAATGTTTAATGCAAGAAGCGTCGTATAATTTTTAAATAGCCCGAACGTAAAAACGTAACAATATATTGGCTCCCGTTGCCGTTAGAGAGGAGAGACAATGTGATTAATAACAAGCCAATGCTGCTGAATACAGGAGATAGTCCTACCATAAAATGTAAGTGTCAAAGAAATCATATGTATAACTCTGGAGTAAAGTGTCATTTCCCCCCTTGGATAATTACTACTCTCATTAATGCTGATTAAACTACATCAGCGGGATGAAATGATACACTTTTCTAGTAGGAAAAGTAACCATAATTTTAGTACCATATTAATAATGATTTATATCGTAGGTTTTAGATTATTGAACTTGTATCATTGTTTATTCATTTATTCTAAACAAGGTACCAATCCC
Source organism: Agriotes lineatus (assembly GCA_940337035.1). Lineage (NCBI taxonomy): Eukaryota > Metazoa > Arthropoda > Insecta > Coleoptera > Elateridae > Agriotes > Agriotes lineatus. The sequence goes on from OW679201.1 coordinate 91,052,921, forward strand.
TATTTTTGTTCTACAATTATTTCTTAAACATCACATGTTGAAGCGCAGAAACATTACACTACAATAAAAATTGGCCACTAATACTTAATACGCGAATTGTCAATGTTTGCTTTACAAATTATCACCCGTCATCACTCTGCTCTAGTAAGACATTGCATTAAAAATTGTAAAGTACCTATATTATAATGACAAGTGATTTTATTATCCATAAATGAATATTATACCTTTATCTGAGTATATGAATTATGCCTATAATATCATGACTAACCAAATTACCAGCTTTGAGAGTATATCTTTTAGTCTTCAATTTAGAAAGTTATTGGAATTGAGAGACTACATCTCTGGTTCAACTTCTCTAGAAATGTTGCCGCTTGCGTTCTATAACTTGATACCTGGATAAGGTGTTGAATATAAGAAAGCCCGAATTTGGCTCCTCAAAGTAAGCTAGTGAGTTTCTTGTTAGAAAATTGACTGGATTTATAGGAGAATGATATGAATTGTTAAATGGAAGAAACAAGGATAAAGAATTTAAACGCGCGTTAAATTCTCGCATTTATGTGACCAGCGGTAATGCAATTTCTGAAAAAGTAGCAGGGAAAAAGTGGTTAATTAGAGATAATTATAAATATAGATTAGTGCATACATTCCAGTGGTGAAATTAGTTAGATGCGTTATAGCTCGACATTATAACCGATTTATGGAAATAAGTGGCAAGAACCTACTCACAATACATATGAGAAAAAAACATATTGTCACTCATACTTTCTTAAGCCGTGAATAGGAAAGCTATTGAAGACATACTATTACAACAACAGTGCTTATAACTTTATAAGATAGAAAATTTAGGTAATTTCAAACAAAAATGGGACTACGTCAATTCAGCCCGTTACAAACTACGGAAATTACGTGTGCAGATGACATGACCACTTAGAAACAAAAGAGCAAGACCTTCAATATAACGTACATGTACATGCTAGAGCGATGAAGGAAAAGCATGATAATTACGAGAGATAAAATCAAAATGATACTACACAGTATTAGAGAAAGTGACAAGAATAAAATATTTGGGGGTATGGGTAACTAAGAAGAGTGAGGTAGATGAGAAACGACAGCATCTTAAAGATTTTTTAATTCAGTCTGCACATGGTATAATCCTAGGCAAAAAATATATACCAAAAGAAACCAAAGTAGAAGTTTACAAACAGGTAGCACTGCTAATACTGACATATGCCACTGAATCGTAGACTACGGAGGAGATATATCGTAGCAAACGTAGATGTATGGAAATGAGATTCCTAAGAAGAATAGAAGGCAAGACTGAAAGACACAGAATCAGAAATTACTTAATTTTCTCTTATTATATGCCAGTATCCTGTTACAACCACAAAGTGGTTCTATAAGCCCTCTTTGCTCATCGACCGGGTAAGTGGCTAGCCTTGCCTGCAGAAATTGAGGAACATATCCCTTGTTAGGGATTAAAGGCTAACACAGGTATTAGTGGTAGCTGGGAATCAGAAATCAAGCACTAAAAATCAAACCTGGGAAACATAAATAACAAAAAACTAACTAAGATGGCTGATGTACGTATATAGAGTGCCAGAAGAGAGAACACCAAGAAGGGTTTACTAAACAACAGGCAGCAGAGGCTAGAGGAGTTGATTTGTGATCGATATAACAGGCCACAGCAGATCCAATGGAGCGAAAAGAAACATGGAAGTGGCTGTCTGACATAAAGTAGAAGAATTGCCCCTTACACGTACTAAATGCTTTAAATTAAGTAAGTAAGAATTGGCCATCGATAGTAACTTAAATGTCATTGCATGATTTACAAATTGGCAACTATCATTACTCTGCACTATTACGACATTACATTAGAAATTCTAAAACACACAATGATAACTGATTTTATACAAGCATATATATTATTCTTTATGCGAGCACATGAAAAATATGCCAATAATACCAACCGCTACAACTTAAAGACATGTTGGAAAGGTAATTTTAGTTCGAAAAGGTCTGATGGCCATCTACCCAAAATGCAATAGCTACCGAGTTACAGAGATTCAAATATTTGTTATTACCTTTCATAAAATGCCATGTTGTTGATTTTATTTTATTATAAGAAACGAAATATTTAGTAACAATAATTATAAAAATTGCGTAAACGATTCTATACACCTTTGGCTCTTCACGCATGGAATTGCTTTCTGGGAAAGCTATTTCTTCAATTTTAAGTAGAACCAGAACGTGTATAGACGCAGAAACATGACATTTTAAACAACTTTTATGATTATTATTATTACTAAATAATCTAGTCCTGTTAATGTGTTCAATTTTACAATCAATAAGTTAGTATGTTAGGAAAGGTAATAAAAGTAATTAATTTTCCTGACAAAATTAACAAGTGGAATTAATTTTTCGTCTATGTAGATTTTAATGTCAAGTGCTGCAGATCTAGCTTTTATTTTGCCAAAAAATAAACAAGCAGATTTGGATGCATTAATTTTAGGCAGTGTTTTTTTTTTTTTTGAAACGATTACTAAATTTTTACTTTCGTTTACAATAAAGAAAGTATTGAATTCACCCCAAAAATTCGAAATTGAGTTTTCAATAGATCTGCACGTTTTAGAGTCCTCTAAGCCCAAAAACATGTTTTTGTTCATTACTTTTTATATCTGTGTGTGGGTGTGTGAGAACAGAATATCTCAAAAATGAAAAGAGGTATGACGATAAAACTTCATATCTAAGTTTTTTGTACTATGTAGATGCGCCAGCAAACTTTTAAAGAAAATCGCATGACCGGAAGTATGACGTTACTCTTGTGATTTTCCAGTTTTTCTATAGATTTTATCAAAAACAGCTCTAACGATTTTTGTCAAACTTTACATATTTATTACATTTTCAATGTGTATTGGAATGTGAGATAGGTGATTTTCCAGTTAAATACCTCTAAACTGGATTTCTTTTGTTTTTTTTTCTATGTTTTATTAACTCCTATTTTAAATAGAACAGCTAGTATATTATGACATTTTTGAATTCGGCTTAAAATTTCAGAAGAAATTTGTCTCCTCAACTAGCGCTCTATTTTGTACGGTTTCTCCAGAATTTGTAATTTTTTAATATTTTTGACAAATTGTTGGCGCATTAGATCACTGTAGAGGTAAGCTGTGTGCGAGTATCACACCAAATTTTGTTATATCATTATTAATGTAGATATTGCATTGTCGATATTACTAAGCGCAGATCAAGAATAAAACCAGTATCATCTGCATAAAGGTGATACTCAGCACTCTTCAGTTAGTGGAACTAGAGAAAAGAAATTGACTCGTGTAAATAGACTACCCAAAACAGAGCCTTCCGGTACACCTGAGGTTAATTTTAGAAGTATAGAAGCCAGATTATTAAAAATGGTGTTAGAAGTACAGGGGCCCCATGGAAGAACAGATGTCGCTCTGCAGTAACTGTGTTGGGTCTCTGAGGTTTCCACGACTAGGTTAATACCTAATATTTATTATTAGGTAATCTGTGATTTTAGCTATGCAACCTTGAAAAGTAAGGATATAAATACATTTTAGCCCATCCGATAGATAAGTATCATAGATCTTATCCGCTACACATTGGTAAAATATAAAATTTACTGATAAGTGACTTACAGTTTTCACGTTATCGGTTCTGAGTGAAGTATCGGTACTATATAAGGCGAAACGTAACGTAGATTCATAAACAGTATAGCAATGTATACCGTACAGGTTTCAGTAGTTATATGCCTTTTAATAACAAATGTGTACTCGCATGACAAAAGACCAAGCCAGCCCCATATTGTCTTAATTATGGCAGATGATATGGTAAGTTTAAAATTGTTAACTTCGAATAGTTTTCAATGTATTCGAATATCAAGGGATGGAATGATGTGAGCTTCCATGGAGCAAACCAGATACCGACACCGAACATTGATGCTCTGGCATATAATGGGGTGACGCTGAATCGATTCTACACATTACCTTCGTGCACACCATCTAGAACAGCTCTTCTCACAGGCCAATATCCCATTCGCTTAGGTGAGTGATTACACATCTAGAGCTCTTATTGAATAATTTATTTTTCATTGATTTTCATTCCTTTAATGTTTATCCCATCAGGTAGCTCGTTACTAGACGCTTGAAGGAACACGAAACATAAAAGCTATAAGTTAGAAAATACATTTCAACAAATTTTTATTTAATAATGTATCTTAAATACAAGATTAACACAATCCATTATCTATTAGTATGCTATTTTAGCAACTCAATAAATAAATAAGTAATAATAAGACGTTATTCTTATAATAACTAGGATTGTTGTGAGACACTTGTTATTATGATTATTAGAAACAAAAAACAAGAATCTGCATAGGGTAACTTAAAACTAGTTTGATAATCCTTGCATAATAACGCATTTAATTATTTTGCTTAAACATATAGGTTTTCAAGGACAGCCAATGCTAGCAGGTGAAAATCGATACTTGCCCCATGATGTTGCGACTTTACCAGAAAAATTGAAGCAGCTCGGTTACAGTACAAACCTAGTTGGAAAATGGCACTTAGGATCAGCTTATAGGAACGTTACTCCTATGGGTCGTGGTTTTGATTACCACTTTGGTTACTGGCATGGGTACATGGGCTATTTCGATCATGAAGCCGTTGGTGATGTAATGATAAAGTCGAGAAAACTTTTTATTGCATTGCATCTAAATATCTCTTTGTTGTAGGGTATGATTGGGTTAGATATGCACAACAAGTTTGAACCTCAGTGGTCTACTCAAAATCAATATGCAACCCATTTGTTTACACAGAAGTCCGAAGAAATAATTTCGATGCACGATAGCAGCACCCCGTTGTTTCTGATGGTGGCACACTTGGCAGCACATACTGGCAGGCTAGGAATTGATCTTGAAGTACCTGATATTGAAGAAAACAACAGAAAGTTTGGCTACATTCAGAATGAAAATAGGAGACGTTTTGCAGGTAGAATTTTAGCATTAACTTTGTTTATATTTTCGTTATAGTCAGTTCTACATAACACATAAAACTATTAAAATATATATAGAAAATGGAGACAAGGAATTGCAAATATCTACATCTCTGTTCTGCTAAACTGCCAATTATTTAATACGCTTTCGTACCTACTACATATCTATATTAATTTAAATTTCAAAAATCTGCTTTGAAGGCAAAACTATGACTCTGATTATGCTAGCTGCAATGTGTTGCAAAACCTTAATTTGTATGAGTCCACAATCATGAAGAATGAGAAGTGCTTCTATATATTCTTGTTCAAAAGGTACTCTAAGAACACTGACAAAATCATAGGTGGCTTATGACACCACCAACAAGCATAATTATTAGAAAAACTTTTTTTGGGGTTTAGAATCTCTAAGCCATAGAAATCAAAACATTACAGCACATTTAATATTTAAAAAGACGACGTAGTTTACGCCGAAAGTTGATTTCAATATTAACAATTCGAGTAACCACAAAAGCCTCAAAAATATAAACAATACTCGTACATTAGTTGCTGCAAAATCATCTCAGATTTAACGGAAGGTGTTTATCATATTCGTCTGCATTTTAACTGCCTTTGAAAAATGCACGTGTTTATAAAGGTGACTATAGAACTCATTTTCAAGTTGAAACTGTCACAGCATGTTGTTTTAAATGTCACCCTGTAGGTACATAATTTTAATCATTTGTATTTCTATAATTTTTTATTCCACGAAAAGGGCTACATTAATAATCTATGTAGGGTAGGAGGAACAATCTTTAGAGCTTTGATTATTTCGTATTTTCCAATTTAGTTACCACCTATCACTAGACACTTTTTTTTACTTTTGTGGAAATTCCAATATTCCCTTAGAATAGAAGTATCATTCTTGTTCAGAAAAATAGCTGCTAACAGCCCGCTGAAGTCTTTCAGAAGAAAGCTGTACACCTCAAGAGTTTTTCTTTAAGTTTTTGAATAAATAATAATCACAGGAGACCATATCATAGCTATACGCATGGTAAATTAGCTTAAAAAACTCTAATTTTTGTATTAAATGTTGGGGCTACTGAAGCCTTTCATTGCCGTGAAAGGGGGTTCCCCTTCTTTAACAAATTTGGGCTCTTTTCATGTAGGTATAGCACAATGTAATTTCTCGAGTGTGATAGAATATGCACTGGCAGTGATTGTATCGCAGTTTGTAACTGGTTTTATTTGGACTTATATTAAAACATACTGGTAGTGAGGAGTTCTGTCTACGATTTACCAATCTCATAGTTGCCTACATGCAGAATAAGTTATTATTTCAGTCTATGCGGTTTTCATTACCATAACTTTTTTACTTTAAAGGTGGATGTTACCGATGTTAGAGTTTTACTATATTAACAATATAAAGGTCGTTACAAGGGCTGCTCGATGATTATTTACTATTCAATGTAATTTGAATATACTGATGGGAGTTTAATTAGCTTCTGGTTAAATTGGAAGTGCTACTGTAAACCTAATAGGTCAAAATGTATCTCTCCATGCATTCAATGACTATTTACATCTGAAAATATAATTTCCAAATCCATATCTAGATATAAGTGAACAGTTTTAATCATAGAATATTTGAGTAGCTAAAAGTTCAAGACAAATTTTGTGGTGTTTACTAAACTGCCAATTAATATAGTAAACAAATGTAGATGTACAATTTAAAACAAAATGGTCAATAGTTCATTTCATAGTGCAGCAGTTTTCCAAAATGTTTAAGATATAAACTAATTTCAGGCGTCATAGATGAGTTAGATAAATCTGTGGGAAGGACTGTAGAGGCATTATCAAAGAAGGGCATGCTAAACGACACTATAATAATATTTTTGTCGGACAACGGAGCACAGGCAGAAGGCGACCCTGGAATGCATGCCAACTTCGGTTCAGACTGGCCACTTCGAGGTGTAAGTATTTACTGAAGAGTGTTTTGAATAACTACAACTTCTTTTTGCAGATGAAATTCACAGTTATGGAAGGAGGAGTGAGAAATGTAGCACTCCTGTATAGTTCACAACTGAAAGCCAAAGGGAAAGTTAGCTACGACCTCATGCATATAACTGATTTGATGCCGACCCTCTATGCTGCAGCAGGTACAAAAGATTTATTTGATTGTTTACATTGTGAAATTATAATTTTTGAAGTTGAAAGAACGCTAAATATTAACATTTATAAACATATACAAAAAGCTTTTAATTTAGGTGTTCATATTGTGTAATTTGGTGGCAAATGAGATCCAAGTTGATAGTCAGCATTCTTACACAAACTGTTACAATTTGTTATTGAACAATTGAAACGGTATGTGACATGTCCATTTCCTTTATGATTAGGACTCATACTAACGTACTCGTCCTAATCGTACCGAAGCGCAATAGACATTCTTGATACCACCTCAAAAATAGTCGACATAACTTTGGCTGCTCATACCATTATGACTGAGTATTTATAAACCATACATTTAATGCAGGTGGGGACGTGAGTCACCTCGGTGAAATAGACGGTATAAATCAGTGGCCTGCTTTGACTACTGGAAACAAATTTGATCGAACCGAAATATTACTCAATATAGATGAAGTCAACAATTCATCAGGACTGATAGCAGAAGATGGCCGCTATAAGCTAGTTAATGGTAAGTCTCACATTGTTATCCAACAAATACTAAAATTACAATTATAGGGGCTAGTATAATTGGCCAATATGACGGATTCTTTGGAGAAGATGGTCGTGACTCTGCTAATCCATCATACGATGTAGCTGTAGTACTTGAAAGTGCCACCAATATTGCAATTGGTAGCGATATAACGGAAGACGAAATATGGGCCATTCGAAATGCCAGTGACTTGGGAAATTGTAGACTCAAATACGGAAAAATTGATTTGTGCACCACTGATATTCTATGCTTGTTTGATCTTCTGCAAGATCCCTGTGAGACCACAAATTTGGCAGAGAAACTTCCAGAAATTACACAAAAACTGAACAATCAGCTTTTGGAATATCGTAAACAGATCCAGCCTCAAAAACCTCTCGCTGTCGATCCTAGGGCAAATCCTATTTATTTTAATAACACTTGGTCCACTTGGTTGGAGAACAGTTACGAATTGTTTTGATTAAGGTTTTAGTTTCATTGTTTCCCCTATTATACAACTGGTCATGATTTTTCTTAGCTACCGAGTTTAAATAAGTAATTAATTAGTAACTAACACGTTTTATATGGATAAAATATAAAAAAGCAACTTCTTTGTTAGTAATAATGTAAATATTAAAAAATAAAGCATTTGAAAGTTGTTCTGTATTTCTTTATTTTAAAAATAGACATGTTGAACACTCTTATTTCATGTAAAAACTCTGCGAAAATGTTTCTTAAACTTGTGCATGTTGCTCAAAAGAAAAGTTTAAAGAGATTTTATTAGATTTCAATTGCACTTATAACATTTAGAAATAAAAAGATTTAAAAAAAATTTTTAAAGGGATATCTCTTCAATAAAATTCCTGCGTTATATAATTGCGCATGTAAACCGAATAACTTGATTTTGGTTTACATCACACTTTCTGATGATTACACAAACATAATGCTAAAAAAGTTAACCTGGTCAGACGTCCAAAAGGATGTCGAAATCTTTAGAAAACTTCTCAAGAAACTGACATTATGAGCTGCAAAACGTCAAGTTTAAATCGACGATCTCTGCATAATCTAGAAAAACCTACCAATATGGACAATGGTCGTGAAAACCTTCATTTAACTAACCAAAAGCAATACTCAAGGACCTGGGAATTTGTGATACTAACACAATTAAATGCAACCTATATGTGCCTAGGGTAATCCTACACACGAATAAAACCTTTCAATGGAAGAATTTCCTAAATATTGCGTGGTATCAGACAGCACAACCCTTGGTCATTTCTACTGGTCTTATTGTGCAATGATGCTTCTTCTTTCTTTTCTTAATGTGTAGTTTTGAATATAGAATTCCTTTTATAAGTGCATGTAATTATTATTTGAAATTAAATTCGTAATTATAGCATAATAAAACTGCAGTATTTGTAGTTTTGTAAAAGCCCTTTATTGTGAAAAAGCATTTTTGCACTCATGATTTCAAAATTCATATTTCCCGGTCATTCCCGATGCGCCGAAAATGACTTTTCCCGCACCGGGGTGTTTTTACTTTCCCACAAAAACTATGGCAATTGTGTGTTCCAGGGGCGCTGTAAACGTCAACAAAAGCTAACAGGTGCTAGGGTACGTATAAAAATTTAGTAATTTGTGCCGCCAACTCAGTAAAGTTGTAAAACACTAAATAATATTTTTTTAACTTTTTTAAATATTTTGAGTTATTCGTTACAAAAAACATTGTACCTACCTATTTCGGGAAGAATTTTCCCGAATTCGCACTGCAAACAAAGTGCTCATTCGGGAAAATTAACTTCCCGAACTTGTTAGGTAAATAACTATTAACAAAAAGATGTATAGCTAACTGGATTTTTTGCAATATACAAATAAAACTTTAATAAAACGTAGTTATCGGTTATGTTTATCCAAAAATGCCTTACTAAATTTTAAACACTGTCAAAATGCGTTTCAAGCTCTTCCCATCCACTATCCTGTTGTTATCAATATTACAGTGACAACAGAAAAATATCCATCGGAAGGTCTCTAAAAATTGCATATATTATTATTATTATTATTACAGTATGGCTATTAATTTACAGTACTGAAACGGTAGGCCTACGTTTGCTTAAACCCCTAACAATTGACGCTGTTATTTGACATAAACATAGACGTTTGGGTTTGGTTAGATGTACTAATATGTTTGCAAGTTCGTAAATAATGTTATCTACTGAAGAAAAAGTTTTTTTAGTTGAGCACTATTTTCGTTCATACGGGTTAGGTAGGAAAAATGGTCCAAGCATTAAATTCGTTCGTGAACAATTTTAGGAGCATTTCAATAAACAGGCACCAAGTAATGCTATTGTACTGAACATTATGACCAAATTTAGAAGATCTGGAAGTGTGCTACACCAAGGAAAAGGTAAAGCTGTCCGTCGACAATACATCAGTTAAAAGAGAAAATTACAGAAGTGATACGACAGATGCATATATATAATACACATATATTGCTAGTAGGGCCGGGAAACATCAGAAAACATTACGGCGCCGACATAGTCTCACTTAGAGTATAACGCGTCTCGTGCGCATGCGTGAGAATTCAAACTCCTCCTTTAGAAGCGAATTTTAAACTTGACCACTTCCCCATTGGCCGGACGACGCCGCCGCGCTTGCACACAGCTCACCATTATACATTGAAGAGTTGGTTGTCTGTCTCACTTCCTTGGCCAGTTTCCCACTCATAGCCGCTAGCAATATAGTAAGTATTAGATATATGGACAGATGCAACAGCCAAATATGGCCACAAATATGCAAAAACGATACGAACTGTGCGTCCAACGTAATGGAGGGCACTTAGAACATGTTATTCGTAAAGCTAATACTTAAGTGTTCATTTATTATTACATATTATTTTAAGTAATAAAGTTTGAAATTGTCAGTTCTATAAATTAATAGCCATACTGTATTATTATTATTATTAAAGAATAAAAGGGTAAGCGGCAAAGCAGATAATGACCCTTACAAATTATACAAGTATGCAGAACATTGTAAATTTCGACTTAACTAAGGCTTACTCTACAGCAAGCTGAGAACAAATAACAATGAGATGATAGGACTACTATAGTTGAGCTACACGTACTTTAACTAACAAATGGAGCTGCATTCAAGTGTTCATCAAGCATATTTTTGAAAACCTTTAAATTCCTTGCATTTACAACACCACTAGGTAATGCATTCCAGTGTTCCACAACCCTGTTTGATAGAAAGAATTTGCGGGCGTTCCCATGGAAGCGATCGCGGCTCAGTTTTAGATTGTGACCTCGGAGATGAACATTGGAGTTGCGTTGGAAAAAATCTAAATTGCACTCGTAATAATTATTTAATATTTTAAAGACTTCAATAAGATCGCCTAGCAAACGTCTGACTCTAAGGCTAGTTAAGTGTAACCTCGACAATCGTTCGGGATAACTAAGATTACGCAAACTAAACTGAATTTTAGTAACTCGCCTTTGTACCTTCTCTAATAGTTCAATGTCTTTTACAAGATACGGGCACCACACCGGAGCAGCATATTCTAACAGGGGGCGAATGTAAGTTTTATACATTTTTAGCACTAGGGAGGGTGATGGGTTTTTAAACACACATTTAACGAGGTATATTAGATTATTTGCTTTTTTCACTACACTAATTATGTGCGCACTCCATTTTATATCACTTGAGATAGAGACACCTAAGTCTACTTGGGTTTCCACGCTCTTCAAAATCATGCCATTTACAATATATTCCCTCTTAGGGTTATTATGACCTAAGTGCAGGACACTACACTTCGAGGTATTAAGCGTCAATAGCCACTTCGCTGATCAGTCTTGTAGTCGCTTAAGGTCGTCGTCTAAGGAGAAACCATCCGTGATTGGGTTTCCGAAAAATTTGGTGTCGTCGGCAAATAGTGTTATATTTGATGAGATATTGCACGTTAAGTCACTTGTATATGCTAGGAAAAGAATAGGTCCTAAAACGGAACCTTGCGGCACACCACTTAGTACGGGATAATATTCTGAGTAAGTATCCGCGACCGTCACACAAAACGCTCTTCCTCTCGTAAAGTCGGAAATCCATCTCAACAAATCGCCTCTTATACCGATATGCTCAAGCTTTAGTAGCAGACGTTCGATGGCCACTTGGTCAAATGCTTTAGAGTAACTAAAGTACAACACATCAAGAGGTTCACCTTGGTCAAGGGATTTAGTCCACTGGTTTAGATTTGTAAGTAAGTTGGTGACGGTTGATCGTCCAGGTAGGAATCCATGTTGAGTCTGCGGGATAATGTGGTTGTTCAGGAGAAAAGTTGTCAGATGCTTCCCTATTATTCGCTCCATACACTTACAAATGGTCGACGTTATACTGATAGGCTTGTAGTTTACAGGATCAAGTTTGTCTCTTATTTCATATGTATTGGAATAACAATGGCTCGCTTCCAAGAACTTGGAAGCTCACCCTGTTGTAAAGACCCATTCATTAAGTTTGAGAGAGGCATAAGAAGCGAGTCAGCACAATTCTTTAACATATGGGGATGTATGTCATCGAGTCCTGGGCTAGAATCGGACTTGAGCTGTGACAGGACTTAAAAAACTTGGTCCGTATCGAAGTTGACTGAGGTTAAGCTATTTGAACAGCGAGTGGTTGGATCAAGTACTGGTAGGTTTCCTAGGGGTTCCTCCAAAAACGATGGTGAAAATTGTTTGGCAAATAGGTTAGCTATCTTATTAGGGTCTGTACACACGGAGTTGTTATCATCACGAAGTGTCAGGGTTGTTATGCGAGAGGATAAATTGCTTCTGATTTATTTGTGAAAATTTTTGGCGCTTCCTATTACAATGCTGTCTTCATAGTCGGTGCGGGCTGACCCAATCAAGGCCGAAACAATGTTGCAACGCATGCGAAAAACTCGATAGTCTGCCTGTAGTCGAGATTTCTTAAAAACATCCCAGAGGATACGTTTTTTCTTCAGCTGTTTCCGAATATCATCGGTCATCCAGGGCTTGTCTCCAACATGTTTTGTCTTTCGTTTTAGAGGAACAAACAGCTCTGTTGTAGAATTTACATTGCTAATTAACTTGTTCCAGTGGGCGTTGTAGTCTTCTTCCCTAGCTGCAAACACTACGTTGTTGTTGAAAAAGCTTTTGATGACTGTATAATCTGCTGCCCAATACTTTCTTATTACTCGATTATTTCCAGTTATATTAACTAGACGATCATCATTTATTTGTACAGTAGCTATCAAAGTTAGACGATTACTACAGCCAATTGGTGGATCATATTCAATAAACGAAGGTATATTAGGATCTGTAGTTAGGATTAGGTCAAGGGTAGACGGTGTGGTAGGTGGGCGATAGCGTGTAGGTAATTTGACTAACTGGCAAAGATTAGAATCATAATACATATTAAAAAAAAGAGCTGAAGGATTCGTACCATTCTGGGGAGTGGGGGAGTTCCAATCTATGTCGGGGTAATTGAAGTCTCCAAAAATAAGCAAATTTCGTTGACTTAGTGATACCTTCGTAATTGTATCCAAAAGCGATAGATCATTTTCAGCCGATAAACTTGGGGGCCTGTATATACAAGCAAGGATGAGATTAAAAGTATTTATTTTGACGTCAAGCCATAATGTTTCAATTCCCGTTGTGGAGAGCTCAGTAATAGGTTGAATCCGAACATTACAATTAGCAATTGTGGTAGCCACGTAGATGCACACTCCACCGCCTTTTCTGTGTTTGCGATCGCAGCGGTATAAGGTAAATTCAGGGATGTGTATTGCGCTGTCAACTATGTTTTCTGTAAGCCACGTCTCAGAGATAATGATAAATGCCGGTTTGATTTTATCGATATATATAAAGTGAGTTCGTTAAATTTGGCTTGCAGGGATGCGATATTGGTATATACAAATTTTAATTCTATAATAGGCAAAGTATTTAATGGTTTTTTGGAACTTGCAGTTTGTTTACAATTTTAGGTACATTGCGAATATATTTAATTGTTAAATCTGCTTCTCCGTTATCAATTCTGGTTTTTAGTTCCTTTTGTAGCTTAATCTTGTAATCCCTTTGCATTGGCGTTTCATCATTAACAATATTGATACTCGCTCCTCACGTGTTAATTTATATTTATTTTTTAGTACGGACACGGCATCAGCGGTGTTCGGAAATATAATTTTTATTGGACGAGGCTTATTATCTGCGACCTGCTTGCTCTGGGTAGATGTCAAATCGGGCAATAAGCGAGAACAGACTGTCAACTGACCTCACGTCAGTGGTGCTAGACTCACAGCTTTTATCATTTCAACGCCATATTATTAACCTTTAAACGCCAAGAATCAACAATTTCTCTTGTCAAGTCTAATATTCGATGACACTTTTTTAGACCGAGTTCGAAATCGATAGACAACATAAGAAAAATTGTCATTATTTTCTATATTTATTTTAAATTCGCTTAGCACTTGAGTAGCTCAGTCTACGGTAGGGCAAACTTTAGTTAATAAATCACAGCACAAAATTATTTCATGGTCATGGTCACATATTTTATTGTAATTCTTTAAGTATTTTAAATTACCGATACTGTTAGAACTGAGTAGTTCAGTTCTACCTTGTAATATACTTGTTATTCTGCCTTCTCGTGGTTAAGCCCCCAAGTCAATGACCCAGATACCATTAGATAGGTTTTAGTATTTGGCATGAGTGTCTACCTGTATGATTTATATACAGGGGAGCGAAACTCGATGTCTCAGCTCTATTATAAGAAAAGAAAAAACGTTAGAAAAATCTGAAAAGAGGTTCCTAAATGAAATTGAGTAAGGTCTATTTAAGCCATAATTGCATATTTTTCCATATTTGGAAAGTGAAGTAATAACATCATCGAATTTGTTTTTCCCAGAAACATAGCTATATTTTGGCATATTTAAAAAGAGCTAATTTTTCTGAACATATATAGGGAAGAACAATATTTGCTATCTTCTTCCGTTAAAAAATTGTAAGCAAATTTGTAAAAAAAAAGTATTATCAAAAATTCGCAATCGTCACGATTTAAAAAAGTAGCCTTTGAAAAAAAAATAGCAAAGTCGCATCTGTCAATAATTAAACTAATGGTCGACAAATATTGTTTTGTTGTCATTTGACTTTGAAAAATGTTCACGCACAACGAAAAAGTCGACATGTTATTAGAATGGAGAATCTCAAAAGAACTCTAGAAAATCAGTTCAGTTATAGGAGTAAGTCCAAGCTTGAAAATATTTGCAAGGTTGGAAAGCAATTTACGTACAAATAACCAGGCATTTTCTTCTCGAAAGGAAAGAAAAATTGTTAAAAGGGTCAATTCTGACAATCTGTTGGCACTGTTTTGCAGAATTTTGAAGACCATCCAAGGAACTCAATTCGGCAAGTCTGTCAGTTGAATTTAAAATATAATTCGGTACGAAAAATTTTGAAAGAAAATGGTTATCACGATTATAAACTTCACAAATGCTTGCGATGAACTATCTAGAGAAATGTTACGTATGGCTTCAGTGAAAGAAGTAAGGCGGAGATTGGATAAGTGTTTAGAAGTAGCAGGTGGTTACATTGATTTTTTGTTGTAGTGAAACAAAGTATGTAGGCATACTCTCTTGTTTTTTTTTCTATTTTTTTATTAACTCCTATTTTAAATAGAACACTATGTATATTAACACATTTTTGAATTCAGCTTAAAATTTTAGAGAAAATTTGTCTTTTCAACTAACGCTCTATTTTGTACAGTTTTTATAGAATTTGTAATTTTTGACAAATGCTTAGAAATTAAAAATGAAATTTTTGACTAATTATAAGATCACTGTAAAAGGAAGTTGTGTGAGTGTATCACACCAGATTTTTTTTTACGAATTTGCTTATAATTTTTGAACGGAAGAAGATAGCAAATATTTTTCTTCACAAAATGTGTGTGACGTCATTACTTCAGTTTCCAAAATGGAAAAATATGAAAATTTGGCTGAAAATGGACTTTACTCAATTCCATTTGAGAACCTCTTTTCAGATTTTTTTCTATAGTTTTTCCTTTTCTTATGATAGAGCTGAGACATTGGGTTTCGCTCACCCTGTACACACGTTTTACGGGTATCTCGACATTAATCATTTCAGATTTGACATTATGTATACTAATTATATGCACTTATAACGGATATTCAACATTCAAATGTACAATATAAACACACATTAAGAAACATAAGAATCATGAGTTGCATAACAATACCAGCTGAAATAACCGAGAGTTATGCTGTCTATTGCCAGGCATTATTTTTATTCTTGTGAAGGATTCCCCTAAGCTCATCTAAATTTTGAATGTAGTCATACGCATTAGATTTAACTGTGTTAGTATCACAAAAAAAATTAGATAACTACCGCCCTATAAGTATACTACCCCACCCGTACAAACTGCTCACTAAAATTATCACCAACAGACTCGCAAATAAATTTGACGACTACCAACCGTCAGAACAAGCGGGTTTTCGGAAGGGTCACAGCACTATTGATCACATACAATCGGTACGATTACTCGTAGAAAAATGCAATGAATAATGAATACAACGTTCCAATCCATCTTGCGTTTGTTGACTACAACAAGGCTTTTGACTCCATAGAACTTTGGGCAATCTTCAGGGCCATGAACAATGCCAGAATAGACTCCAGGTACAGAAACTTACTCCAAAATATATATAATAAAGCGACAATGGAAGTTCATATCACAGAAACTTCCAAAACTAATAAAATATCAATGGAACGAGGAGTGAGGCAGGGTGACACTATCTCTCCTAAATTATTCACCCTTGTCTTGGAGGATATATTTAAAACACTCAACTGGGAAAAAAAGGGAATAAAAATCGACGGCAGATATTTAAGCCATCTTCACTTTGCCGACGATATCGTACTCTTTAGCCAAGACATCGAGGAACTGCAGGAAATGTTATGCGAACTTGAGGCGAGATCAGGTGATTGTGGCTTACAGATGAATCTCAATAAGACCAAAATAATGACCCCAGAAGATGTAATCATATCAGTGAACAACAATATAATAAACAGAACAGACGAATACATCTACCTTGGACACAAGATCACACTCGGCAAAGCAAATCAAACCGCAGAAATAAGTAGACGCATAAGAATGACCTGGGCAGCAGTCGGAAAACTAGGTCATGTAATAAAAAATCAAAGCATACCAATAAATTTAAAGAAAAAAGTGTTTAATACTTGCGTTTTACCGGTAATGACTTATGCAATGGAAACTATGGCACTAACCATCAAATCTGCTAAAAACCTTAGAGTAACTCAACGAGCCATAGAAAGGTTGATGCTGGGAGTAAGCCTGAGAGACCATATTCCAAACGAAGTTATTATGGAAAGAACAAAGGTAGAAGACGTCGTCGAATATATTGCAAAGCAGAAATGGAACTGGGCCGGGCATATCGCACGACAAGACGACTCTAGATGGTCAAAATGCATCCTACAATGGAGGCCACGCTTAAACAAACGCAGCGTGGGCAGACCACCAAGACGCTGGCACGATGATTTAAAAGAAACAGCAGGCAGTAAATGGTTACAGCTGGCGCAAGACCGAGAGCAATGGAAAAAGAAAGGGGAGGCCTATACCCAGGAGTGGGTGGTAAAAGGCTGTTAAAGAAGAAGTATCACAAAGGCACAAGTTCCTCAGCATTCCTTTTGTCTGTCTGACAAGTGTAATTTTTATAGCATTATGTTTATGTAATCATCAGATGTATTTTGTAATCAGAAATAAAGCAATTAAATAACGGGAGTATTTAATTTATTGTATGTAATATTCCTTTCTACATTTTCTTGAAATCCTTGTATTTCTAAACGTTTTAAGTATAAATGACATGCAATGAAATCTCTTCAAACATATTTTTTGAGCAACATGCTCAAGTGTAAAGACGCTAACATTTTCTCAGAGATTTTGCATGAATTAGGTGTGTTCGGCATGTTTATTTTTAAATCAAATAAATACAGATCAACTTTCAAATACTTTATTATTTCTTATATTTACAATATTAATTACAGGGGAGTAGCTTTTTATATTTTATCCAGATAAAACCTTTTGGTTATTAATTAATTGCTTATTTAAACGCGGTAGATAAGCGAACTGGCTTAACATGTATAACCGACTATTTGTACGTTAATGGTGTTTATTTCACAAAATTATAAAAATTACGCTCCCTGGATAGTTGTTTGACAGGTTAATTTTAGAACCGATGTACACAATTTCAATATCCGTTATTGGGATTTGCTTACACCTCCACTTCATAAAAAAACTTATCAAACTCCATGTTTAACCGTCAACTATCTGATGTAAATAATTAAGTCCATTTTACCATTTGTTTATTATATTTTACAACTTGTTGTCTTGCATCACTGACATCAGCATCGAGATTACTGGAGCTGCTCAGGTTTTAGATCTTAGATTCAAGGTAGGGTGCCCAGGGTCGGTCAGCTGCTTGCTATGGTAAGTAAGCTGACTGGGTTCCCATTGGGCGGCAATTAGAATTAACACAATATTATTTTCTTTCGTAGTTGTCTAATAGAAAAAATTATTGTTATTATTATCATTTTTATTAATTAATTCGCACGAAGACAAAAAGACAGACATGGAAGGAAGACAGGAAAATTAATTACTTTTATTACCTCTCAAAACATATTAACTTATTGATTGTAAAACTAAATTTATTAACAGGAATAGATTATTTAATAATAATAATCATAAAAGTTGTTTAAAATGTAATCCTTCTGCGCCTTCTTAAAATTGAGGAAGTAGCTCTCCCAGAGAGCAATTCCATTCGTGAAGAGCCAAAGGTATATAGAACAATTTTTATAATTGTTGTTGCAAAATACTTCGTTTCTGATACCAATTTAGATACCAATTGCATTTTGGGTAGATGGTCATCAGACTTTTTCGAACTAAAACTACCTCCCCAACATATCTTTAAGTTATAGTGGTTGACATTATTGGCGTATTTACATATATTCTTGCATAAAATCAGATATCATTGTGTGTTTTAAAAGTTCTAATGTAATGTCGCAATAGTGCAGAGCAAGCGCAGTTGGTAATTTGTAAATCATGCGATGACATTTAATTTATTATCGATGGCCAATTCTTACTTACTTAAAGCGTTTAGTATCTGTTGGTGTTAGGCGCTATTCTTCTACTTTATGGGAGGCAGTCACTACCATGTTTCCGTTTGCTCCTTTTGATATGCTGTGGCCTGTTATATCGATCACCAATCAACTCCTCTAACCTCTGCTGCCTCTTGCTTAGTAGACCCTTCTTGGTGTTCATGTTTCCCAGGTTTGATTTTTAGTGCTTTATTTCTAATTCCCACTCTAACACCTGTGGCAGTCGTTAACCCCTAACAAGGGATCTCTTCCTCAATTTCTGCGGGCAAGGCTAGCCACTTACCCGGCCGAAGAACAAAGAGGGCTCATAGAACCTGTTTGTGGTTATAACAGGCTACTGGACTATGATAAAAGAAAGTTAAGTTATTTCTGATTCTGTGTCTTCCAGTCTTGCCCTCTATTTTTCTTAGGAATCTCATTTCCATACATCTACGTTTACAATACATATCCTCCGTAGTCACAGATTTAGTGGCATATGTCAGAATTAGCAGTGCTGCCTGTTTGTAAACTTCTACTTTTGTTTCTTTTGGGATATTTTTTTTACCTAGGATTATACAATGTGCAGATTGCATTAAAGTATCTTCAAGCTACTGTCGTTTCTCATCTATCTCACCCTTCTTAGTTACACATTCCCCCAAATATTTTATTCTTGTCACTTTCTCTAATGCTGTGTTTTTATCCAAATGTTGTGATCTCTATGTTCAGCCCTTATTACTATCATTTTGCTATTATTTCTCTTTATTATCATGTTTTTCTGTCTTACCCTAGCATATACATGTATGTTATGCTGAGGGCTTTGTTATTTTGCTTCTTAAGTTGCCATGTCATCTGCACACGCAATTTTCGTAGTTTGTAACGGGCTGAATTGGCGTAGTCCATTTTTGTTTGAATGTACCTAAAATTCGTATTTTATAAGCACTGCTATTGTAATAGTATGTCTTCAACAGCTTTCCTATTCGGCTTAAGAAACTATAAGTGACAATATGGTTTTTCTCATATATTGTGAGTAAGGTCTTGCCACTTATTTTCATAAACCGGTTATAATGTCCAGCTACAATGCATCTAACTAATTTCACCACTGGAATGTACGCACTAATCTATATTTATAATTGTCTCTAATTCACAAATTTTTACCCTGCTACTTTCTCAGAAATTGCATTAACCCTGGTCACATAAATTCGAGAATTTAACGCTTGTTTAAATTTTCTATCTTAGATTCCCCCATTTAACAATTCAAATGATTCTCCTATAAATCCAGTCAATTTTTTTAGAAGAAACTCACTAGCTTACTTTGAAGAGCCAAATTCGGGCTTCCTTATATTAAACACCTTATCCAGGTGGCAAGTCATAGAACGCAAGCGGTAACATTTCTAAAGAATTTGGACCAGAGACTAGGTACATCAATTCCAATAACTTTCTAAATTGAAGACTAAAAGATATACTCTCAAAGCTAGGAATTTGGTTAGGCATGGCATTATATGCATAAATTTCATAGAGTACTCAGATAAAGATTAATATTTATTTATGGATCATAAAATCGCTTGTCATTATAATATACTTTAGAATTTTTAACTCAATGTTGTAGTAGTGCAGAGTGATGACGGGTGATAATTTGTAAAGCAAACAATGACAATTCGTTTATTATTATTGGCCAATTTTTAATGTAGTGTCATGGTTCTGTGTGTTTAATAAACATTTAGGACATCAAATTTAATTGAAAATATCAGTTCATGTCTTCTTCTTTCTTTAGAGTCTGGCAAAACAGAAATAATAATGGACACATTTACACTGTCTGTGTCCTCGGTGTCTGGCCGTACGAAGACTTTTTTTATTTCGTAAAAGAAATATTTCCACCTCATCTGAATTGTTAACTTTTAAAACTCTACCAACATATCTCTTTATACCTAATTGTGTTATTTGTGTGGCAATCAACTAACACATAACACACAATTCCCTTCTTTAAGCTTCTTTGAGCGTTCGAATTCAGTTTCATGTAGAAAATCTTCTTTTTCCTATTCTACTAATTCCTTTAAAGTTTGACAGTCAACATCGCTGTTACTTAATAGGTCTTCTTTGTCTTCTGCTTCGTCGTTACTATCTGATGTATCTTCAAATTCAACTTGCTTCTTTGCCCGTCCCTTTTCCTTTTTATTATTTGCTTTCATCCCTTCTTTCACATTGCATCCGATACAACTTCAAATATTTTCTCTTTTTGTACAACCATTTGCTTTTTAATAGTTTCTTTGGATTTGTTTGAGTTCTTTAAGTTTTCTAAATAATCTTCTCTGGTAAGTATATCTGCAAATTTTAAGTGCCAACTCTTTTACGTTTATGTGCATTTATTTCCATCGTTTGTCTTCCAAATTTCTCAAGCAGAAGGCCTTGTAAAGACTTACTGCACTGCAGGGGCGTTGAACTGCTAGAACTGGTGCAGGCTATTGCACTACTGGTATGCTATAGTAGTCTGCTCTTCACAAGACACAAACTGTTCTTCATTTTTTTTTATTGTATGCTTATAACTCATCTGGTTAAAATATAGATTCCTTAATTACCTTTCTGTCAGCAATATGCTCATTGTATAGGCCACACAATTGCAATGATTTTTTCAATAAGTGTGCTGGAAATTCCAACCAAACCTTACCCACTAATATGAAAAATGTAGCTTTGAACAGACCACGCCCATAATTTTCTCGTTGCCATGTTGCTAACTTTACATCCCAAGTTTTCTTAAATACACCAAAAGCCAAGTAATATAATGACTGCAGAATGTGAGTTGTATGTGGGGGTAGTTTTAGAAGCGTAATAGTTTCTCCTATGGCTAATTCTATAAGTTCAACAGAAACATGTGAGGAGTGCCCATCAAATATGAGCAAAAGAGGGCGTTCCTTAGGGCAATTTTTCAGGAAATGATTTTCAAACAAACTGGTAAATGATATCTCATCCGACCATTTAGAGTAGAAGCATATCCAATATTAGGATATGCTCCTTCTGGCATCCAAATATCTCATAGATGCTTGGTTTGGTATAAAATAAATGGAGTCAGTTTGTCTCCACTTGCTGAGATACAGAATAATATTGATGTGGTATTTTTTCCAGTGCCATGGGTATGGCGAAATACCGCTTAATTCTTTTGAGACACTATCTTTGTGTTTGAATGATCAGAACATAAGAATGTTTCATCCAGATTAAAGATTTGGGCGAGCCTGTCAATTAACCCAAATTCTTTTAAAATCTTTTCATACAAATCGAGAAATCCGTATATTATTTCTGGTTTTGTGCTTTCTGTGCGTATGGTTTGTCTTTTAATTGGCTTCTTACATGAGAGACCATGCCGCCCACAAAATTCAATAAATTAGTCCTTTCCAGGTATTCCATTCTCAAATCTAGTTTCTATATGATTATCGTATATATAGTTTCCCACAAGACTAAGGACTTCTTTTCGGAAAAATCCGAACCCCCATTTACAGATCGTTTTAATATGAGAAGCAAGCTGCTTTTCGATATCTTCACGGAAGTCTACGGCACGCCCAGGTCTATCTTGTTTTGATGGTGCACGGTTCTTCCAACCTTACAGCCTTGATATTATTGTTGATCTTGGGATTTTGAACACCATGTCAGCTTTTTTTTACAGAATAAGAATTTTCATCAGTAGCTTTTAGCGCCATCTTCACGTCTTCCGGAGTATGTTTGAACTCTTTTGCCTGGCATTTTGACGAAGATCTGAAAGGAATATGTATTATGAAGCCGGTTTTCGAATCTGCTCAATTAGTCTCTAGTTATTCAAACATTGAAAAATATGTAAAGCGGTTTACACGGAAATTATATCAATTTGTTAATAAAAAAACATTGCCGGCGTTGGGATTCAAACTCGAGCTCCCAGGCGATCATTTAGGCGGAATCCGGTTACTAATTGGTAGTCTGTCGCTTTAACCGCTAGCCCACGCCGACACAGCCGTTGAATTCCCTCTTGCCTATATTATAAATTACCGGTTGATCACTGCACATTTGTGTCTATTTCACGATATTCATCCAGTATCTGTTAGGTACCATTTTTGTCAAAAACCTGAGCTAGATGGGAATTATTACTTTTATATATTCATGAATTAAAGCAAAAATATACAACATATTATATTCTAGAGGTGGTCATCCTGTATATGTTTGACCGAAAGTATATTTAATTTCGAGATAAGTAGGCATATAAATAATCAGCATGCCAAACAGCTTTTGAGCTATACCGCCAACTGACAGACGGGCTGACAGCAGTTATGGAGCAATATGGTCTTACTGTCTCTATAAGAATTTATTGTTACCTGTTACCTGTTACTGAGTTACTGCATAAAAAATATGTTGTCTACGGGGAAAGAACTTCTGTTGAACAAATGGTAGATAGATTTCAGTATATATGTGAGTTATTACATGTTACATTCCCTGTTGTTATTTGTGAGGTATATTTTTCAATAAAATTCCAGTTCCTATAGTGCATTTTAAAAAATAAACACAGTAACAAATGACATGGGCGTACCGTATTCTTAAAATCAAATAGGTAACAATCAAATCCTCAGTGAAACGGCAAGACCACATCGCGCATTAAAATAAATCCGTCGTAGGTATAGTATCGCTGCCAATTAAAACACGAAAATTCTTACAGTTATTTTAGCTGAATAGTACCTTTAGCCCAGTCTGTAGGGACAAAAAAGGCCTTTGCTCGGCAAAAAATGGAGTATGAACGGTTTTTATATATGTTATTCAGGTCGGGATCCTGATGTTAAATCCCAGTTTTCGACCTTGGAGGGGCGCCGCGCGAGCCGCCATCTTGGATTAAAGGTGCTAAAAACTGGTGTTTTCCAAATAGCTCCGCAACAGTTGATCCAACGTCAAAAAAGTTGAATATAAAGTTAAAGAAGACAAAATTCTTGACATTTTTTGTTTATTAATTTTTGTTGTAAGTGTAATATGTAACGAACTACAGCGGCTGAAAGTTGAACATTTCTCCAAAATATCGTTAAGGTTTATTTTTGTTGGTACATTTTGTAAGAACAACTTACACTATATTGTTTGTAATATTTATATACATCAGAATAACGTTCTATAGAGAAATACAAAGCATTATCAAAAATTATTTTCATCTAGTATAGCTATGGTTCTTAATTTATGAATGCAACTATGAGTCACTTATACTCGTACATGCAGCCGTTGTTTTCGATGGATATCCGTTTTATGGCGGCAAAAAATACCAAGACTGCAGAAAGACTTCGCCGATCTAAAAAGCAAATGTCTGCGGATGTTATTTTCGATGAAACAACGTCAGTTCTAGTTTCCCAAGAACGATTTCTAGCAAACGAAAAGAATAAAGTCCGTTTGATTTCGATGCTGAAAAAAAAACATTCGAACATTACTGTATTACAGTTAAGCAGGCTGAAGAAGATGTGTTGATTGTCAACACGGCGATTTCTTTGTGCTGTTTTCGCCATTGGAGAAGACATCGATCTTCTAGTCCTGCTAACGGCATTAGCAACATCTACTTTCGCAAACCTGGGAGAGGCAAACTTCTTGAAAGAGTGTATTCTGCAAATAGTTTTAAATATGAAAAAGCATCTGAGAACATTCTGTTTCTCCATGCGTTTAGTGGCTGCGACACAACGTCGTCCGTCTACAACCAACGAAAAACTAAATTTTGTTGGCTTGTCCAGAAAAGCACCAGACTCAATGACAGTATAGGCCTATTCAAACATCACGATGCCAAACCAGATGATATCGCAGATGCTGAAGCACGCTTACTCGTTGCTTTTTATGGCGACATGGAAAAAAATATCTTGGAAGAAGTCCGTTACCAACATTTTGCCAAATTAAGTGCAAGAAACACATTTAATTTTGCTTCTTTGCCACCAACGAAGGACGCTGCACGGTATCAGGCATTTAGGACGTACGTATCACCAGGTCCAACAGTGGAATGGAATTGAAAAAAAAGCACACTCCAGAGTAGAATGAGGGCACCTATCCCCTCCACTTTTTATTCGATTCGCGGATTCGCGGTTTAATTCGCGGATTTATTCGCGGATTTCGCGGTTTTAATTCGCGGATTTTGCGGTTTTAATTTCGCGTTTTGATCTAATTAATTTCGCGTTTTGATCTAATTAATTTCGCGGTTTGATCTAATTAATTTTCACATGTGCTACTGATTAAATTACGCATTAGCTTCCGATTAAATTACACGGCGGACTTCTGGAATTACACGTCGGCCATCTTGTTTTTCTGGCGCGAATATTTGAATTTTAAATTTTCAGATTTTTTTTCTAAGTTCAATTTTTTGAATTTAAATCTCCCGGGTGTCGGCCATCTTGGTTTTCTGCGCGCGCACTTCTAGCGGCTGTCGTTTTAATTTTCGCTAAAATATTTGAATTTCAAACTGATAGATCTATCTCGCTTTTCTGCCCCTTGGTTGTCTCTCTCTCATGCATTCACAGAAGGACTAATTATATTTAAAAAAGCTATTTGCGTCCGGCCCAAGTGGGATTCGAACCCTAGTTTTCTGGCCAGCAGCCTTAGGACCCTGCCGCTGAGCTATCGAGGCCTGTTGAATATAAAGGATTTGAACAAAACGTCATTTCACAGCTCTGCCGTCACGCCGCTCGAATTTTAAACAAACTATTTTTCAAAAATTAAAATTATGAGAATAGGGAATGTTTAGCATATTGTGTTAACTAAAGTGTAGTAATTTTAAAAAACTGATTTTGCGACTGGATGTGGCATAATTAATTATTATTTATAATTTGTACCTGCTATATGGATGGATTAACGAGATTCTTATTGTCCCTACCTACTATATAGGTGAAAATTTCCGATCGGTTGGCGATAAGAGGTAAAGGCAGATCGTAAATATAAAAACGAGTTACAAATTTGATTTTAATATATTCTTGAAATACTAAGTATGAAAAGGTCTCATATAATATTATTAAATTATTTATAAAACCGAGGCTATTATCCATTTTTCATATTTGAAATGGTAGAATATGATTAATTTTATGCTGCTATGCGTAATTACAAAAGACATTATAGCCCCGAGGAGGCTTTCTATTTTGTCATCCTCAAATGGCTTAACAGGTCGTTGCCTGTCGGCGTACAGCTCTTTGGTGTTCGTCACGGAATACGATAACATGAACAAGAAGATAATACGTATTGCTTGAGTAAGAAAGAGATAAACATAAAATGCGTAATTATTCGCAATGGTTTTTGCCCCGGGCGCGTTTTCAGTTAACTTGATTGTTAGCACAGACAATGGAATTGCTATGATATCACCGAATCTGCAGGGGTCATCTTGTCTACGCTCATATCGTCCGCATTTATTTAATTTAAAAAAAAGCTTTATGCGGTGGCCCAAGTCGGATTTGAACCCTAGCAACATATGAATAATTATTTTAAATCGCGAAAAGTGTTGAGTAAATAAATGCAACGTATTATAAATACGTAAAACTTTTAGTTATTGTGCGTTTATAAGATGGGTCTTTTGACAAAGTGGAAGAATCAAACTGTGCTATTGTAAATGTACAGATTTTTCACGGTCAATTTGTATATAACAAAGTAATGTAAATTGGTAATTTAGAACATTTTAACGAAAACAGCTACTTCTTTCGGAATAAACTGTTTCTTCTCACCACGGAACCCCATTTTATAAGTAAACGTCTGAAATTGTGTCATTATATCGATAAAAACTGCATTTTAGTTTAAAAAATTCCAGTATAAATGCAAACGGACGAAAATAAAAACGCCATTGACCACAAATTAACATAATTTTGAATAAGAACGCTCAATTTCGTTGAAAAAATGTTCTGACACCGTCATTTCACTTAAAATTTTACAAAAACTGACATCATGTCACTTGAAATTATACAAAAACGACATTTTTATCCAATAAGCGATAAAAAATACACCATCTCACATTATTTCACTTAAAAAATGATCACAATTCGTTTTATAAATCGTTTTGTAAAACGAAAATGATGTAAAAGCAGTTTTTAGAGTTATTTCTAAGCATAATTTTGCAAATGTTTTACACTTTTTTCTCTAACTTGTTGCAATTTTAGCAAGATTTGAATAAAAAACAGCAATTTCTGCAGCAATTTTAGTAAGATTTGAATAAAAACACAATTTAGCTGAAAAAGTTCTAACCAAAAACGACAAAACCAATATTTTTATAGAACTTTCATTGAAAAATCTTCTACCACAAGCATTTCTAGAAGCAAAATTTACGCACTTTCGCTGAAAAACATGCTGTTCCACATCATCTCACATAAATTTTCACAAAAATCGACATCATGTCCCATAAATTATACAAAAACTGTCATCACGTCACTTGAAATTACACAAAATACGATATTTTTATTCAACACACGATGAAAATTAAACAAAATTCACGCAATCACACATCATCTCACATAAATTTACACAAAAATCGACATCATGTCACATAAATTATACAAAAACTGACATCATGTCACTTGAAATTATACAAAAACGATATTTTATTCAACACACGATAAAAATTGAACAAAAATCATGCAATTACACGCCATCTCATATAAATTTACACAAAATCGACATCATGTCACATAAATTATACAAAAACTGCCATCATGTCACTTCAAATTATACAAAAAACGAAATTTTTACTCAATACATGACGAAAATTGAACAAAAATCACGCAATTACACGCCATCTCACATAAATTTTTACAAAAAGCGACATCATGTTACATAAACTATGCAAAATTTTGCAAATGTTTTACACTTTTTATAAAATACATCGCTCAAAATTAAAAGAAATAGCAATTTCGTTGAAAAAATATTTTACCAAAAGCATTTCGATAAACAAAATTCAAAAATTCTTGTACTTTTGATAGAAATACACACAATTTCGTTGAAAAATTTGCAAATGTTTTACACTTTTTTATAAAATGTATCGCCCAAAATTAAAAGAAAGCACAATTTTTTAAATTATATTACGCCATTATGAAATCGTAGATTGATTTTTTGAAATTTTACACTTTGTAACTGTAAAATAACTTCAAATACTAATAGGTATTTTAGATTTAGATTTTGTAATTATTGCAGATTCGTGAAAAACAATAGCAGAGTAGAAATAAAAAAAACACAAACACTTTGTAATAAACAAATATATTGTTCTTATTTCGTATAATACTTAATAATATAAAAATAATTGTACAGCTGAATGTCTTATTTTCTAAAAATCTGCTAGCAATTTACAAAACTGTAGTTTGAGGTGCACAACATTTTAAATTAAAAAGGCTGCAAGTAATAAATCAGAATTTCATTGTGTCATTTTAAAGTTTAAGATGCACCCAATCTAAAATTCCCTTCGTTTTTGGTGTTGATGACATCTGCCTTAGAGGCATTTTTCTAACGGCTTTTTTTTGGAGGCGTTTCCTTATCGGCGTTCTTCTGACTGAACCTTTTTGATGTGGACTTGGATGAGTAGCTGGTGTTTTTAATTTATATTCTAAATCGGACTCGCAGTTATCAGTTTCATTTCGGTTTTTCCTGTAGTACCAGTCGGGGTTGGCTTCTTTTGCTGTTTAGGTTTAGCTAGCAGCACATTAGCAACGTTAAGGTCTTTGATGTAATCAGCAAACTGTAGGCGTCCGGGTGGATTAATAGTTTTTCGAGGCCGCAGAGTGTCGTGAACTAAATCGACTATGTTAGACGCCGGTAAAATTTCACCCTTTATAGTAACGGCACCCTTGTGATCCCAGCTCACATCGTTTGAGGCACTCAAAATGCGTAGGAAAACTTCAGCTTTTTTCTTAAAAGTTTTGGGAAGTGTAGATAAAATAATGGCATTTGATAGGCTGTTACTGGTTGTTTTAATGGGTATTTTGATTAGCTGCCGTGCCTGGTTTGTGAAATAAAGGTGCCTTTGTAAAACCTGATTGTACTGGATCCATTTATCGTGATCAGTTAATTTGGACTTTAAAACTTTTTGCATTTCGTCATCAAGCTGTGATAATATATTTTTCTCCGCATCATCGCCAGACTTAAGACGTTGGACAAATTCCGGCGATACAATCAACATCTTCCGCTCTTTGTCCATTTTAGTCGAAAAGGAGCTCAGTCGTTTGTTCTGGTAGAGCCGTCGTGAATAAACTAGCTTAAAATCAAGACTTTCATAATAAATATATAAAAAAAATATGACAGGTACGGGAATCGAACCCGAATTCTCTCTCGAGATCAGAGCTTAAATCTGACGCCTTAACCATTCGGCCAACCTGCCTCCCTATATAAACGACCACTCTCTGCATAATTAAGAAAACATATAGTTTAAAAAGCCTTCTACATGCAATTTCATACAATATTTCATATAAATTAAGTCATGTACAAATTTCTAAATCGGTTTTGATATATATTTTATCGAAAGACTTGACCCTCAGCTACCGTTTTATTATTTTTCGTGATGCGTCATCGTTGAATTTTACAAGTGCCATCCTGTCTGCGATGTGACGCACGCAGTGTTTCCATACCTTTTTATTTTAAAATTCTATAAAATCAGAGGTCCAAACTGCTGCCGCATCAGGTAACAGAGTACAATGGTTTAAAACGTGTTAGTGCGGCATCAGTCGGGTAATTCCAGAAGTCCACCGCGTAATTTAATCGGAAGCTAATGCGTAATTTAATCAGTAGCACATGTGAAAATTAATTAGACCAAAACGCGAAATTAATTAGATCAAAACGCGAAATTAAAACCGCGAAATCCGCGAATTAAAACCGCGAAATCCGCGAATAAATCCGCGAATTAAACCGCGAATCCGCGAATCGAATAAAAAGTGGAGGGGATAGGTGCCCTCATTCTACTCTCCAGTAACAATGACAGAGAGTCCAGCACATGAGACTTTATTAAAATTAATTTCATGCCATTGTAAAAAATTATGTGGCGGAGCATGTGGCTTTAGGAAAAGTGGGATGAAGTACTCTATTCTGTGTGAATTCTGTAATGGCCAATCATGCGAAAATGCACCAGAAGTTCACATCGAGAATGGGAACGAAGTCCCGAGTCTCAGGAGCAATGACTTCGAAGATAACATTGAGGATAAATATCTATCGACCGGGGCTTTCAAAAATAAAAAAAACTAAATAATATAATCGAGAACATGAAACATCACTAAACTGGAGCATCTGTGGATTAGGGCTACTGGGATACCACAATAAAAAAAATCACCATTAACTTTACCTCATGGTGGTGTGGAAATGAGGTTACTATACGTTTATCAAATTATTATAACTACGTAACAAATAACTAGAAATAATACAAGAAAAAATTTAAAAAATGAGAAATTACACTATTTTTAGAGAAATGTTCATTTTTCCGCCGCTTTAATTCCTTTCATATTAAATTTACAAAAAATAGTTATATACAAAAGATGTCAAGAATCTTGTCTTCTTTAACTTTGAGTTAGAGTTTCTTGGCGTAGGATCAACCGTTGCGGAGTCATTTGGAAAAAGCCAGTTTTTAGCACCTTTAATCCAAGGTGGCTGCTCGCGCGGCGCCCCTTCAAGGTCGAAAACTTGGATTTTTTATTACGATCTCGACCTAAACAACATATATAAAAATCGTTTATACTCCATTTTTTGTAAGGCAAAAAGCTCTACTGACTGGACTACTTTGCAACCATGGTTATCGCCTGCCGACGTCATTTTAGCTAGCAAGAAATATATTTTTTACACCTTTCCCTGAAATTCACATTTTCTGTTGCTTGCTAAGGGAGTTTCTGATAGCAATAACAGACATTTGGCTCCCTTTTGTTGCTTTCCAATGGCAGCGGAAAAGAATGTAATATATTGGCTCCCGTTGACGTTAGAGACGAGAGGCAATGTGATTAATAACAAGCCAACTAGCATACCGACTTTTATATTTAAATATCTTTGAATGCTGCTGAATACAAGAGATAGTCCTACCATAAAATGTAAGTGCAAAAAAATCATGTGTATAACTCTGGAGTAAAGTGTCATTTCCTCCCTTGGAGAATTACTACTGTCATTATTGCTGTGGAATTAAACTACCCCAGCGGGATGAATAATGATACACTTTTCTAGTAGGAAAAGTAAGATAATTTTAATCCCATATTAATAATGATTTATATTGTAAGTTTTAGATTATTGAACTTGTATCATTGTTTAGGTATTCATTTATGCTAAACAAGATACCAATCCCCTATTTTTATTCTACAATTATTTCTTAAACATCATATGTTGAAGCGGAGAACCATTACACAACATTAAAAATTGGCCACTAATAATACGCGAATTGTCATTGTCTGCTTTACAAATTATCACCCGTCATCACTCTGCACTAGTAAAACATTACATTAAAAATTGTAAAGTACCTATATTATAATGACAAGTGATTTTATTATCCATAAATGAATATTATACCTTTATCTGAGTATACGAAAATTATGCCTATAATATCATGACTAACCAAATTACCAGCTTTGAGAGTATATCCTTTATTCTTCAATTTAGAAAGTTTTTGGAATTGATGTAGTCTCTGGTTCAACTTCTCTAGAAATGTTGCCGCTTGCGTTCTATGACTTGACACCTGGATAAAGTGTTGAATATAAGGAAGCCCGAATTTGACTCCTTTAAATTGTCTTTTGTTAATCAATCACTAATCGAATCAATCATTAGCAAACTCAAAAGTAATAGCACGGGCACAGATGGTATTAATACATATACTATTAAGTGCTGCTGTCCACTAATCTTACCTTACGTAACTCATATAGTAAATTCTTGTCTATCTGCTAATAAATTTCCCTCCGTGTGGAAGAATGCTATGGTTATTCCGATCCCCAAAACGGCACATCCTAAGGAATATAAAGATCTACGGCCAATTAGTATTCTTCCAACTTTTTCCAAAATTTTGGAGAGGGTAATTGATACTCAATTGAGAAATTATTTAGAAAAATACAGAATTATTCCGGAATGTCAATCAGGCTTCCGCCCAGGTTATAGTTGTACTACAGCTCTTGCCTCTGTTACTGACGATATATTCAGAGCTTCGGACCGAGGTATGGTTACAGCTTTGATCCTGCTTGACTATAGTAAGGCTTTCGACACAATTAACCATACTCTATTGTGTGATATGCTCGGTTACATAGGTTTAACCCCTGATTCCGTAGCTCTTTTTGCTAGTTATCTTGGTGGTCGAAATCAAGCTGTGAAATTGTGCAACGGCAGTTCTGATTCTAGAGAAGTTGTTCGGGGAGTTCCACAGGGCTCTATTCTTAGCCCTATTCTCTATATAATCTATACATCCAATATCTACAAAAATGTAAATGCATGCAAATTGCACATGTATGCGGACGATACGCAATTATATTATTCCTTCTTTGTTGATAATTATTTGCACGCTATGTACAATATCAATTCGGATCTGAATAATATTTCTAATAGCTCCAATCAACATTGCTTAAAATTAAATCCCAAAAAATCCTTAATAATGTTATTTGGCAACCGTAAAGACACTGCTAACCTGGAAACCATTATAGATGTAAAAGTTGACGGGATCCCATTACCTGTCGTCAATGAAGCTCGCAACCTGGGACTCACTATTGATAGAAACTTGAGATTTAAGTCACATGTTGCTATCTGTCTGCAGAGAGCCTATATGAATCTAAGATTTCTATATCCGCATAGGCATTACCTTTCTTATAAAGCGAAAACGGTTTTATGTGAATCTCTTGTGCTTTCTCACTTCATGTTTTCTTGTCAAATTTATGGTCCTTGTCTTACTCTCGATGTGGTGCAGCAAATCCAGCGAGTACAAAACTCCTGTCTAAGACTTATTTTCGGTATCAGAAAATTCGATCACGTCTCTTATAAATTATCCGAAGTCGGTTGGTTGAATATGGCAAATAGACGAAAGCTGCAAAGTGCAACATTTTTTCATAAAATAATATGTCAGAGAAAACCCTCATATCTATTTCGCAAAATCTCATTTCGTGAAGATGTACATAACATCAATATCAGATTTAAAGGTACCATCACACCACCTCTGCATAAAACTATTTTATTTGAGCGTAGCTATAGCTATCAGTTATTTAAGTGCTACAATTCTATTCCTGCTGAACTAAAAGTGTTGTCCGTACCTTCATTCAAAAGACGTTACCGCAAATTGCTATTTGACAGCCAATCCCTAAATTAAATCCAATTACTATTGTTTTTGCAAAATCAATTAAGCTGTTCATAGATGGGTGACTATCACGATTTATATCCTAATCAATCCTGTAACTTTGTCATATTATTGGAAATATAAATTAAAGTTGTGTTCAGATTAAGTTAAGATTAAGTCATTTCACTGAATCATTACTATAATTATAATTTAGGCATCCGCTATTTTTTTTTTTCTTTGCTATAGATCTTTCAAGGTTCTGTGGAAGAACAGGCGTCTTACGCCTGAACTGCGCCTTGAGATTTCTTGCTTATTAACCTGTTTTTTTTACTATATGTATTTTTTTAATTTGCGTACTCTGTACATTGGCAAGAAATAAAGACTATTATTAAAGTAAGCTAGTGAGTTTCTTGTAAGAAAATGGACTGGATTTATAGGAGAATGATATGAATGGAGAAATCAAGGATAAAGAACTTAAACGCGCGTTAAATTCTCGCATTTATGTGACCAGGGGTAATGCAATTTCTGAAAAATTAGCAGGGTAAGAAGTTGTTAATTAGAGACAATAATAAATATAGATTAGTGCATACCTTCCAGTGGTGAAATTAGTTAGATGCGTTGTAGCTCGACATTATAACCGATTTATGGAAAAAAGTGGCAAGAACCTACTCACAATACATAGAAGAAAAAACCATATTGTCATTTATAGTTTCTTAAGACGTGAATAGGAAAGCTATTGAAGACATTACAACAACAGTGCTTATAACCTTATAAGATAGAAACTTTAGGTACATTCAAACAAAAATGGGACTACGTCAATTCAGCCCGTTACAAACTACGGAAATTA
Source organism: Agriotes lineatus (assembly GCA_940337035.1). Lineage (NCBI taxonomy): Eukaryota > Metazoa > Arthropoda > Insecta > Coleoptera > Elateridae > Agriotes > Agriotes lineatus. Next base: position 91,086,802 of record OW679201.1, read on the forward strand.
TGTGTGCAGATGACATGACCACTTACAAACAAAAGAGCAAGACCTTCAACATAACGTACATGTATATGCTAGAGCGATGAAGGAAAAAACATGATAATTAAGAGCGATAAAAGCAAAGTGATAGTACACAGTATTATAGAAAGTGACAAGAATAAAATATTTGGGGGTATGGGTAACTAAGAAGAGTGAGATAGATGAGAAAAGACGGTATCTTAAAGATTTTTTAATACACTCTGCACATGGTATAATCCTAGGCAAAAAAGATATACCAAAAGAAACCAACGTAGAAGTTTACAAACAGGCAGCACTGCTAATACTGACATATGCCACTGAATCGTCGACTATGGAAGAGATATATCGTAGCAAACGTAGATGTATGGAAATGAGATTCCTAAGAAAAATAGAAGGCAAGACTGAAAGACACAGAATCAGAAATTAATTAACTTTCTCTTATTATATGCCAGTATCCTGTTACAACCACAAAGTGGTTCTATAAGCCCTCTTTACTCTTCGACCGGGTAAGTGGCTAGCCTTGCCTGCAAAAATTGAGGAACAGATCCTTTGTTAGGGATTAAATACTACCACAGGTGTTAGAGTGGTAGCTGGAAATCAGAAATAAAGCACTAACAATCAAACTTGGGAAACATAAAATAACAAAAAACTAACTAAGATGGCTGATGTACGTGTATAGAGTGCCAGAAGAGAGAACACCAAGAAGAGTCTAATAAGCAAGAGGCAGCAGAGGCTAGATGAGTTGATTTGTGATCGGTATAACAGGCCACAGCAGATCCTATGGAGCGAAAAGAAACATGGAAGTGGCTGCCTGACATAAAGTAGAAGAATTGCGCCTTAGACGTACTGAAAGCTTTAAATTAAGTAAGAATTGGCCATCGATAGTAAATTAAATGTCATTGCATGATTTACAAATTGACAACTACCATTACTCTGCACTATTACGACATTACATTAGAAATTCTAAAACACACAATGATAACTGATTTTATGCAAGAATATATATTATGCTTTATCCGAGCACATGGAAAATATGCCAATAATGCCAACCGCTACAACTTAAAGACATGTTGGAGAGGTAATTTTAGTTCGAAAAGATTTGATGGCCATCTACCCAAAATGCAATAGCTACCGAGTTACAGAGATTCAAATCTTTGTTATTACCTGTCATAAAATACCATCTTGTTGATTTTATTTTATTATAAGAAACGAAATATTTAGTAACACCGATTATAAAAATTGCGTAAACTATTCTATACACCTTTGCCTCTTCACGCATGGAATTGCTTTCTGGGAAAGCTACTTCCTCAATTTTAAGTAGAACCAAAACGTGTATAGACGCAGAAACATGACATTTTAAACAACTTTTAAGATTATTATTATTAAATAATCTAGTCCTGTTAATATATTCAATTTTACAATCAATAAGTTAGTATGTTAGGAAAGGTAATAAAAGTAATTAATTTTCCTGACAAAATTAACAAGTGGAATTAATTCATCGTCTACGTAGATTTTTAATGTAATCAAATGCTGCAGATCTAGATTTTATTTTGTCAAAAAATAAACAAGCAGATTTGGATGCATTAATCTTTAAGCAGTGTTTTTTTAAACGATTACTAAATTTTTACTTCGAAATTAAGTTTTCAATAGATCTGCACGTTTTAGAGTCCCCTGAACCCAAAAACATGTGTTTGTTCTTTGTTCATTACTCTTTATGTCTGTGTGCGGGTGTGTGAGAACAGAATATCTCAAAAATGAAAAGAGGTATGACGATGAAACTTTATATCTAAGTTTTTTGTACTATCTAGATGCGACAGCAAGCTTTTGAAGAAAATCGCATAACCGGAAGTATGGTGTTTACTTTTGTGATTTTCCAGTTTTTCTATAGATTTCATCAAAAACAGCTCTAACGATTTTTGTCAAACTTTACATATTTATTAAATTTTCAATGTGTATTGGTATGTGAGATAGGTGACTTTCCAGTTAAATACCTCTAAACTGGATTTCTTTTGTTTGTGTTTTTCTATTTGTTATTAACTCTTATTTTAAATAGAACAGCTGGTATATTATCACATTTTTTAATTCGGCTTAAAATGTCAGAGGAAATTTGTCTCTTCAACTAACGCTCTATATTTTGACAAAGACTAAAAAATTAAAAATCAAATTGTTGGCGAATTAGATCACTGTAAAGGGAAGCTGTGTGCGAGTATCACACCAAATTTTGTTATATCATTATTCAATGTACATATTGCATTGTCGATATTACTAAGCGCAAATAAATAATAAAACTAGTATCATCTGCATAAAGGTGATACTCAGCATTCTTCAGTTAGTGGAACTAGAGAAAAGAAATTGACTCGTGTAAATAGACGACCCAAAACAGAGCCTTCCCGTACACCTGAGGTTAACTTTCGAAGTGGAGAACCCAGATTATTAACAATGGTGTTTGAAGTACAGGGGTCCCATGGAAGAACAGATGTAGCTCTGCAGTTACTGTGTTGGGTCTCTGAGGTTTCCACGACTAGGTTAATAACTAATATTTATTATTAAGTAATTTGTGATTTTAGCTATGCAACCTTGAAAAGTAAGAATATAAATACATTATAGCGCATGCGATAGATAAGTATCATAGATCTAATCCGCTACACATTGGTAAAATTAAAAATTTACTGATAAGTGACTTACAGTCTTTACGTTACCGGTTCTGAGTGAAGTATCGGTACTATATAAGGCGAAACGTAACTTAGATTCATAAACATTAACGCAATGTATATCCTACAGGTTTCAGTAGTTATATGCCTTTTAATAACAAATGTGTACTCGCATGACAAAAGACCAAGCCAGCCCCATATTGTCTTAATTATGGCAGATGATATGGTAAGTTTAAAATTGTTATCTTCGAATAGTTTTCAATGTATTCGAATATCAAGGGATGGAATGATGTGAGCTTCCATGGAGCAAACCAGATACCGACTCCGAACATTGATGCTCTGGCATATAATGGGGTGACGCTGAATCGATTCTACACATTACCTTCGTGCACACCATCTAGAACAGCTCTCCTCACAGGCCAATATCCCATTCGCTTAGGTGAGTGATTACACATCTAGAGCTCTTATTGAATAATTTATTTTTCATTGATTTTCATTCCTTTAATGTTTATCCCACCAGGTAGCTCGTTACTAGACGCTTGAAAGAACACGAAACATAAAAGCTATAAGTTAGAAAATACATTGCAGCAAATTTTTATTTAATAATTTATCTTAAATACAAGATTAACACAATCCATTATCCATTAGTATGCTATTTTAGGAACTCAATAAATAAATAAGTAATAATAAGACGTTATTCTTATAATTACTAGGATTATTCGCTTTTCGACCGTTGACCGCGACGGACGTTCTAGCTGTATGGTGCATTATCATTTTGCCGGGCTTGAGTGCGAACTTTTTCGAGAGTGTGTCGGGGTGATTAGCGGTGGTTGGCCTTTCCGGGCTCCAACTATCTCCTCCTTGCCTTCACAATATGCAAAATCCTAATCCGGATGCTCCTGAGTACAGGAGTTCCCGTTTATCCCTTACCAACGAATCCCTTACAAATAAAAATAATACATTTGCGTCTATTGCACAATCTAACACTTCCATGTTCCCAAAAAAGGATCAAGCAATCGTTATCGACACCATAGAGGGTGTAACACACAAAGATTATGTCAAAGCCCTAGGTAAGATTGTAAACCCTAATTATATACGATTTGCATCCAAATTTGCAAATAATCGCTTTTGTGTATATTTCGCAAACAAATCTGTAGTAGACGAGGTCATCAATAAGCACAGCTGTCTAAAAATAAACAACACTGAAACACCTATACGCCGATTAATAAATCCTGCAATCCGAGTTGTTCTTTCCAATGTTTCACCCACCATACCACATTCTGTCATTGAACAAGCTTTTTTAAGCAGAGGAATTAAAATAGTTTCACCGATGTCATTTTTACGTGCAGGTCTAATCGAGGAGGGTTATACGCATATTTTAAGCTTTCGACGACAAGTTTTTGTAGATGAAAAAACAATAAATATTCCAGAGACCATGCTCATACATTATGAAGAAAACGCATATAGAATATTTGCTACAACCAATGCAATGGTATGTTTTACATGTAAAAAACCAGGTCACTTAGCAACACACTGTTCTAGTACCAATAACGATTTCTCTTCTGAAGATCTTCTAGATAGTGAAAATATTGGAAACGATCAAATTGTGGAAGAAGTCACTACACAGAACAAAGGGATTAAAAGACAGGCATCACTAACCCAAGGCTCAACTGCAGATTCAATAATTTTAGATCTCATCGATTCAGAAGACATTTCGGTGCCTAATTACGCGATAGTGCAGACAAACGTTGATGATCAAAACTTCTTAAAGCCCTCTAGAAAACTTGTCAAAAAAGTTAAAAATTCTAATACTGTAGACACTCGACCTTCAAGTTCAAACAAGCAAGCAGATAAGTCTACAGAAGTCTTGACAAATTCAATACAGGAACAACTTGAACCCGTCAAACAAATAATAATGGATCCAGAAAATAAATTTATCTTAGACTACGATTGCCTCTTGGACTTTCTTGAAAATACTGTCGGAGTTAAAGATATTGCAAGCATAGCCCACAACTATACGGACAACATAGAAGGACTTGTACTTATGCTAAGAAATCTATACCCTCACCTACAGACCAGAGCTACAAAAAGTAGATTTACAAGGATTATCAAGAAACTAACAGGCACTAAAGGTAACGATGATGAGTCTTTAGTAGAATCCGATGGCTCAACTTGTTCTACATACTAAGAGAAAATTTGTAACAACATTCCATATCAGTTTATACTATTTTACATTTTATTCGTCATATTCATACTACAGTGGAATATTAATGGGTTTTATTCCCATTTAGAAGAATTAAATATTTTAATGTCGACAGAAATGCCAACAATAATATGCTTACAAGAAACAAATTTTAATGACGATAAGGTATGTACAATTAATAAATACAACGTTTACCACAAAAACAGAACCGTAGCGGGAAAAACAAGTGGTGGAGTTGCCACATATGTAAGCAGCAAATATAATTCAACTGCAATTTCCCTTACCACTGATCTGGAAGCAGTAGCAGTGTCTGTGCAGCTGTCTTTTAAAATTACTGTTTGTAATATATATCTATCACGCAGAGACGACATAACTTTTGCAAAATTGAAGGGACTCATACAACAATTGCCCTCTCCGTGCTTGTTACTGGGAGACTTTAATGCATATAATGTAATCTGGGGATCTGAATATACTGATCCTAGAGGCAAAATTATCAATGATATACTAGACGACTCAAATCTAATACTATTAAACACAGGCAAAAAAACTAGATTTAACTCTTATAATGCAAAGTTTTCGGCTATAGATCTAAGTTTATGCGATACTGTTCTAGCTCCACGGATGACCTGGAAAACTTTCCCGCAACTTCATGGAAGCGATCATTATCCCATTAAAATTGAAAATACATTAGAAGCTGAAATAGTAGAACCAAATCAATATACTACTTGGAATCTTTGCACTGCAAACTGGGAGCGGTATACCTATGAGATAGAACAACATTTGAACACAAACATACAAGAAAGACAAGATGTAGATAACATGGTAGAACATTTAACCTCGACCATGATTGCTGCAGCAAATTGTTCTATTCCAAAAAAATTACCACCAAAAAAGCACATACCAGTACCCTGGTGGAATAAAGAGTGCCAACAAGCAATAAGAGCAAGTAAACAAGCTTTTAATAAGTTAAAAAGGTGTAATACCTTAGAAAACTTACTAAATTTTAAAAAACTTAGAGCTAAAGCTAGATTTGTTATTAAACAAAGTAAAAAAGAATCGTGGGCAAAATACACTTCTTCCATAAACAGCTCAACTCCTATGAGTGAAGTCTGGGACAAAGTTAGGAAAATAAAAGGAATTAATAAATCTCAACAAATTGCACTTCTAAGTTATGAAAATGATATCATCAAATCAAAATCCGAAATAGTGGAGATACTGGCAGATTATTACGAGAGGCAATCCAGCAATGAGAACTATGCAAATGAATTTAGACTGTATAAAGAAGAGAAAGAAAGTGAACAGATAACTTCTTCTGCACTAAAATGGCAAGACATAAATCTTCCCATAAATGAAACAGAATTAAATGATGCAATGAAAAACTGCAAAAATACTAGCCCTGGTCCAGACAATATTCCATATATATTTATCCAAAACCTACCAATTGCTGCCAGGAATTTCCTGTTAAACATCTATAACCAAATTTGGAACAAGCACAAATATCCTCAAAGTTGGTCTGAAGCCATAATAATTCCAGTTATTAAACCACACAAACCTCAAGATCAAATAACATCGTATAGGCCAATTTCTTTAACATGTACTATGTGCAAATTACTAGAGAAGATCGTAAATCGAAGACTGATGTGGACACTGGAGAAAAACGACTTATTAAACGCAGTGCAAAGTGGATTCCGTAAAGCTCGATCAACCAATGACAATATAATTAATCTAGAAACAGAGATACGGGAAGCCTTCGCAAATAATCAAAAACTTATTGGGGTATTCTTTGACATTGAAAAGGCATTTGATATGACTTGGCGACATGGAATAATAACAAAATTATCATCTCTGGGTTTTCATGGCAATATATTGACCTATATCCAAAATTTTTTGCAAAATAGAACTTTTCGCATTAAAGCAAATAGTGTAATGTCATGCAAAAGGATTTTGCAGAATGGAACACCACAAGGATCAATTATTAGTACGACCTTGTTTTTGCTAGCAATAAATGATATTACTAAAGAAATCACACTTCCAGTCAAAGTGAGTTTATTTGCAGATGACCTAGCAATATATGTAAAAGGTAAAAATGTAAGCTCTATCCAAAAATTGCTACAAAACTCTATAACAAAAATAGAAAGCTGGTCGAAAGCCACCGGATTTAAATTTTCAGCTGAAAAAACGAAATGCATACTGTTTTCGAAACAATCTCCAAATGTTAAACCAGACATAAAGTTAAATGGAGAAAACTTACAATATGTAGACAGTTTCAGATTTTTAGGAGTAATATTTGATAAAAATTTAAATTGGAAAACCTACTTAAATCATCTAAAACTCTCTTGCACAAAAGGATTAGGATTACTTAAAACCTTGGCTAAACATCAATGGGGAGCCGATACAAATAAACTCCTACATATCTACAGAAGCTTGATCAGATCCAAAATTGATTATGGGTTAGTCGCATATTCAGGTTGCAGGAAGACCTACCGCAAAATAATAGAAAAAATTCAAAATTCTGCATTGAGAGTCATTACTGGGGCATATCGGACAAGCCCGATAAAGAGTCTCTATGGTCTGACACAAGAATTGCCACTAGACTTACGAACTAAATTACTATCACTCTCTTATGCAACCACCGTTTTAGCAAACATTAAAAATCCAGCATATAAAAGTACTTTTACACGCCGTTACAGTACAATATTCAAATCGCAGACAAATATACAACTGCCATTTTATGAGCGAATAAATACTTATCTCACTGAAATCAAATATAAATATCCTACTGTTCTCCCTCTCCAAAACATAAACAATTCACCATGGACTATAAAAATTCCAAATATAAACTATACCCTCACCGAACTTCACAAAAACAAAACCCACCCCTTAATCATACGCAAGGCCTTCTACCAACTCCAAGAACAGTATATAAGTTCAACGTTTCTATATACTGATGCATCAAAATCCGGTGTAAAAGTTGGAGCTGCAGTGATAACTCCCAATCAAGAGTACCGCTATCGCCTACCTGAAATATGCAGCATCTACACTGGAGAGCTATATGCAATATTACAAGCCTTGGTGTATACTACAAATCACCCAGGATCATCATACGTCATTTGTACAGACTCGTTGAGTTCATTACAAACCCTACAACAATACTACCCTACAAATCCAATAGCTCAAGAAATAAAAGACCAGTTATCCCAGCTAGATTCACAGGGAAATGAAATCACATTTGTCTATATACCATCCCATGTAGGTATTTTAGGCAATGAAAAGGCGGATAAAGCAGCGCGCGAAGCCACTACAACATCAGAGCCAATTCCTGCACCTGATGTTTGCATAAGTACTGATGTTAAAAATTACATCAAACAAAAAGTGCACCAAATCTGGCAAAACGAATGGGATCAGAGCGCAACAAAGCTCAAGGAAATTATGCCTAACATAAATCACACTCTGATACTACCCGAGGACAGAAAAACACAGGTTACAGCCACACGGATCCGAATAGGTCATACAAGATACACCCATAGTTACCTCCTTACAAAAGAACCACAACCTACATGTGATGTATGTCAACTTCCGGATATCATCAAACATATCATTATAAATTGTCCAAAATACGCACAACAACGAACAAGATATAATATCCCTAACAATGTGGTGGAAGCACTTGGTGGAAACCTCGAAAACCTACAACGAACTGTAACTTTCCTAAAATACATGAATGTATATAATAAATTGTAAATAAAACTGTACAAATTCGCTAATGACCCATAAGTGGTCGATGCGACATCACCAAATAAAAAAAAAAAAAAAAATTACTAGGATTGTTGTGAGACACTTGTTATTATGATTATTAGAAATAAAAAACAAGAATCTGCATAGGGTAACTTAAAACTAGTTTGATAATCCTTGCATAATAACGCATTTAATTATTTTGCTTAAACATATAGGTTTTCAAGGACAGCCAATGCTAGCAGGTGAAAATCGATACTTGCCCCATGATGTTGCGACTTTACCAGAAAAATTGAAGCAGCTCGGTTACAGTACAAACCTAGTTGGAAAATGGCACTTAGGATCAGCTTATAAGAACGTGACTCCTACGGGTCGTGGTTTTGATTACCACTTTGGTTACTGGCATGGGTACATGGGCTATTTCGATCATGAAGCCCCTGGCATTGTAATGATGAAGCCGGAAAAACTTTATTGCATCGCATCTAAACATCTCTTTGTTGTAGGATATGATTGGGTTAGATATGCACAACAAGTTTGAACCTCAGTGGTCTACTAAAAATCAATATGCAACCCATTTGTTTACACAGAAGTCCGAAGAAATAATTTCGATGCACGATAGCAGCACCCCGTTGTTTCTGATGGTGGCACACTTGGCAGCACATACTGGCAGGCTAGGAATTGATCTTGAAGTACCTGATATTGAAGAAAACAACAGAAAGTTTGGCTACATTCAGAATGAAAATAGGAGACGTTTTGCAGGTAGAATTTTAGCATTAACTTTGTTTATATTTTCGTTATAGTCAGTTCTACATAACACATAAAACTATTAAAATATATATATAGAAAATGGAGACAAGGAATTGCAAATATCTACATCTCTGTTCTGCTAAACTGCCAATTATTTAATACGCTTTCGTACCTACTACATATCTATATTAATTTAAATGTCAAAAATCTGCTTTGAAAGCAAAACTGTGACTCTGATGATGCAAGCTGCAATGTGTAACTGTAAACCTAATAGGTCAAAATGTATCTCTCCATGCATTCAATGACTATTTACATCTGAAAATATTATTTCCGAATCCATATCTAGATATAAGTGAACATTTTTAATCATAGAATATTTGAGTAGCTAAAAGTTCAAGACAAAATCTGTGGTGTTTACTAAACTGCCAATTAATATAGTAAACAAATGTAGATGTACAATTTAACACAAAATGGTCAATAGTTCATTTCATAGTGCAGCATTTTTCCAAAATGTTTAAGATATAAACTAATTTCAGGCGTCATAGATGAGTTAGATAAATCTGTGGGAAGGACTGTAGAGGCATTATCAAAGAAGGGCATGCTAAACGACACTATAATAATATTTTTGTCGGACAACGGAGCACAGGCAGAAGGCGACCCTGGGATGCATGCGAACTTCGGTTCAGATTGGCCACTTCGAGGTGTAAGTATTTACTGAAGAGTGTTTTGAATAATTACAACTTCTTTATGCAGATGAAATTCACAGTTATGGAAGGAGGAGTGAGAAATGTAGCACTCCTGTATAGTTCACAACTGAAAGCTAAAGGGAAAGTTAGCTACGACATCATGCACATAACTGATTTGATGCCGACCCTCTATGCTGCAGCAGGTACAAAAGATTTATTTGATTGTTTACATTGTGAAATTATAATTTTTGAAGTTGAAAGATTTCTGAGTATTAATATTTATAAACATATACAAAACGCTCTTAATTTAGGTGTTTATATTATATAATTTGGTGGCAAACGGCATACAAGTTGATAGTCTGCATTCTTACAAAAAGTTTTAAAATTTTTATGGAAAAACTAATAGGTATGTGACATGTCCATTGCCTTTGGGATTAGAACTCGTGCTAACGTATTCGTCCTAATGGTACCGAAGCGCAATGGACATTCTTGATACCACCTCAAAAATAGTCGATATAACTTTGGCTACTCATACTATTATAAGTGAGTTTTTATAAACCATAAACTTAATGCAGGTGGGGACGTGAGTCACCTTGGTGTAATAGACGGTATAAATCAGTGGCCTGCTTTGACTACTGGAAACAAATTTGATCGAACCGAAATATTACTCAATATAGATGAAGTCAACAATTCATCAGGACTGATAGCAGAAGATGGCCGCTATAAGCTAGTTAATGGTAAGTCTCACATTTTTATCCAACAAATACTAAAATTACAATTATAGGGGCTAGTATAATTGGCCAATATGACGGATTCTTTGGAGAAGATGGTCGTGACTCTGCTAATCCATCATACGATGTAGCTGCAGTACTTGAAAGTGCCACCAATATTGCAATTGGTAGCGATATAACGGAAGACGAAATATGGGCCATTCGAAATGCCAGTGACTTGGGAAATTGTAGACTCAAATACGGAAAAATTGATTTGTGTATCACTGATATTCTATGCTTGTTTGATCTTATAGAAGATCCTTGTGAGACTACAAATTTGGCAGAGAAACTTCCAGAAATTACACAAAAACTAAACAATCAGCTTTTGGAATATCGTAAACAGATCCTGCCTCAAAAACCTTTCGCTGTCGATCCTAGGGCAAATCCTATTTATTCTAATAACACTTGGTCCACTTGGTTGGAGAACAGTTACGAATTGTTTTGATTAAGGTTTTAGTTTCATTGTTTCCCTTACTATACAACTGGGCATGATTTGTCGTAACTACGGCGTTTCAATAAGCAATAAATTAGTAACTAAAAGGTTTTATCTAGATATAATATTAAAGCAACTCCTCTGTTAATAATAATGTAAATATAGAAAAAATAAAGCATTTGAAAGTTATTTATTTATTTTAAAAATAAACATGCCGAACACTCCTAGCTCATGCAAAACCTCTGAGAAAATTTTGACGTCTTTACACTTGAGCATTTGGAAATTTTGGAGATTTTAAGTCAATTATTATGTAAAATTTAGCATGATTTATATTTGAGGAATAATACAAATCAGTAAGTCGTAATCAATTTAATAGTAAAACGTTTCGCCAATAATAATGGCTTCATCAGTTATAAAAATTATAACATTTTGAAGAGATAAACTAATTAATGGATTATAAAAACATTATTATAGTTAAGTTGTTAAATATTTAATTCTGAAAGTTACAAAAATTTTTTTAGATTAGCGAAACATAAATTATTTCCTTATTTATGAATACTTACGTTTGAAAATAATGTTGATAACTAAATTAATCATTACGACCTTTTATATTAAAATTATTATATTAGTTATGACATAATTGAGTGGTAAATTTATATGTAAAGTTTACGATATTTGTAAAAGAACGTAATTAAAATAATAGCGTTGATAATGCTGGATGCAAGAGGAATGTGAATGCAATGATAACAAAGGCAAGGTTACCTACAAATGTTTGCGCTATCAAAACCTGCGCAGTATGCATAAATATTAGAGGATCGAATATTAAAATTAAGGCGGGGTAGTTCAAAAGAAGTTTTCTTGTAATTTATCATGAAATTTTAAACTTTCGCAATACAAAAATAATTACTATGGTGATGTGATGGGTGAGTTATTTTTTCACCGACAATCCAACGAAGCTGGTTTTTTTTTGTAAAGTGGAAGAATTGGTTCCTAACTGAATTTAGCCCACCCCTATGGGATCCCGAAAAAGAGATGCACCAATTAACATATCAATAGTATTACAGCGATTAAATTGGAGGTCTGCCAAGCAAATATTCTGGGGTATTTTAATTCTTGACACGTCAAATCTCGAGTTAGACAAGGAGTCAGTAATTTTTAGCAACACTAAACAAGCAATCGTTCCTTCATAGTCGGTCCTCAATGATGAAAATGCAGCATTTGCGTATCTATTTACAACAGCCAGGGCTTGATCGATTTCCCTAACAGCAAATTCTACCTTGCAGCCCTAATAATTAACATAATTGTTCCTTGATAAAGTTCCTTTGCGAGCAGCTTTCTAATAAGGCCCGTATGTTATGATATTTCCATTTCTGTCCTTCACTGAAGCTACAGAAGTCGATAACCGCATCTTTACGAGATTTTTGTGAATCACAACATGGCCAACGGTAACATATCTTTACTGGGACACTTTTTGCAACGAAATAATCTGCAGTCCTGTGCTTGGTGATTTGATCGTTAGCAATTAATGCATAGGTTCAAACATTTAATTTCTTGAAGCTTTGCATGAACAGCTAATTTCAAAAACACCTCGTAATTGTAAATTGTGTGCTCCTCCTTGCAAAAATTGCGTTTAAAGGTATTTAACCAATTTGTTTTACTTTCTATTCTTTAGAAATTTATTTAAATCGTTTTTTGTGGAAAAGTGTCCTTGTAGGTTATACAATTTCTAATCGCGTTTTATAAGCGAATCTGATTTTTTCACCTACTTGTAAATAAGTAGGGCACACTACGTATCGGTTGACCTAAAGGGTTTAATTCTCGCAAATTTTTTGTCATGTGGTGATACAAATTTTGCAATTTTTGCAGGATTATTTTATTATCACAGGGTGTTCGACAAAGGCCTACACGTGATTATACATAATCAACCATTTATTTTAAGATTGTTTTTGCAACAAATGCTAAGCAAATTTATAGTTTAACGCGGTGACTTCTAAAGATTGTATAACTTGACTGTCGTTCTTCTTTTCTCCTTTACGTCTCTTCTTTCAGCGTTCCTGCTTGCTTAGGATTCTTCAGCCAAGCTGCTAGTGTTTGCAGTTCGAACATAAGTACTTATTTTTTTTGTATTAATTTTTATTATATTTTATAATAGTTTAATGTTCATAATTAAGCGTTTATTGTTATTTATGTTGTTGAAAAAATACTGTAGTTATTGCAACTGCATACAACTATTCATTCACATATAGTTTTACAGAGTTTTACACAGCATGTCTTCATCTCCAAATAAACATTCTCCTTAGGGTAAATCTATGACTATCATATGTAGCTAGTGCAACGCATTACTTGGTTGCGATAATATTGTGTAAATAACCAGATATGTTAAAATTTCATTGTATTTTTTTTCATGGTTTAAATGTTAGAGTATTATAAGATACTATAGCTGTTACCCGCGACTTTGTACGCCCGAGGTTCGTTATTTGTGTATTAAATAATGACTAATTAGTTCCTGTCATCCCATCCCATCCCCATCCCCGTCCCCGTCCCTTTCCCCGTTCCTTTTTCCGTTTCAAAAATCCTTTCTTAGCGGATGCCTACTCCCTATTAGAAATCTGCTTGCCAAATTCCAAATGCCATTTTCGCAATCAACGTCCCAAAGAACCTCAATAGCGACACCCATATCGATTTGTAGGCTTATTTACCCCATTTCACCTCCTAAGGGGTTGATTTTCGAAAAATCACGAAATACGTGTTTGATTATTTGTTTTTAGGAGTACTCCTACGAAGTTTCAAGTCGAAATGTATATTTAATATTATTTTTCCATACAAAATTGGAACCCCCATGTTACCCCTTTAGGGGTTGAATTTCGAAATATCCTTCCTTATTTCTTGTGTGCATCATAAAGGGAACGTCTGTACAAAATTTCAGCTTTCTAAGTCCAAGGGTTTGGGATGGGCGTTGATGAGTGGGTGAATGAGTGAGTGAGTCAGAACTTTTAAATATATATATAAGATAACAAACCAAACTCTTAACAGTGCCAGTCGTTTTTACTTTCTTCTACTCCGTATAAAAATTTGTAAAGAGTTTTACTCAGAGCTTCCCTCACTAGTGGAAGATATTATGGTGTTTGTACTGATGGGGCACCGGCAATAGCAGAAAAATATGAAGGTCTGCAAGCACTTATATGCAAAAAGATGCTAATTGCCACTTGACATCAGTGCATGATACCGAAGGAATCACTCACTTCGAATGAAATCAGCCCAGGATTTCATTTGGCATTATCCATTGTAATTTGTGTTGAAAATTATATAAAACCAAGGCCTTAAGGGCAGAACCAGTTTCTTTAATATGCGATCATACAGCAGTACTGGTTTATTGAGAATCTCGGTGGTTATCATGTGGAAAAGTTATACAACGGGTCTTTGAGCTTAGGCAGGAAATATTGCTGTGATGGTTATACGGCTTTACTATATAATTAATATTTAAAATAAAATTTAGCTAGAGCCTCCCATCGCTAACATAAATTTCTTTTGGGTTCAGCAAATATTACAGATTTATGAAACGCTCAGGGATAATTATTGTGAGTTACTTTATGTTTGACTTGAATTGATGCTCGTATGCCCCTACTTTTAGATAGAATCTAATTGTAAATTAAATGAATGTTGGCTAGCTCAGGTAAGCAGAGATCTTAACACAAAGTGTGGGTCCCCAATTACTTTTTTGAAAATTCTAGCGTACGCCCATGTACGTAGTTCAGATACCCGCTAAAATTTTACATCAGATCTAAATGAAATTACGTTTATGAAAGTCATCAAGTGTTTGTCGTTTTGGTTTTCAGTTAATTAAATACAACTCAATGAGTAAATCTCACAGGTAAATTCATCATTTCCCGCTTTCTAGTAGCGTCAGTAGCTATCTTTTGTTTCTTTCAGGCAACACCCGTACCTTGATTGTTTTAAGCCCAAGCCAAGGAAGGATCCTAACCTCACTTCTGCACTTGGATTTTTCAATTTCAATTTTTACAAGGAAATAATTCGCCTGTGCTCTGTTATACAGCGACGTTTAAGTAGCTTCTCAGCAGGTACACATTGGTATAATTTATATTGGCTTCACCACTAACCTGCGAAACCTTCTTTGCATGCCCGTCCGAACCTCGGCCGCAGCAAGAATGTGCCCAGATCTTCTCTTGGAGTCGGATGCCGGATGTGCGGTGTAGATGTGGTCCTCGTAGGGCTCGCCTGCTATCACTGGAACTGCAAAACCGGTCCGGGATGTCCTCAAATGGGTCTAGATGGTGTCTCGGAGCTCTGCCGCAGGGTCGGGATCGGTAGCCGATGTTGGATTTTCTTGCCTTCATTTGTGCGTGAACACGACCACGTAAATTTGACTCTGGTAAATTTTTAAGGCTGTAACTGTATGCAAAAAGTATTAAATTTTAAATTAAATACCAGCCAATTTTTAAGCTGACACCAGCAGATTTTATTTTCAATTGTCTCCCCGAATTGTTAAAACAATTGCACATCAATATAAAATCAGTCAAATAACTTACTTCTAACAATTAAACACCTTAAAACTAATCTTTTTACAAACTTTTGCTTATCTACTAAATTTGTCCATTACTTTTGTTAATTTTGTCTTTCACATAACTGTGTCGCCCACTTATTAACAATCTTTTTTCACTACGTTCTCACTGATCAGTTCTTCCTTTCGTGAACTTCCACAAAACACTTCAGAGTTCAACTAAAAGTCCATTTCATTTGTCCACTTCTGCCTCAAATTATTGTTCGGATTTTCAAATAATCTTGCATGTTAATTATTCATTTTCTTCCCTTTATTTTCCTTCAGATTTATTCCTGTGTGCTCTTTGCACTCTGTTTTACCTTCTGCATTTTTCTACCTTTCAAGAATATGCTCAATGAGAAATTTATACAATGATTTCTGACTTGCAATTTACCTCGACAAGCATGTGACCATTCTTTTCATAATCGAATTACTAATACATGGATTGGCTTTTGCATTTTACCATCCCTTTTTAATATTCTAA
Source organism: Agriotes lineatus (assembly GCA_940337035.1). Lineage (NCBI taxonomy): Eukaryota > Metazoa > Arthropoda > Insecta > Coleoptera > Elateridae > Agriotes > Agriotes lineatus. Next base: position 91,103,078 of record OW679201.1, read on the forward strand.
ACTAATTAAATATTGTGGTCCCATTCCTATTAGGTTTAGAATTCTGCCTTTCCTTTTATGTTACGAATTTAATACTTATTACAGGCATTGCTTTGCCAATTTGATTGCTAATTCAAATTTGATTTTATTTTATTTGTTGCCATTAAATCCTATCTCCCATTCTGAGCTTTTATGACCTATTCATTAGTTTACTGTGCTCGAGATGTGCGATTCAGGGCTTAAGACCATCTCAATATATGCATTTTTGAAAGAAGAAAATCACATAGATGCCGAGAATTTAGTTCATAATGAAACTGGCTTATTTGACTAACGTTTTTGAAAAATTTAATATTTTAAATAACATAGAAACAGACTAATGACGCTGCAAATGGACTTCCTCAGAAGAAGCTGTAGGATATCGAAGTTACAACACATTACAAACGAAGAAATAAGAAATAGGATGAATGTACAAAAGACAATTATCGATACCATTGAACAAAAACGGCTCATTTGGTACGCACATGTAAGAAGAATGCCGGATGAAAGATGGCCAAAGAAGATGGATGAATGCAGGCACGGATGGGACCATCGGGAGCTCGGGACATTTCCCGAAAGGCCGCTCCAATTGGTCCATTTTGGGCCGCGGCCTTTACAAAATGTGACCGAAACTTTTTGTTTCATTATACTAGGTGAGTTTTTTTAAAGTGTTACAAGGCGATATCTTGAACACGGTTTAAAAAATTTTGATGAAATGCTGGTGGGGAGATAGGGAGATGAGGGGAACGTATTTAAACATATTTTTGGTATTTACCCCCTCTCTCTGTTTCGAGGGGTGGAGGTAACTTTGAAATTGTAAATAGGATTATGTACTTTTGTTTATAAAATTCGAATCTACGTAAAAAATTATATATGGGTACAACATTTTGTTTGATTTGGTTATGGTTACGGATTTATGAGGTTATAAAATAAAAAATATTTACCATTTAATTTCAACTTATTTATCGTCTGTCATGCTTGATGATTTATTCGAAATGTCCCTCTTCAACTTCCAATCACTCTCTCACTCTTTTTCTAAATGAATTTTGTACCCGCTGTAACATCTCAGGCGTCACTAATAAGCAGGCAAAGCGGATTCGGTCAAGAGCAAATAAAAAAATATATACGTAGTTTTTTACGTAGATTCGAATTTTATAAACAAAAGTACATCATCCAATTTAAAATTCCAAAGTTACCTCCCACCACTCAAAACAGGGGGGGGGGGGAGTTAAATGTCAAAAATGTGTTTAAATATGTCCTCCCATCTCCCTAACACCTCACCAGAATTTCATCAAAATGTTTTAAACAGTTTTCAAGATATCGCCTTGTAACACTTTAAAAAAATCACCTAGTATAATTTCCATTTACTTTATACATTTAGGTATATTATGCAACCATTTTTAAAAATCTGGATTTATCGGAAAACTAAATATACTTAGTTGTACTTCTATTGCCGCTAAACAACCTTTTCGATTGACTAAATCATAGAGGTGAGAGGTGTACCTTGGCCAAGCTATTCAAACCGGTTTGCAAAATCGCAAAAGAAATTATTTTCTGAAATATTTGTTATACGAAAATATGTTGATGGCACTGTAAGTCTATGTCAAATTCGAGGTAAGCAGGTTATGTTTTCGTCAGTTTTGACACAGACTGGCGCAAAACCTAACCTGATAACCTCGAATTTGACATAGACTTACAGTGCCACCAACATTTTATTCATACAACAAATATTTCAAAGGGAACTTGATGGAAAAACATTTATAATCACCCGGTAAAATAATGTTATATACAGGGTGTCTCAAAAAGAATGGGACACCGATTAGCCATAGATTCCTTACGTTATAATAAATCGATTAAACCTAATATACCTTAGTACAAAGTCCCTTCCGTAAGAAGTTATAGGACCTTGAAGTTCAATTTTTAATTTTCTAATTTTTTGTTAATTTCCACAAATGTAGAGATAGCGATATTAATTTTGATATACATCCTTACTATTATGTACTGCACTAATAAAAAAAAATAATTAGACTTAACTGTAAGAGGCACTTTACCTATCCTTGAAAACTTTTTTTACTCTAACTTCGTTATCGGTAACATTTTTTTAAATTTTAGGTTATTATCTGAAATAGAATTAAAAACCACAAAAAGAATGTACTCTTAGTTCTTAAGTCTAAAAGCAACCGTTTACCTTAAAATGCCTATAAATGGTTTTTGGTTGTTGTTAATACGTGGAATTATCAAGTAGCCATTATCACAAAAACAATGGTCATCTAGTAAACAACAATGATAAATCAATTAATGACATTTTTGTTATAAAACAAGTTATATAACAGCAATATAACAAAAATTACATAACATTAATTCCATATTTGTTATGTTACAGTTATGTATCACAAGTACAACAAATGTTAGTTAACATTGTTACTTTTTTGTTGCATAACATCAATATAACGTGTTTGCTGGGGACTAACGAGAACAAGAACCATGTTACTGTTGATAGTGTTGATACTATATTAGGTAAATTTTAAATAAACAACTATAAAGTTTCATAAGCTCAACTTCATTATGAAAGCCATGAAAGGAAAAAATTATGTTCCATGTTTGTTTAAGATATTTAATAATATTATGTAATTGAGTATTTCGTTTTAATAAATATTAATATTGTTCGGATTTAAAATACTTTTAGCATACAACGTATATCATATTTTTTACTAGTTTTCTACTACTACCCATTTTATCTATGTCCAATTACATACAAATAAAAATAAGTTTTCAAACGGTTGGTGTATAACTGTAATTATTTCAAAACTATATTTTTCCGGCTGATATAAAAATATATTTTACCCATATACACTTTGGGCCGGTCTGGGGTTATTTCCCGGGCCGGTGAACCCCAGCCCATCCGTCCCTGGATGAATGGACGCCACCGCAAAGAAGAAGGAGAGGTAGACCTCGAATAACTTGGAAGAAAGGAGTAAGAGAAGCCATGGAAGCCAGAGAATTAAGAGACGAAGACATCGAAAATAGAGATGTATGGCGGAGAGGAACCGAGAGACGTCGACAGATGTAAAAAGCTTGGATATATATATATATATATATATATATATATAAATATTTTAAATCCCCAGTTGCAAGGAAATAATACTCATAAACTCATATATTACAACTATCACATAAAATTAACAGCTTTTCGTGTAAATGAGACCTAAGGTCAAACAAGATAAACAGTGAAGACACATAAATGTTTATTAATTTAAAAGCCTTTATTAACAACTACAAACCAAGCTTAGTACATTTCAAAACGTTATCTAAAAAATGTAAACTTTACTTATTTGAAAATGATAAGCTGCTGACCAAATATGAGTGAATAGCAAACCTGTGTTATAGCTGGAAGACTATGAACAATTTATTGATTTAACATCAAGTACAGAAAAGAAGAGACAATGTTCGTTGACAACTATTGTTAAGTTTTGGATTAACTCGCAAGAGGAATTTCCAGCGTGACCCACAGTTTGGGAAACGCTCCTATATAGCTTTATATCTGCGGAGAGCATTTATTTTGGCAATATATGCTTTTAAAGTTATCGTCCCTGTCAAAAGAAATTTGTGTGCAAGTTACACAGTAAAAGAACGTGGTGTGATGCCACACCCCATTTTTTTAGGTAAGTTAGTTTTGCGATTTTATGACATATCTATGTGTTCATAAATGAATAATATATCTTTTAACACAGTAATTTGGGCGGGTTGATTGCAATTGACATAATTCATATTCGATTAAAGCAATTTAAAAAAAATACCGTTTATTAAGCAATCACAATTACTACCTTAATAGTACTCCACCATTTACATCTTATTGTTTAAGTATGGACACATAACATTAACTTTTACTATATAAAAGCTAGCAACTTTAGGTTTTATAACAAATATTTATAATAATTATTATTATCGATAAATCTCCAGTTAGTAATTCCTGACAATTGCTTTTCATGTATATTAAAAATCAATGTTTATATCCGCAGATGCATACCAGATCACATTAAATAAACCATGGTCGGCTCCGACCAGAGCCCAAGAAGATCATATTATAAAGCACAGTTTTTCCCACTGATTTCACGTTACTCGTTTTGAAAACGTCTTAATTATCCCAAGATTACCATAAAACTGGCACTTCCGCCCGCACGCCCATGGCCGCTATGTCGGCGACATGTGTTGAGAGTGTTGAGATCCTTTTCCGGGCCAACAAATCCGCACTGCCATTTCTCATCTTGACTTCTAAACTAGCCCGCAAATTCTTCGAAGGTGGCGGCGGCAATTTACGACTACGGAGGTTAGGAAGTTCTAGGAAAGTGGAAATCGGAGGAATTCGCAGGTGTGCTTTATCGCCGACGAAATTGCTTTATTTGCGGTTGCGGCTTATTGTGTCTGTGGATTTTGGACTGTTTGGGCGTGAAGCTGTTCGCCAATTAATCATCGGTTAATTAAATTAGATGTTTTCTAGATTTTTACGTTCGAACCGTGTGAGGATGGGGAAAACACTGGCCGAAGTTAAAAAAAAATATTTTTAAATACCTTCTTGGTTTTTTGTTTATTTGTAGCTGGCAATGCAATACACTGCTGTGATATAATGTTTCTACATAATAACATAACTAAGGCATAATATTCAACGACGATTAAGGGATGCTCATGCTCATACCTCTATAGTACGCATGACAAATATAACGTGTGTTCATTTAAATTTATAATTAGTCGCCTGTAATTCGTGTTATACGTTTGGCAGTACTGGAATGTATTGCCAAGCTATGTCAATTTCAAGTTTTCAGTCAGTCTGTGTTAAATAACAAACGTAACCTAACCTAACATAAACACTGACAATACACTTTAGTACTGCCAAACGTATAACACGAATCACAAGCGACTCTAATTATTCAATTAAATGAACATTCGCTATATTTTTAAATTTACATATTATATGCAAACCATGGGCTTTACTTGCTATTTTGAACAATTTCTTTTACATTATTTACTTTGTATTGTTATGTAATGTTAGGCAATCGTCAAGTCAATAAACTCACCTCATATGTGGACGTATTCTAATTAAAATAAGTTTTGCATTTTTAAATTTAATTACAGTGTACTTGGCTATTTGTGACGTGTTTCTTCGTTTTCTGAGAAAATTCTTTATATTCTGTTGGTAAATTACGAAATATCTAATGTGTTTGCAATTACACATTGTCTTATATATTGCTATGTAATGTTAGACAATCGCCGAGTCAATGTATTATTAGGCAAACACTCCAATACTCAGGGCACTTATATTAAATTCCAAAAATGGAAAACTTGCCTCTCAGTATCTTAGGCTAACTAAAATGGAACGTATTTATTACTCTCCAATAAAATGGTTAATTGCCCCGTTCTATATTATATCAAATTGCAATAATTCTATGGGCTTGCTCTGGCTAAACACAAGGCTGATATCTCAGGTTAAGTTCAAATTTGAATCTTATATTAAAAGAATTCTGTAGAATATTTATCTCAGTGTAGCTCAAATACTCAAAATTTCACTAGAACTGCTCTACTCACTTCAATAATTTATAACCTCACAAAACTGACTGACACCACAAAACGTTCGCAAGTGCATACAGCGTTTTATATTGATATTCAAAAGCGAAAGCACAGGTAAACTGAATCAAATCTCCCGCCTAGCAACATCTAACTTGGTTTTGTTTCAGGCTGTGACGTAAAATCGACGCGCTACTATGTTTTGTCTTGGCTTTTTGTGAAAACTGCAAATCATGGCTTAAATCGCATTTTCTAGTGGCGCCACGTGATTTTCTGGAACTTGGACGTATCTGGATGCTTGGAAACACGATAAATTTCTTCAGCAAGGTGTGTTATCAAAGTCCGCTAGCTCTTCGGACTCCAACAACATAAAAACCTGCCAAATCGTACCTTTTAAAATATCGCCGACCTAGCCTCTGAAGCTGCTGCGGGTAACGCCAACGCCCTTATTTGCTGGAAGTCACTTCCTTGGCACCAAATCTTCTTCTAGGATGTTGTTACACCTCTTTCCTACCTGTAGGGCTTGAGATCTCTGGCTTCTGATGTTTCAATGGACTTGTATTGCAGTTTGAAATTTCCAGGTTATCAGAGCCGAACCCACGCCGATCTTGGCTTGCACAATTTTATAAACTTTTAGGTGGAGAAACTTTTAATAATACTTCCACTTATGCCCGGTGACTTGTAGAATAACTTTGTACACTTTTTAGACTTTGCAAATAACTTTTATTATATAAAGAGACCAAAACTCGAAAGCATTATTTGCCCACAAGTTGACATTACGGGAAGTATTTTTCTATATTTAACAAAAAAGCATCGCGTTACCTAGTAACCGAGATATAATATTGTTCAAAGAAAATAAGTTTTGGTTACAATTTCACATAAAAGAATAAAATTTGATTAACATGTTTGTTGCTTAAAACTAGAAATTGTCTTTATTCCTTATACATAAAAATTGTCCTTTCTTGTCACATAAAATGTTATTTATCACTGCTTTGCTATGAACACTTAGTTTTAAATTGCACTGGCACTTGAGTTCAATTTTAACCACGTCACTAATTATTCTTCATTTCAATTTGACTCGTTCTGCATTGCTCTTGCAAATTCTGTCTTATTTTGCTTTGATTTCCATTTACCTTTCAGCTTGCTTGCTTTTCACTGGCCCGTACGTTTATTAATAACACTACGCTCATATTCATTATGCACATAACCAACCTTTTGCATTATTTATTTACATTTGGTCCAACTTCAAATATGCTCAAATCTATCATATTACTTATATTATATTAGCCATCTCAAACCTTTCTTTTATTCAAACTTCAAATTCAATCCTTCTGAAACCTGCTTTTTTTGCTAGCCTTTATCTCTCTAATTATACTTTTTGCATCTCATTTCCAATGCATTTAATAACCAACTACTTTCTAGATTGCAATTAAATAAAATATTTAAACTCTGTGCTTTGATTGACTTTGTTCAATATTTCTCTATGCATACAGAATTAAATTGCGAGCATTAAACCATCTCAGTATATGAAAAATGAGGATTCAGTTCTAAGATGAGATTTCCGGTTTGATACAATCATGGTATCGGATATGCCATATACCAGATTCTATATTTATATGTACACAGTACCCCAACGCAGTTTTGCGCCTAAGTATACCCCTACGTCGCTGCCTTTTCAACAGAAAATGTACGTGCTTTATACGTTAAAACGACGTTTTATGAACATTATTGTTAACGTTATAAGTACAATCTTTAATTGATTTTTGTGTCTGATCTTTCCGACAGATGGCAGTATTTTGTTTTTTTTGCTCTAAATCTGTTAAGTATAAGACTCTGTCGGGTGTACTGCAATGTTCAAACCTAGGTCCCCTTTTTTAAATTTTTATAAACGACATATCCGACGTTTTGCAAAACTTCGAACATATTTTATTTGCTGATGAACTAAAAATTTGGAAAATTGATCAAGATAAACAAAGCTCTGCCTTGGTACAACAAGATGTTGATGCTATTTTTGACTGGAGTGAAGCTAACCTTTTATCTCTGAACATGAAGAAATTCAGTAAAAATCCCATAAATTTTCAACAGTAATTACATAAGTAGATATATGTTTTAGTTAATTTTAACTAAGTCCACGAGTGGGATTTTTTCATAGTAACAAAGATGAGTGCTAGTCTAGTTAAAATTATAAAAAACACAAATGTAATTCGGCGTGATTATTTTTTAAACAGTCCAAGTAGTAGATAGGGTTTGATGGAGCTTACAGATGAGTGTCCTGCTATTTTTAACAACTGCTGCTCACGTACTCCACTCTTGGCTAGTTGTGTTACAGCAGAAGAACGATTTGAATGGTTTGTGAAAAAATAGTCGCTGTAATCAGCTACTAGCAAATAGTCAGTGTAATTTTGATGCTACAAGCAAATAGTCAGTGTAATGTTGATGCTATTGGTCGATTTGAATTTTTTTCTCATTACTATTGGCTAATAGGACTGTTTAAACAATAGTCATATAATATATAAAATAAATGGTTTACATTTCGTTCAAAATTCAGAAATAACCGACTTAGGGATTGTATTTAATTCAAAATTAACGTTTGTGCCTCACATTACTAAAAAGGTTGCTAATTCCTTACAAACGGTTGGGTTTATAATGAGAACTACAAGCGGATTTTTAAATTCTAAATCTGTATTACGAATTTATTATGCATACGTTCGAAGCAGGTTGGAATTTTCATCAATAATTTGGGGTCCTTATTATAATATCCATATATCGGCAGTTGAACGTGTACAAAAGCGTTTGCGGTATGTAGTATGTTGCAGCATTTCGACATGATGTCCTTGGAACATAGGAGAATTATATCAAATTTGTTATTTATGCATAAAATAGTCAGTCCCCACGTAGATGTGGATTCTAAAATCTCAAGGCAGCTGAATTTCTTAATTTCAGGGGTAGCATCGCTAAATGAATTACTATTTTAGTTAGCCCTCCCTAAAACAAATATGCTAACTCACCGATATACCGAATGTGCAACCTAAGCAACATATTTGCCGGAAGACTGGATTTTTACATGCCTTCTGTCGCATAATTTAGACGAATATGTTAAACATTATTTTGAAATTAATAACGATTTTCTCATTCTTTTACTGTTAAGTACTAATTAGTTGATATTTTTTCTATGTTTTAATTTTAGAAAACTTATTTTGATTGCTATATGATAAATATTTTTGTTGTTTTAGAATAATTACTTTTAAATTATTTAGTTGATTGTGTGGATTCGTTTTGTGGCACTATGGTATTTGTATGCATTATAAATGAAAAACTAAAACCTTACTTACCATGGCAAATCTCACCGGAACACGCCGGCTTTGTGAAGGGCAGAGGAGCACGCTAACAAATACTAAACATCAAGCAAATCATCGAAAAATCACGAGAGTTTAACAAACCAGTCTACATTTGCTTTGCCGACCATCAAAAAGCTTTCGACAGCATAAAGTGAAACGAACTATAGAAAACACTCGCAGAAATGGGAGTGTCGCCCCATCCCACAGGACTAATCCAACGTCTATGGAAGCAGAGCAGTAATACAGATAGAAGATCGACTCTTAAACCCCTGCAGGATAAACAAAGTAGTACGGCAGGGATGTATTCTGTGCCCAATTCTTTTCAATATATTCGGAGAGTATATAATGCGGAAAGAGAAGCCGGGTAGCGCAGGTGGGTAAGCGCTAAGTTTGCATTAACAAGTCCTCGGTTCGAATCCCGAGGGGGCCGGAATTTTTCCGCAGCCTTGGCGATTGGATCGGGCTCGGTGAGGCCATCCACAGTTGGGCACCAAATTAACTGTGCTCTATTCAGAACCACAGACCTAACAAGGTGAAAACATCACCATGACACACACCTCACACAATGGCTGCTACGGAAGCTCAAAAGGCGCGCTCCAACTTTGTAATTCGAGTCCGGGGCAAGTTGAGCATTGTACCGCCAGACGCAAGCTTATAAAGCACCACCCTCTACACCGCAAGCTGAAATGAGGTTAGTGATAATAGATATACAAAAATACATAGAATGCAGACAAGCCTTGCGAACTGGAACAAAAGATTTGCCATCGGTGGACATAAAATAAATAACCTATTGGATGATATCGCCCTATTCGCAAATAAAGCAGAAGAAATAGAGAGCTCCTTCACATACTAGAACAAGAAAGTCACAACTATGGCCTAGAAATCAAAGAAAGTAAAACAAAAAACATGATCATCGACCGCGCAAACAATAACATATCAGACATTATGCAAATAAGAAGTTATGAGGTAGTAAAACAGTTCGTATACTTGGGAGCCCTCATTACCAATGAAGGAAACTGCTCCCTGGAAATTATAAGAAGAGGTAAAATGGCAAGAAGAGCTGCACGTGACTTGCAGAAAATCTGGAAAGACAATGACATCTCCATGAACACTAAAAGGCACTCATAAAAACCCTCATCTTCCCGACTATGCTATACGGGATGAAGACGTGGACCCTAAAATTGGAAGACATAAAAAAAGTACGCCTATGTGGACCTAGAGAAAAATGCTCCGAATACTATGAACCGCACGAAGGACCAATGTTTCAATCCTGAAAGAAATCATCTAACCACTGCGCAGCGCCTGTCAGAAATTGTAAACGAACGAATACTAAGACTTTTCGGGGACATTACTCGACAAAACAACGAAGGTCTAGAAAGATTAATAATGCAAGGAAAAGTAGAAGGAACCAGGCCTCGTGCTAGGTTGCCGAGAAGATGAACAGATCTAATCAAGCACATCAACAACAGTATGGTCAATCAAGCCGCAAGGAAAGCAAGAAACAGAGAAAGATGGAGAACAATAGTTCATAGAATAGGAAACCAAAACAACTAACGAAGTCAAGAGATCACGACTTTTCTATAAAGAAGAATCGAAGAAGACGAAAAAGAAGAGGTGGGTTCATTTTGTGGCACTATGGATTTTTTTATATTCTATTATTTTCGTTGTGAATGATATATTTATTTAAATATGTATAACTGTGTACTTAATTAGTTTTTAGTGTTGCACGAAGTATAAACTCTCTAAAATAAATAAATAAATACATTTTGGTTTTAAATTGTCTCGTACGTTGATATGGCCACGTAAATTTCAGAAACTCACGAGTTAAATACAGTATAATGGCAAAGAGTAAATGAACCGAAATGTGACCCTTCCACGTCGCCATTTCTTCTTCGTTGTTTCGCCATCGCATTTTCGCCGTTGCCCTTTTGCAGTTGCCATGCCATTTCGGCGTAAACAATTTTACATTTCCGACTTAAAAGCATTCTTTTCACTTATCTATATCTAAGTAAATCACAGGATCAAAATTTAACATGTATTCAATGATACATGTTCGAAATCCTTGAATTTATGTATGTATGTATAATCATTAACCTCTTGCTACCTTAGCGGTGTAAAGGGTGCTGCTTTGTACGCTAGCATCTGACGGTGTAGTGCTCAACCTGCCCCGAGTTACGAGATACAAAGTTGGAGAGCGCCTTTTGAGCTTGCGTAGCAACCATTGTGTGTTAGGTGTGTGTTTTGGTGTGTGTTGACCCCTGATGTACTTACGTTATTAAATTATCACGTGACGTCACTACAGCACGTTCATCTTCTTAGTCGTGTTTCCTCATATCTAAAGTGTTGTGATTAATATAGTTTCTTAGTTTGTCTAATTACTTCTCCCCATTCTTCGCGGTTTTGTGCTGTATGTGAATAGCAGCGTGGGTTGTATTGCCCGTTAGATTTTTCATTTGGTGTAGTCATCTGATTGGTGAACGGCTTCTCTGTCTTTTTCCGATGTGATGTATTCAAAATATCGTAATATAGGTACTAACATATATCGTCGCTAACGGTCGTTGTGTGGGGGTTTTTCAATTCCTTCAAGATAGACTGGTAAGTACGATAAGTAGTCCATGGTATTCGGAGCAGTCTACGCCAACACGACATTTCAAAGACATACATTTCCGTTCTATCGCTGATAATATTGTTCATGTTTCCGAAGTGTACATAAATGCAAGGAATAAGTACTAACGATTGTATAAGCTTTTTCTTTGTCGACTTAGTAATATGTTTGTCTTTTTAGTTGATACGCGACGGGTAATTGCTATATTTTCTATGCGTAGTCGTCGTTTTATTTCGTCAGAGCAACCACCTTAGTCTGACACCAGTGAGCTTAAGTGTATATATTATAGCTGTCCACGACGTTACGGCCTGCTACTTGCCGAATTTCTGGGTGGTTCTTATTTTGGCGATCTACAATTAACACTTTAGTTTTGTTGCGGTTGATAGGCAGATCTCTTTGTCTACTAGTAACTTCCACCCTTTCAATTAGTTCAGTCAACTTGACTTCTGAGATTGCCAGATGGAGAGTATCATCAAGACACCTGGGGCTGCTGATTCTTCTATCCGCTACTACTATACCACCTTCCGAGTCGTTGAGTGGTATTCACATTATGTACTCTGAGCATATACTGAATACGATTAGAGATAATATATATATTTTCAGGCGGATCTATTGTACCAGGTCAAATGCTTTGCGGTAGTCAACGAAGCATATATACAGTGAGATGTTAAATTCCTTGGCATTCCCTATAATCTGCAGCGCATTCATATATGTAAGCTTTTTATATTTTTTATCTCTATCGGTGTTGTTATAGACTATTTTCCAAATTAATTTGAGTATCATTTCGAGCTTATTACAGCAGTGGCAGTGCGGCTATAGATGATATTACCGCACCAATGCGATAATATATTGCTATATCTTACTGTGTTGTTTAGTTTACTTAATTTTATTAGCTCGGGTAGATCATAGACTATTTAAACCTGTATGATATTACTTTTGTGTTGAAATACATTTTGGTTTAGATAAGTTATGCCCTTTTATATACATTTTCTATTTGAGTTTATTTCTCTTTTGCTAGCTCTATGCGAACAACTCAGATGGAGGAATCGGAAACAGCAATAGGGAAATATGGCTTAGAAGGCAGAAATGAGAGAGGCCAAACGTTACTAAATTTCTTGCACCAACATCAATTACATTTAATGAATAACTTCTTAAAAAAGAAACTACACAGACGATGGACGTGGGTGAGTCCTGATAGTGAAACCAAAAACGAAATAGACTTCTTCATAGCAAACCAGAAAGGAAACGTAACAGATGTTACAGTATTAAACAGATTTGGCATTGGAAGTGACCGCCGAGCAATAAGAGCCACAGTTAAAATAAACTTGAAAAGAGAAAGATCGAAAATGATACGAAAAAGTAAAATGGTAAAATAGGATACACCGTAAAATATAGTGGAATATGTCAACTCCATCAGCCAAGCTTTAAACCGTCGCCATATAAATAACGTTGAAACGCTGAACAATAAAGTTTTAGAAGTTTTAAAAATATCACAAAAACAACACTGTAACAAACAAACTCCAAAAGAACAAAAATTGAGCGAAAACACCAAAAAATTGATCACAGAAAGAAGGTTAAAGGAGACTCTGAAGAACTGAGAAATCTAAATAAAATAATTTCAAAAGAGATACGCAAAGATCAGAGAAAATATAATACAGAGAAAATAAAGCAGACAATTGAAGAAAATAAAAATATGAAAGTGCTTAGAAGAAAACTAACAAACAGTAAAAGAGAAATCTTTAAACTTAAAGATGACAAAGGACATGAAACAACAAACAGAAAGAGACTGTTACAAATAACAAAATCATTTTATAGAGAACTGTATAAAAGTGTAAGAACAAAGACAAAGGGCGACTCACCACAAACAATTAAGAAGAAAATAATTAACCAGGGCTAGGAACACCTACCAGAAATAACGTTTGCCGAAGCAAAATATACACTTAAAGAAATGAAAAATAATAAAGCTCCTCGGGAGGACGAAATAGTGATAAAAGCTATTAAATCAGGTGGTGAAGAGTGGTTGAAAGTATAGTTGATCTTTTCAACCTCTGTTTGGAAAACAGTGGAATCCCAACACAATGGAATAACGCCGTGACCATACTTTTACATAAGAAGGGACACATAATATCAGACCTAGAGAACTATCGACCAATCAGCTTGTTGTGACATATGTATAAATGGTTTACTAAAATAATCACGAAACGCTTAGAAAACAAGCTAGATTTTTATCAGTCGAGAGAACAAGCTGGTTTTAGAATCGGATTCGGAACGAATGACCACTTACAGACAATTAATACCCTCATTTAAAAAACAATCGAATACAATAAATCGCTAGTATTAATATTTGTTGACTTCAGAAAAGCTTTCGACACTGTCGAACTACCAGCGATACTATCAGCCTTACAATAAAGTAGGATAGACTATAGGTATACAAAATTGATAGAACGTATATACAGTCATGCAACCTCATGCATAAAACTCCACGAAAACACAAACAAATACAAAGTAGAACAAGCCATTAGACAAAGGGACACAATTTCTCCTAAACTCTTTGCAAGAGTGTTAGAATATGCATTTAAGGCACTAAATTGGGATAAAATACGCGAATACCTAAACCACTTACGCTTCGCCGATGATATTGTTATAATAGCTGATGACTTTTGTGAAGCCCAACAAATGCTCTCAGAATTAAAAGTAGTTTCGACAAGTATCGGTTTAAATATCAATTTTCAAAAAACCAAATTCATGACAAATCTAGTACCTAATAATGTCATGAAAATAGATGACAAGGACGTAGAACAAGTCTTTGACTACAAATATCTTGGTCATGAAATAAGAATTGGGAAAGATAATCAGACTTGTGAAGTTCACCGCCGAATAAGTTTGGGGTGGGCAGCTTTTGGTAAAATGCGTGACATCCTCAAAGGGGACATTCCTATCTGTTTAAAGAAAAAGGTGTATGAACAATGTATTCTGCCTGTGATCACATACGGAGCCGAAATCTTAACTTTAACTAAAGTCTCCATAAATAAACTAAGAGTGGCCCAGCGTGCAATGGAGAGAGCGATGCTTGGAATAACAATAAAAGATAGAATATCGAACGAGATCATAAGAGAAAGAAAGAAAGTGACTGACATCACCCAACGCATCACGCAATCCAAATGGAGGTGGGCCGGCCATGTAGCCCGTATGACCGATAATCGATGGACCAAGCGAATCATGGAGTGGAGACCTAGGGAAACTAAAAGAAGTAGAGGTCGGCCACCAACGAGATGGAGCGACGATATACGCAGAGTGGCAGGGAACTGGAAAACAAGGCACAAAACAGAGAACAGTGGAAAAACGTGGAGGAGGCCTATATCCAACAGTGGATGCAAACGGCTGAGGGATGATGATGATGATGATGATGAGAACAACTACTCCCAAATTAGGTTAGGTCCATGTATTATAAAATTATTACTTGTGATAGTTGATTAGTACAATGAAAATTATTTACAATTATGACAGTTCTACAACTGTAAACGTCAAGTATTTATGAAAGTGAAAAGTCAATCCAATGGTATCTGTTAGACATATTATAATTTCAAATATCGACTAGGGTAAGTAGTTCCTTCAAATATCTACTTTACTCATTATTAAAGACTTATTTTCTTTAGATCTTTTAACATACACCTTTTAAGCTCACTGAAGCACTCCACTCAGCATCTCAGTCGAATCACACACATGCAGTCCATCCCCTAATGCTGTGGAACCCCCATTTAAATACAGCTTCCTAACTAATTGTAACAGCTTCCGTTGTTGATCGCTTCCCCTACAGTTCCAATGTAGACACCACCACTGCAAGCTCCCAGTCTATAGGAATCACCTTACTTCCAACAGCGACAACAATGCCTTGAATATTCATTATCGCCGATATGATTTTTCTAGTGAATGTAACGAAAGTAAAGTCTGACAGCGATTAATGGACACTCTTTTTATATGAATTTCGAGTTCCGTTTCCAAGCATCTAAGGTATTCACTTTTCCTATATCCCTAAGTAAATACCAGAAATGCTTCCTGAGGGAGGAATAATAATTATGTTGTTAAAGCTAAAAACAACAAAATATTATACTCCACTCTTATATCCTCTACCGTCCATACTATTATAACATTTTTGAATGTCGAAGAAAAAATAGTCATAGAATTGCACAGGCAGATTGAATGAAATATAATAATACTTGCATCTATCAATCTACTTTAAATTTACGAATTGAAAGCAAACACAGGGTGTGGAGAAACAACTGGCAGCATAAAACTATTATACTTTAGATGTCCACATTTCGTGAGCTTAAGAAAAGAAAAAGACAACTGAACAAGGGTCCCGAGTGGTGTAGCTTGAACAAGCGTCCACGTTCGATCAGCAGAGTTAAGCAACGCTGTCTCTGGTCAGAGCTTGGATGGGAGTTCCACGGCTGCATCTCTCGGCGCCTCGTGGTACGGCTATCACGGAAAAAAGTTGGTCCCGGCGGTCATACAACATCATGGCAGTGGGGTTGGAAGTCCTCATAACTGCACAGCGACGCCTATAATTGGCCTAACGGCTGTTGGCTGAGTGCGAGTTAAATAAAAATAAATAAATAAATAAATACAAAGCTAGGAACTCTCAAATACATTGTTTTTCGAATTTAAACCAGACTTTGAAATGAACACTAGCAAGATATAAATTTAAAACTATCACTATCTTGCCCAGTTTGGCTGAATCTCACAACATACAAAGCAACTCTCGTATATTGGCCTAACATACCGGCTAGTTTACCTTGAGCGTTGCGCATTAGTAAAAAAATGGAGCACTGTATAGACACATAAAATAAATATCGCAAAGTTCAACCATCAATCGAGCTTAAAGGCCACTTCCAGCGAAATCGATAAGGTTTTCTGTTGTGCATTTAAGTACTCCGATACCGGATCAAACACATTAAATGAATCAATCGGCGAGAAGGCACAGAGGGTGTACCTTATAGAGTTAGTAGCGAACTTGTCTGCGTCTATGGAGGCTAGTAAATAATTTAATCTTTCAGGAGCTGCCTAGACCGAGCCAACAGCTGCGCCGATCCCATAAATTTATTCGTCGCATGTTACCTGTCAATAATTATTAAACGTGCATATATTTAACATTGCTATGGGTACGTACTCCTGCCCCGAAGGCTACCTTGTTGCTGATCGGGCCACGCCATTTTGTTGTTGAATGGGCATATGGTCAAAGTTCTCAAATAATTCAATTTTTGGCTATTAGTTTTTAGATTCTTCCTTGTGGCAAACTGCAAAACACTGAATGGACTAATTAACTTTATTTACAACGCCCACATAAGTCTTACTCGTCTAAATTTATCAATTTACTTTTTAAACGTACAATCAGGATGAAACAAATAAATCAATATAAAGTAGACTTCATAGATTATAGAAATCACCGTGTCTAACGGAGAGTAACCTAAGAATTATGACATGGACTGTTAACGGGCTACTAGGGCACAAGGAAAACCTAACTACTTCTGACATATGACATTAGTCGATCAAAAAATTAATGTCTTATAGCTGAGATATATGCTACCAGAAGACAACTACGAGGATTGGACGTTTATTACACTATTCAAAGAAAATATATTTCCCATCTTTAAGTTGTGTACTCGAAAATTTTTGAGGTAAAAGAGTATAGATTTAAAATTCAATGCTTGCTAGATCAATTAAGCGACATGAAATGTACTCCGGCTTTCGAAAACGGAAGAAATTTTATCAAGCGGCGTTTTTGTGTTGTAACAAATTACTTAAACAGTAAAGAAAAAAAAAAGCATGATACAACAGAGTAAAATATCTGAAAGATAATGACTACACGATTGTAATACAAAAGATATAACAGAATATTACGACCAACAGGCAAAATACCCAGAAGATAAAGGACAACAGAAAATGTGTCAGGTATGGCAATGCGACCAAATTAATAAGACAATTGTTGAACAAAAAGATAGCAATTATAAGAATTAACGATGATGTAAGAAAAACTAAAATTATAAAAGTGCAAGGCAGAGATGCAGTTTGTCGCTGTCCCCATTGAACAAATACATATAGAATATAGAACAAGCAATAAACGAATGTAGAGTACTATGCGCAAGTATTAAAATTGTGAATGGATACAAATGACTAAATTTACCGTTGATGTAGGAGTACTAACATCAGATGAACTAACCTACTAGGAGCATTAGACTGCAAGGACACTATTTCAAAAGCCAGTATAACATGGAAATTAATAGAAGATGAACGGAAGTATCAAGATGAAATTAGGTTTTAAAATTGCCAGAGATTTAAGGCAGATCTACACAAATAAAAATCTACGAAGCAAAATAATAGAAAATGGAAACAGCGTTGAAGGCGTAAAACAGAAAATAAGAGAAGCAACATCTATCTTCAACAACGAAACCGCTACTATGCTCAAACTTTGATATTATCAGTATAAAAATATAATTTTTCTATAAGCCCTCTATGATTCGTAAACAGATATGCTCTAAGAAAAAACCAAGATTCTTAGAAGCTTTTAAGACAAAAAAAAATGGACACACATCAAGGCCATTAGAAAAAAAATCTACTAATACCACGATATTTAACAAATTATCCCAAACTATCATAACTATATCAAAGCATTTGAGGGCCGATCAGCTACAGTGGAGACGGCATGGGTTCGTTACAAAATCTTAAATTTAATCAGATTACCAAAAGGCGCCAATGAATTCTTAATATTGCGATGGATAGCTCTGTTTGTCTCTAATTAGCTATATTATTATATAAGCCAGAGCAAAATCCAAAATGCACGATCCTCTGTTTAATGTTATTATTGTGCTTGAACTTTGCCTGTCATTTTATTAGGCTGGTTAAAATGTGACCTGTACTAATTTACTGCACAAAATAAATGGTTGTATGCCCTTTTCAATATTTTATTTAGCTGCAATTAATTTGGAAAAACACTAGCTGAGTAGAACAATAACTCTTTAATCCTAGGGTAAGTTCCTAATTTACAATTTGTCTGATACGGTACTGTACACCAGAATTAGTTCGAATACACGGTAGTTAAGTGTATACCAATCTGCCAAAAATCTCACAAAATGGTTTAAATCTTGCAGTCAGCGGTATTTACATTAAAATGTGCGAAATTATGAACATTCGTAAGGTATTTATCCAAATCTTCGCGCTTTGCCGGCAAATAACATAATTTGTTTCAGGCAGGTAATTATTTCGTGACGTCGAATGGACGCCGTCTTAAATTTTGCAATTGTTTTAACTGGACACTTCAATAGCTTCGCATAACCTCAAAATTTGGGACGCTTTGCTTATTTTTCGAACTGCGTCCTCGGTGGAGCCCTAAACAAACTTGTATCCTCTTCAGTAAGGCCTAATCTTGTATGCCCCTCTAATTCCGCACGATAATACTGATATTTTATGCAAATTTCCTACCTTTACTGATCGGTGGTAGCTGCCGCAATGCTTGGAGATGACCCCAGTTGATATTTGCCTCTGGAACAGCCTTCTCTGGTGCTGATGCTGGCGGAGGCACTCCTGCAGTCCTGTCCGATGCGTAGCAGTGAAGACCCCTGGCTCTGGACCCTTATCTTGGCCGGAATTGGATATCGGAATCCCGAACTGAACTGCTGCCGAAGTGATCGGAGATGCTCTCGGAGAAAATTTGATTTTTAGGTTGCGAAAACCTCGATGAACATTCCCACATAAACTTTGACACGTGGACAACACAATAATATACTTTTCAGGTTTCGAAATGCTTATTTATTATATTAAAATTTAAATTGAAGTGGAGCACAAATGTCACAATGCCAAGCTTAATAATTATTTTTTTGTTCTCCCTTGTTTTTCGTTATTTAAAACAAAAAGAAATCTCGTTGCTATAGTTACAATGCTAACGAAAATAAGTTTGATGAATTTTAGTACATAATAAAAAGAAGTTTGAGTACATAATTTTACATTTTCAAATTTATGACAAACTAGAATATTGTCTTTTTCTTAATCTAAATTGTTTCTTTGCGCCACACACATACACGTTTTATTAATTGCTCTGCTTTTCATTAACGTTTAAAGCATTGATTATTTATAGAGTTCATTCCTCCTTATTTGCTTCTTCAATGTCGTGCTGCTTGCTTTTCAAATTTCTTTTTCATATCCTGCTACCTGATTTTCAAAATTGCTCTTTCATGTCTTGCTGCTTGCTTTTCAAAATTGCTCTTTCGCAATGTATTGTTATTTTATTCCAGTTTTCTTTACCTTTTACGATTTCTCACAAATTTCACTGACTAGCTTAATTGAAATCTACGCTTCTTTTACATGCACATAGCAAACCTTTTTGTGTCTATTACTTTCTTTCAGTTCGGCTATTCATTTTGCACAAACCTATTATTTAATTTTTGAAAGTCAACTTCGACCCCTGTGAAAAACAAGCTTTGCCCCTTGCGTTTCTTTTACTCAATTACTTTACTATTACTGACATCTCTTTACCAATGCATTCATTGTTTGAATGTTAAGCTTATCATTGCAGCCACATAAAACACCCCAACTCTGTGCTTACTGAATTGTTCATCATGTTGCACTGCTAGCAGAGTCGAGCCGTGAGCCTAATACCATTACAATATGTTCAAGAAATATTCCCAGATAGAAACGAAAACTCATAAATTCAAAAGCATACTCAAATTCATAATCATTTGAAATAAAATTGACTAACGGCGAGGTCACAGATAGGTTTGCAGTAAATAAAACACGCATATTATTATAAGATATATGTATAATAATCAATGCAATTTCAAGTACAAACCTCTTCAAAACATTCCAATATTAATATGTGCAAAATCGGTCAGCAGAACAGCAAACACAAGTAACACACAATAATTATAAATTACGCGAAACTAGACAAAAAAAATGAGTAACCGTAAATAGTATTACAAAAGCTAATAAGACTCAATGAGTTTGAAGAGTGCATATCGAGAGCGATGCTACTTAGTACAATGGTTAGGAACAGCTACGTATAACAGCAACTTTCGAACGCGGCTTTAGATTGTCTCTGAGGCTTCCTTAAAAAAGGAATTAATAGGAAACGAACGGATGTGTCCAACCGAGAAGTTGATTGACAATGCGACTGTGCATAAAGCTGCCAATATCAAACCAATTGTGCAAGATTGCAGTGTCGTAGAGGTAGACCATCCTGCCTATAAAACTTAGTTCCATCCGACTGTTACTTCCTTATATTACTAAAGAAACACCTTCGAGAGCGTCGTTTTCACTCTGATGACAGCTTAAAGAAGCGGTCGATCACTGTCTTGATAATTAAGGGAAAACATGTTCTTACAAGGGTATAAGTTCTCTAAGGGAAGGTGCCACAAGTACATTGATAAAAATAATACTTAGGCAATTCAACTCAAAATAAAGTCTGCAATCAAATGCTTGCATTTGTTTGCAATAAACCAGTAGTCGTCTTTTAAGTTTTCTTATTTCGACAATATTTATGTAAAAATTTCGTATGGTGACAATATTATCATCAAAATACACCACCATCTGTTTTGAATTTTAAATTACAGTTCTGATGGTAATATCATAAGCTTAATAAGTTCGGCTATATTGTATGAAAATAAATCCAGACTGGATACAGACATTGTATAATTAGGTATATAGTTTAGGTTAAATAGTACCATAAAAATTAATTTCATTATAATTATAAATCAGGTTTGAGCAAATTACTTTAAAAATGTAATTAATTACCAATTATTAATTACCGCCCAATGAAGTAATTGATTTACCAGAGATTTTAATTACTTAAATGCATTAGTAATTCAATTATCAACTACATAAATTACTTTTTAAACTACTTTCAATACAAATTGTTGTTGTATATTTGTATTTCCTAATACCTTCGTTGCACTTCTCACGAAAGATAAAAAGAAGGTAAATATAATGAATGAATAAAAAGCATTAAGATATCCTTCTGCTAGTACATCGTTTATAACGAACAAATCTAAATTAATTAAAAATTACAGCTATACCCTGCACAGCATACACTATACAAGGCACAACCCATGCATATCTACAGACATATGTTTCTCCACTAGGTATTTTTATGTTTGCTCGCGCACATGTCACTGGAACTGCAAATTTGCACAAAATTGTCTGTTATCCTACTAGTCATAGGAAATCATTATACTTACTTATATTGGCCGAGGAATACCGTATTCCGATTAGCTTAACATGTAAGCTCAAACCCTATTTTATTTTTTGCGTTCTGGAGATTTAATACTCAATCAAAGCCAGTAATTTAGCAATTCAATTACTAAAAAGTAATTTAATAACCGTGAGTAATTTCAATTATCACAAGTAATTCAAATACTTGCAAAGTAATTTAAATACTTTAGAGTAATTTAATTACTCAGAATTAATTGTGTAATTGAACGTAGTAATCAATTGTCAAGTAGGTACTTTATTAGAAAAACGAAAATTACCATTTACAGTTACCGTATTTTGAAAAGTAATTTAATTCCAAGGCAAATCAGCAGAAACAAATGTCGTAATTTAATTATGAAGTACTTAATTACTACCCAGCTCTGATTATAATCAATCAAAATGACGCCCATGTGCGATGGACAACTTGCACACCTACACCCGGCGGCTGTGATAATATTAACCTGGAGATGTATCAGCGAATATGAGAATAGAGATCATTATTGAAAATACTACAAATAAGACAGCATCAATGGATAAACCACGTAATTAGACATATAATATTTTCCTTATAAATAATTAGAAGGCACGGTACAAGAAAAAAGAGCTTAGGACTAGATGAAGCCGGTCTTAACTATGTAACCAGATATGAAGAGAATGTCTTAAAAGAAATCAATCAATTTAGATTGATCTAGAAGAAGTAGGCCAGATAGACGCAAAATTCGCGTATTACTACCAAAATTATAATCGACTGACAAGTTGACTAACTTTTTACATAAGAAAAATAAATTTTTGTATATGTATACTGCAATGCACTGGCTACTCTATTTAAATTGACTTTTCAATATGCAAACTTTCAAATATTTAGATGATAGTGCCTGAGACTCCCTCAAGGGTTTGGGTTCAATTATTATCTAGTTACTTTGTTCTAAAAAAATTATTTTCAAATATTTTTCAACTATTCATTCAAATTGAATGTCACTTCTAATGTCAACTAAATGTCAACAGCAATTCTCAAATTTCAATGACAAATGCCCAATTCTTAGAATTGTACATTATAACTTTATACAATACGGTAAGTTATTGTTTCTTAATTAATTGCACCTTTAAAATGCCTTTATTTGCTTTATAAGTGGTATAAACTAAGAAATTGCCCACATTGTATATTGCCACAATCGACCTCTTCAAGCAGCTTCTTACAATGCAACTCTCACGTACAAACCACCAGTCCTATACTTCTTCCAACACCACGAAACCCAAAATGCTAGACAGCAACCAGCCAACAGAATAAACCCAGATATGCTCCTGTCACTGCTACCTCCTTCCGGAATGGACCATCTCTAAGCAGCTCTCTACAATGCAGCTCCCACGAACGGATCACCAGTGTCAAGCTTCGTCCAATACTCGAAAACCCAAAATCCTTGACAGCAACCAGTCAACAGAATAAACCCAGATCTGCTCCTTCCTCTGCTACCTCCTTCCGGAATAGACCCTCTAGCTTCACTGATACTTCCACGGTTTCTCTCCTCAGTAACACCTAAACTGATGTAACCTTTTATTATTTATGTTACTTTGTATTATTGTAATCTTCCCAATAAAACTGTTTTTTTATAACTCTTCAATTCTCTTCTTCTTCTTCTTCTCAGCCTTCCCTAGATTTTGCCAATTTGTCCTATTTTGTGCTGTTTGGTGCCATGTGTTCCCAGCGATTTTTTTGATATCCTCAAGCCACCTCTTTTGTGGTCGCTCGACGTTTCTTTTGGTTGTACTTAGTCGCCATCTCGTAATGCAACTCACCCATTCACTTGATGTTTTGAGAGCGACATGTCCAACCCAGTTCCATTTCAACCTCGCGATCCTTTGTACGTCATCTGTAACATTTGTGCGTGGTCTAATGTCTGTATTTCTGATATGGTTTCTTAGGCTTATACTAAGCATAGCTTTTTCCATGGCACGTTGTGTTGTTTCCAATTTTGTAGCTCTCTTTAGCGTAGGTGCCATCGTCTCGGTGCCATAGGTCATCACGGGCAAAATGCAACTGTTCCATACCTTAGATCTTAAACTAATTGCCACCTTCTTGTTCCAGAACCCAACTCAGATATCCAAAGGCCGTCCAAGCTAGTTTTACCCTTCTTGTAATTTCTGCAGCTTGATTTTGTTTGCATAGTTTAGTTAAGTGACCAAGGTATACATCCTCGTCGACAATTACTATATTATAATTGTTTATATGAAATTATCTTTGGGAATGGGACATTACTTTTGCTTTATTGAGATTCATTTGGAGTCATATGGTCTGCGAGGCTGTATTTAGCTCCAATTACATTTGTTCTAATTCCTCTTCGTCTCTACTGATGATGATTATATCATCTGCAAATCGCAGATGATTCAGGTAAGCACTATCGATATTGATTCTCGTTTTTTCCCATGACAATATTTTAAAAACGTTTTCTAAGGCAAGAGTAAAAAGCCTGGAGGAGATAGTATCCTCTTGCCTGGCACCTCTTACGATGGGTATTTTTCCAGTTCTTACATTCTCGTTGACATTAATGTGTATAGTGGCATTTTTGTAGATGTCTTTTAAGAGTGTTGTATACCGGGAATCTATTCTGGCGTCATTTAGTCCTGTAAATATTCACCAGAACTCTATTGTGTCGAAAGCTTTTCGGAAGTCGACAAACTCCAGATGTAGTGGTACATTATATTCCTCGCATTTCTCAATCAGCGTTCGTATTGCTTGCAGGACTTCAGAAAAGAATACGGCACCATTGACCATCTGCAAGCAATACGAACATTCTTCAATTAATCGCTTGTAATTAACCATGCTTGTATCCATTACGTTTACCAATTCCAATTCTCTTCTGTAATTACTCCATTGCTTCTCTTCTTCGCTATTTAATATTTCACTTTTTTAAAAACACTACGTAGATTTTGATAAATACCTTTCTTACGTAATCCAAAACATTTTATTCAGTAAAAGAGGGTTGAATTCAATATTTTAATGGTATCAAAATAAAATTCTTACATATTTTTTATAGTTGTTATTTTCCATAATAGGAAAAAACTTCCTAGCTACCACATTTCCATTCTTTCTGCCTCCTATACTCTATTTTTATTTGATATCTACCTACTTTAATTATATCCTTACCAGAGTTTTGCATTTGTTATTACTTCTACTAACGTTTTTTTTTTTATATTCTTTTTATGTTCAAACCACCTGTAAATGTTCAATAGCTATCATTTCATTACTAACTTGCTCCAACCCAGATTTTTTCATGAAACTTTTTTAAACATCATCGACTTTTTTTAATGGGTTAATATGGATTGTACTAACGTCCCAATTTCTTTTATACATTTTAATTTTATCTACGACCAACGTATAGTGTATCATAACAATACATAAAGTCGGTAGTTCAAAAGCTATTCCGAGTATTTCACTTAACTTGCGAACATAGTAAAATATCATGGGAAATCGTATATATGCACATTGCTGCTTGTCGCTTGAATTGATAGTGGTATCAATCAAAAAAGAAAAAAATGCGCTTAATTCTATACTACTTTACTTGAATTCGTCGATTGTTTAAGATAGAAATAGCTCAAAACTGTAATAAATATTTCGCATCTTATTCACAAAAAACAGACTAGCCATGATCAGATTTGTTTATGTCAAAATAAGTGTTATTTTCTGTCAGTTATCAATGCACGTATTTAACTAATTACAATGAACAATAATGTTGAATATTCTAATGAAGACAGGGTATTTATTATCAAAACATTTTACAGTGGCGTCAGTTTACGTACAGTTCGTGATTTATTCTCGGTGAAATTTAATAATAGACCTATTCCATCTGTATCAACAATTCACAAGTTTGTAAAAAAATTAAACTACAAACAAATATATAGCAAGTACTCAAAAAGATCTCCATTCTGCTGTAAACAAGAACCCAATCTGTTATAAAATGCATGCCTTACATTAGCCAACTCCGCAATGATTGCTACCCGCAAAGAATCAATATTTTGGTGGCGTTTTGTGTATATTTTATTTTAAGATGACCCTACAGAAAAAAGTCGCATGGTGCCAAATCAGGAGATCTTGGTGGCTAGTTGATAGTACCATCGCGACCAATCCAGCAATTAGGAAAGTTATCACTTAGATATTTCTTCACATTCAAACCATAATGCGCTGGACAGCCATTATGCTGAGACCAAATTTCCTGATTTTCACGTAAAACCTCTCCTAATGCAAGGCCAATCTGATTGAATAAAAGTTCTAAATAACAATCCGAATTTAAATTTCCAACTATTCAAACGGTCCAATAATGTCACTGTTGAAAATACCAGCCCAAATATTAATTTTCTACGGGAACTGCGTTTTTGTTTCAAGAGGATTTTCTTGGGTCCAGTATTGAGTATTCTGGGTATTTGGTTCATTATTAAGTGTGAACGTAGATTCATCTGTAAAACCGATTGACTTCACAAAATACGCTCCTGCTTTCTTCATCGACTATGAATATCTCTTAATGGCACTACGATTTGTAGGGATGATAACCATGCTTCTTCAGGACCTTATGCATTGAGCGTGTGGATACGTTACACTTTCGAACAATACATCTTATGCTGGTTGTTTGATCAACATTTATCAACCCCAAAACTCTTTCTTCCAGCTCATCGTAGGTTCTTCTATTCCGTTTGCCTGTACTGTTAATGTCTCGATTGAATATTTGTCTAAATTGCAATATTAAAACTACCTTTTGTATCACTCGCTGCTACACTTGCTGTAGTTTTCACAAATTTATTAATTGGGGATAGAGATGGAATAGGTCGATTAGTAAATTTAACTGAGAATAAATTACGAACTGTGCGTTCGCACCTGTGAAGTGAAACACTCGGTATAATATGTATACTATAATATGCGAAGGTATCGAAATATTCTGTTTTTTAGTTATTTTTAAATTTCTTTTGTTTGGAAACAACCCGTGCCTAAAACTACCATTTTTGACCTTGTTTATCCTCCTCGTCGCATTTAAAAGACAAAGCGGCAAACACCCAAAAATCCAAAAACCGACGGGCCATTAGTTACGCGGACATCAATCCTCTGAGGAGCTTAGCATCCGAATTGTTTATCAGGGACGCCATTGGAGCTCACAAAAGCAGCCGCTTTCGGAGGGCGAAATGGCTCCAAGCCCAGGTGGGCTTAGGGCCCACATTCGCGGACCGCGGTGTAATCCGCTTTGCACAAATTAGCTGTTAATCTCTTACAGTGGCCGCGTTTTTCGCTTGGTATCACACGCAGAATGTAGACCAGTAACAGTAACGTTTGCTCTCGGACCTGGCTGAAGGGTCTGGCTGCCCGTGAATGTAATTTTTGAGGCATGGGCGCTGCTACCATGCGAAGGGCTGTCAAACAAATGAATTTGAAGAGTCTGGTCTTGGTTATTCGTCTATTGATTTGTGGGATTTAAATATATTTTTAAGAGAGCATACGCCATACAGGGACTGTTGTTTTTCTATGTACACTTTATTTTTTCTCATAAAATTTACAGCGAGTAGTGGTTTGAAATTATTTTAACAGTGTATTCCAGAAGCAAGTTGAATATATTTATAGTACGGTCAACGTAAATAATTGAAAATTCAAAACTGATTTAAACGATTAATAATAGCATTTATTTAATTAACCTCAGTTTATGTGTTTTAGGTTTTACATGCCGTTTGATCTGTATATTAAGTATAGTTTTACCATCCAAATCTCGTTTTTTTTAAATTTTTAAGGTTATATGTAATTTTTTTATTTCTATGCACTCTCCGTGGACATGTATACAAAGTGTTTAAAAAATACGTTCAGATATTTTACCCGCTTATAGATCTCATCAATACAAAACAAAAAAGTCCTTATAAACATGGGTTCGGAAACGTTTAAAGATTTTTTTTAAATCCGTTTTTTATGTTATTTAAAAACGCTTTGAGCGATTTTAATGATTTTCTTACAGTTTGTTTATAACTTTATGAGATATCTTTTGGATCTATTACATTTGATGTAGTAATGCCAGGGGCGTGCCAAGGGGCATATCGATTAGGTTTTTCTACAAAAAAATAACGCCCACGAGATTTTTTCGAAATTTTTATATATTGTTGTAATAAAGCAACTAAAAATGCAACCTTTTTTATCGCCTTGATTTTTTTCGGACCTCTATCATTTTCAAGAAAAAAATTAAAGCCCATATTTTTGAACGTCTCTGAACCTGTTAAGACAAAAGCTAAAATGCTTCAATATCACAAAATCCCTTAGCCGGTTTTAGTGAAACGTTTAGGATTACGTTTTGGCACACTTAGATTTAAATTATTTATTCTAGGGGCGGCTAGGTATCTCAGAAACAAAGCATTTCCGGACTCATGTTTATTAGGACTTTTTTGTTTGTATTAATGAGATCTATAGGCGAGCAAAATATCCGAACGTATTTTTTAAACAACTTGTATAAACCATCAAACAACCCTATGTTGATTATCAGGTACATATTGGTTAAAAAGAGCAAAAGTTATACCAAAATCTATTCCTAGTAAAATTTTGCAATTATTTGTTTAGAATTGTGACTAAATGGCACAACGGGCCTCTTATTGATATCGTGTTTTTTTATTTCTAGATCTTCTTCCATATGACTGTCTTTATCGGTTTCCAGAATGGATTGTGACGACTACCACATTTTAAATTAACCACCAATATATTTAATTCTTAATGAAATTAGAAACGGAAAACGCACAGAGAAAACAGAAACAGATTAATTACAAAAAGGCATTAGTGGGAGGGAATTGCAATGTTTAATAAATCAGATGTTCTTTCAACGTCACTTTTTGTATTCCTTATCCAATACGTCACTTTTTGTATTCTTTATCCAATACGTACATGATAATTAACAACCCTACGTTTGATGTTTTATATACCTACATTGTTACGTTAAAATGGCGCTTTCGTTAGATTTGTCGCTTCACTCTGCTTTTTTTGTAACTTCATGGGAAGCGCTCTCCGGATTGTAGCTCTGTGGGTAGATTCAAATTCAGCGCGCTCCTGAGTTAGGAGCTTTTGTTCGCTGATAGGGACATGGTTCCGTTCCCCGATACGTTTTTCGGTTCTTTGGCGAGTTTCCGGGTTACGAGGGGCTCTCTTTGGCCTTACCTGTTGGAAACTTGGTGCCGTTCGTAGCAGCTACCATCTTCGAAGTCGTTCAAGAGGTTAATTTAGTTATGTTTGGAAAGTAAACGCCCTCGGCGGATTCTCCTCTAGGCGACGTAACTTGGGCGATTATAAGCGCCGCGCCTGTTTTGGCGGATTCTTTTTGATGGTAGCACCTCGTGCACGCCCATACGGGGTAAGTCCTTATTGGCATTCTGGTGCTTCGCTTAGCGTTCAATTTTGTTGTCAGCTTGACGTGCCTAGCCACAATCCACGATCTGGAATTTGGCGGCTGGAAGATTCTTCCTCCGGCGACCTCGTGTAAGGCCACCTTTGGCTAATCAGGGCCCCATCGTCATGCTGGGCTATTAACCGCTGGTGACGAAAGCAGAGCTTCCGTGAATCTCATGAAAGCACACCTAATACTAGGGACATCCATTAAGCTCCCTTTGTGGGCCATGTTGAGCCTATGAATTAAACTGCCCCAGGCCACGGATCTACATTTCAACTACATGTACCAGCCAGGCGATAACTTGTACACTAGCCGAAAGTAAGGCCCATGCCAATGTGTGTACGTCCAGGTATTTTTAATGTGTAATTATAAATTATTGAGAGGCTTTTCCTCCGATTGTACCTAGCATCTTACATAAAATTTAAGTATTACTGGCTGTAGGCCCTATTGGGTCACTTGTCAACTCCACCGAGACATATCTTATAGTAAACTGTGATATTCGAGTAATTGTATGTAGTTTTATTTATTGTTGTTGCGTAACGTTCTTTTGCAGCTATAGTTCTTAACCCTTTATAAGAATTCAGTCTGCGAATCGTCTGTTTAAGCAGTTGAGATGCCTGGTTGATTGTTAGTTTTGCTGGATTCGCTGGCGCCCCTCCCGGTTTCCATTCATTTAATTTACTGCACGCCGTCTTCGACTTGAGCTAGACGTGCCCTCCAGGTATCTGATTTTGCTTGATTTAGTTGAGAAATATAGCCAGCGAATTGACGCGTTTAAATTATGATAACAACATTTCCACGAAGAAATAGACAAATTTGACATACCGGGTGACATTGAGACCAGGGCCATGCTTATACACTCCCCTCCAACAAAAGCGGATCATTCTTTTCTAATTCTATTTTTATACAACAGATCGTTTTTAAATGTCTCAATATGCATTTTATACTTACGTAAGTATTGCTTAAAGACATAGTAAAGGTAATAATAAAAATTGGTAATTGTTTATTTAAAAGATCAGGAAAATAAAAAGATATGTAATATGAAAAACAACAATTTGATTTCAAAAACTTAAAAACAATTCAACTTTGATTAGTACTGTGTATTCCACCTCTAGCTCTTATTACAGCCTCCATTCGTCGTAGCATGCTGCTTATGAGGTCTTGGATAAACTTACACTAAAACAGCAAGCAATTAATAAATTATTTTAAACGAAACAAACACAAATTTTAATTATTACTAAAAGTAACATAAGGTCACTATGCTATTAAGTAATACTTAAATTAGTATATTATGATACAAGTGTATAAGTACACCTTTAAAGCACGTGCGACGAGTGTAAGAGCACGACACGCTGGCGGAGTGCTTTTAACGTAGCTAGTGCTTCAATGGCTCTTATGCACGTGTATCATACGCTATGTTTTCTACGATCGTAACAGAAATATAAAAACTTAGTTGGGTGACACTTTTTCCGTCATATTGTGTTAGATATTCTAGGTTATGTTTACATTAAAATTTACGGCAAAGCGTGTTTTAATAAATTATTAAAACACGCCTCCAACGGCAACGTGCGAATAAGACGTATTTTGGGTGCTAATATTAAGAGCGCTACTGACGTAGCTTTTGACACTAGAAACAGTGCAAAAAATTGTCATTTTGACACGATCGTAGAAAAAATTAGTTTAAAATGCCTATTCAGACATTTAAAAATTATCTGTTGTATAAAAATGCATTAAAAAGAAATGATCCGTTTTTTTGGAGGGAAGGGTATATCTCCTTTATGTATCAATAGATGTGGATAAGATTTGATAAGTAAATACTAGACATAATTTCCGATTGACCGATAGATATAATTGAAATGGTCAACTTCCGGTTTTACCGGAAATGCCATTAACTTCGATTTTTTAAATGCATCACCCTATACATTTTAGGTTTTTTGGAATGCACAGCTCAAATTACATACGATGCTTTTGCTAAATTTTCATTTTTCTAAACTTTTTTTTTTAAATTTTATTTTTTTATCATAGAAGGCCTTGATTAAAAAAAATGTGATCTAAATGAAGTTGGTAACCCATAATAATATATATTTTATTAATTTGATCAATAACAAACCGTTCATGAAGAAATAAAATTTTGCTAAACGTGTGTTTTGAGAAAAAGTCATTTTTTAAATGGCACCTACTAAGAGCCATCATGCCATTAGATAGCAAATGTAATTACCAATTTAACGATATGCATCATGCACCACTTTATCCTTATATAAAACAGAAATTTTTTTAATTAATACATTTAAAAAATATTTTTGGAAAATACCTAAATAAATTTGAAACACTGCCGAATGTAATTTGAGGCATAAGTTCCGAAAACCATAAAATATACAGAACAACCCATTAAAAAAATTAAAGTTAATCACATTTCCGGTGAAACCGGAAGTTGGCCATTTTGATTATATCTGTCTCTCAATTCGAAATTACATTTATTATCAATTTAACAAGTATCATTCAAATCCGTTGATAAGTAAAGGAGATACAGACATGATCCTGATTTCATTGTCACCCGATATAACCTTAAAAATAAAAACGAGATTTGGATGGTCAAACTACAGTTATTTACTCAGTCTATTGTCAGTCTTCATTTCTATTCCTTGGAACAAAGCCTGTTTTATCAATCAGATTGTCTAATATAAGGTTTCTCAATCTGGGGTCGCGAGGTATGTATCAAGGGGTCGCAAAAACCGTCGCGAATGTTTTACTTAATAACAATATGTTTACAGCACAAACGAACATAGTATTTAAATTCGTACAATACATTGCACAAAATACTAAAAAACATGTTAAAAGTGTATTAGAGAATTAACAAATACAAGCAACATCTTTAGGAGTGAAAAAATAAAATTTTGTGGAAACCTTGAGCATGTTTTGAGAAATGTAGCATTTTAATATTTGGTTCAATTTTTGTAACGCTCTATAGTCATCAGGTCGTTTTCAAGTGACAATCCACTTGTTCCTTTGTTTTAATATTCAACATTGTAGAAAGTCTGATCTGACAGTGATATGAAGTCGCAAACGGGACGATGACTTATACAAAACCACTGTATTTCTCCCTTCTGTTCAACTAAAATGTGTTCTTCATTGTTGAATACCAATTGTAGCGATTTGTTTGTAGATAACTTGATCAGTTGCTCGTGAAGTTGCGCTGGTAGTTGGGCCAGTTCCACAGCTTACTCATTAAGGATTAAGTACCCATTTTAAATCTATTTTTTTTTCTTCCGGAATTTGATCAGCCATCTGATTTCGAAGTGTCTTTAAATGTTTACATATCAATAGTAATAATTAGTTTATTTCAAGAGAGTCGTCATTAACAGCTGTAACGAAATTAATAAATTCGTTAGTTAAAGGAAGATTTTGAAATTTCTTATTTTGAACTCTAGATATTCCAGCTTTGAGCTTTGAAAAATGATTTTGTTACTTCCTTGTCGGTATTTATGTAACAAATGACTTTCGGGATTGGACCGTGTTATTGTTGAGATAGAAGACCCCATAATTTTGGCTCGCCTTCATAAGGGGCTTTATCAGAAGCTAAGCAAAATAGTACGGAAATTCAACGTGTCAACCATGCTAGAAAAACTTTTCTACCCATCGGAAAGAGGAACACGAAATTTATAGTGAAGAGTCATCGCGACTGAGTGAAATCATCTCTATATTCAACATGTAGACATTAACTTTACCATGGAGGTAGAAAGTAGCGGCTCTCTTTCTTTCTTGGATGTAATTTCTCGTCAACGTAATAACTTCGTCATTATCTATATCACAAATGCACTCACACTTCCGCCTACATGCGATTCCCATCATCATTCAACACGAAAACTGTCCGTCATCAACCCGTTTGTACACCGTGCTATTTCTATACCTCAAGCCGATAATCTCGACGCTGAACTGTCTCATATTCAGAGAACGCAGTTTTTTTTTACATTTCCATTCTTAAACTTTGCTTATAGGCATTGCAACGGCCCTTTTTAATTTCGATGTTAAAAGCCTAATTTTTCATTGTGAGGCAAATAAGCCTGATCCTTTCTTCGATTAATTTTATTAGCTCCACGCAATTTTATAGGGTGTAGAGTTAACTTTACGCTGAGTTGGAGTTTGACGGAGACTTCCGCCTGGCAACTCAAGGTACGAGATGTAGTGATTTCTGTTGGTGGCCTATGTTATCTGATGCCCACTAAATTTTAGAATATCCAGGTTGGAAACAGCTCCAGCTTTTTAAAACCAATGGAACAGTTATCTACGCCCTCCGGGCTAATATGTCAGTTATAGCATTCAAGCTCCACTTGTTCCTCGGGCCGTTATCGAACGAGGTGAGCACATGTTTTTGCTTAGGGTTTTCGCCATCTGGGGAGGCACCTAATAGAGGAAACTAGACTACTTACAGAGTGCTAGAAATATAAACCTGATCTGATCAATCCTTCATTCACACTGAACTGAGAAATCTTTCAAGCGGCGGTAGTAGGTGTGCCGAATAATAGTGCGCAATAAATAGTAACAATAATGATAAACGGCTCATAGTGACAGAGAAGCACTAAAATTATATATAGTCATAATTATTAATAATAGAGACCACAATGTATAGTAATATTGCTCTCGCTCCATTTGTGCAAACTTCTACCCAATTTTTTCTCTGAATGTTGGCTTCGCGTATAAAATCATTCCCATATGCTGATAAAAATATCTTTAAGAAACCATTACATTCTGCTGTGCATTTTGTCTGTTGTGTAAGGTAGATTTCATAGCAGTAACTGTTAATTGTGGGATCCAAGTATTAAAAAGTTTAATGATTTTAAAAATTATTTCCTTACTTCATGGTATAAACCTTCCAACAATTTCATATTTTAAGTCCCACCTCCTCGGTGATTGGAAATCCATTAATTTCCTTAGTTATAGTTCCCACACACAAAGGCGTGTTGCAGCGAGTCTCGTGAGGAGCGCACATAATAATTATTCAGCAGCGTTTTAATTAGAATATTATGGTAACAAATTAATGCAAACGACGTGCATGACGAACTATTTCGCAGGAATAGTTGTGATAAGTAGCTAATTTTTAATGGAAAGCGATACCATTTGCATGCACCTAACCCGGGGCAGACTCGATATAGAAGCATTAATTAACTAATTATGTGGAGAGGTGAGAATACTGATTAGAAACGTGTCTTAATTGCCTTATTTTGCAGTATAATGGGTTTAATTAGCAACGTTTTGCACGCGACGAAACTCTTACAAACGAGCCATATTTTTATATATTAGTTTTGAACAAACTAACAGCTATTTAAAGATGTGCGTGCTCTGCATTATGCAATACTGTATAAGTTAGGGGAGTAAAATTAAATTTTGTATAGTTTTTGTATCATATCTGGGTAGAGTTTGTTCTTTTTTCTGATGCCAAATATATTAGCGTTTTATTTAAAAAAATCATTTTTGATCCTCATCATACAGCCCTTTTGATAGATATTCCGCCATCTAGTGGTATAATTGCATAATAAACATCAATTTTAAATTTTACAAACGGATTTTGCCTAGAAATTAAGCCAGTGATGTGATACCCATCTGAGTTTATAGCCAACTTTCCATGTCGTCTTCATCTAAGTTGGTGATCTTTATACAAAATCAATGTTTTTTTTCCTGTGCCATAATTTATAGCATCTCATCATGGTTCATTGCGTGACTTAATGGGGAGCGAAGTGTAGACAATTTTCAAGATGGTGCACCCCCGGACAACAAACCGCAGATAGAGGAACGGCTAAAAGTCTACACACAGAGGAGGCCAAACTAGAAGTTTCGTTTTTTAATTTCTCTCCTGGTCACTCATATGCATCACTTATCGAACGGTTCTTCTAAGAACGAAATAACTAATGAAATTGGAGGATCTCTCCAAATTTTACAACTAAACATCGAAAGCGCTTCGAAAATTAAATGCGAATATTGAGATGGTTTATTGCTCGCAATTTAATTCTGTATGCACAGAGAAATATTGAACAAAGTCAATTAAAGCACAGAATTGAAATATTTCATTTAATTGCAATCTAGACAGTAGTTGAAGTTATTAAATGCATTGAAAATGAGATGCAAAAAGCATAATTAGAGGGATAAAGGCTAGCAGGTTTTATAAGGATTGAATTTGAAGTTTGAGTAAAAGAAAGCTTTAAGATGGCTAATATAATATAAGTAATATGATAGGTTTGAGCATATTTGAAACCGGACAAAATTTAAGTAAATAATGCAAAAGATTGGTTATGTGCATAATGAATATGACCGTAGAGTTATTAATAAACGTACGGCTAGTGAAAAGCAAGCAAGCTGAAAGGTAGATGGAAATCAAAGCAAGATACATTAGAATTTGCAAAGAGCAATGCAGAACGAGGACAACTGAAATGAAGAATAAATAGTGACGTGGTTAAAATTGAACCCAAGTGCCAGTGCAATTTAAAACTAAGTGTTCATAACAGAACAGTAATAAATAACATTTTATGTGACAAGAAAGGACAATTTTCATGTATAAGAAATAAAGACAATTTCTAGTTTTAAGCAACAAACATGTTAATTACATTTTATTCTTTTATGTGAAACTGTAACCAAAACTTATTTCCTTTGAACAATATAAGATGGCGGTTACTAGGTAACGTGATGCTCTTTTGTTGAAAAATAGTAGAAAATAATTCCTGTAATGTCAACTTGTGGGCAAATAATGCGTCTGATTTTTGATGTTTTTATATATAAAAGTTATTTGCAAAGTCTAAAACTCAAAAATGGTGTGGCAATAATTGTGTCACAAGATATAACAGAAGCTGTGAGTAAGGTAGTTCAATACTCAGACAGGATAATAATGATACAATTCGCAACTAATATTGTAAATGTAAACTTAGTGCAGGTGTATGCTTCAACCGGAGATTATAACGATGATCAAATAGAAAAATTCTACGATGATCTAAACAGTATTCTAGCGCTAACAAAAAAGCATGACATGCCTATAATAATGGGCTACTTCAACGTTAAGATTGTAAAAGGAAAACAGGATGAAGTTAATGGAGATTACGGCCTAGGCATAAGAAGCGAAAGAGGCGACAGGCTCGCCACCTTTTGTATAGAAAAACAACTAGTGATAGCCCATATACTGTTTAAACTACCTGAACGACGCTTGTACACTTGGAAATCTTCGGCAAAGTAAATAAAATAGTCCGAAATCAAATTGATTTTATATGTATTACGAAAAGATATATGAATGCTATTTTAACGATAAAAACTTATCCAGGGACAGATATACCAACAAACCATAATCTATTAGTTGGAAAATAAAGATTACGTTTAAAAAGAATAATTAAGAAAAATAGAAACAGAACAGCGCGGGTAGATAAAGAGAAACTGAATGACGAAAATATTAGACGTGAAACAACAGCCTTTCTATAAGAAAATGTGAAAAGAATAATAAATACACAAGATCACAACAACACAGAACAAACGTGGAGTATACTCAAAGATACGCTATTGCATGCACAAAGTAACGCCTTAATAGGAAAAAGAAATGAGAAGAAACAGAATTGGATGACCGAAAATATTCCTAATTCTATGGACGAAAGACGGAAGTACAGAAATAAAAATGACGTAGAATATAGAAGGGTCAACAATGAAATCCGAAGAGAAATAAGAAGAGCAAAAGCAAGTTGGCACACTAAAGAATGCGCAGAAATAAAACAATACAACAAAACATAACCTATTCCATTTACACAAAAAATTAGTGGCCAAGTGAGTAACGAAATATTAAAGTTATTAAGTGATAAGGGAATAGAGGCATTGACAAATCTTTTTAATAAGAAATATGATACTGGAACCATACTAACCGATTGGCTCAAATCTAGATTTATTATGATACCAAAACCAAATAAAGCAACGAACTGCAGTAACTTTAGATCTATTTGCTTGATGAGACACGTATTGAAGGTATTCCCGAGGGTGATACATAAAAGAGTCTATCGGAAAATAGAAGAAAAAATCAGCGAGAGCCAGTTTGTCTTTCGAAATAAACTGGGAAGTAGAGAGGCCTTATTTAGCACACAAGTGCTGATACAGAGATGTCGAGATGTCAACCATGATGTCTATTTATGTTCGATTTATTTTGAAAAAGCCTTTGATAGGGTATGCCATGACAAAATGATACATATACTAAAAACAACTGGCCTAGATGACAAGGATATACGTATCATAGCTACACTGTACTGGCATCAATCAGCAACAGTACGAGTCGAACAGGAAGTATTAGAGGAAATCTGTATTAAAAAAGGAGTTCGCCAGGGGTGTATTCTGTCACCTCTAATTTTTAATCTGTACTCGGAAGAGGTATTCAGTCAAGCACTTATCGATTCAAACGAAGGAATAATCGTTAATGGAAAAAACGTCAACAACATCAAGTACGCTGATGATACAGTCATATTAACCAGCAGTGAAGAAGATCTACAGAATCTAATGACAAAAATAAACAATACATGTGAAAATGTTGGCTTCAAGATTAACATAAATAAGACAAAGTATATGGTTATAAGTAAGCGAACCAACATTACAAACAATGGCATCACCATAAATGGTACAAGGCTTGTGAAAACCAATAAACTCTTTTATCTCGGAAGTATTATCAATGACCAATGGGACCCATCGGTCGAAATAAAGGTCCGAATAGAAAAAGCCAGGGCATCCTTTAACAAGTTCAAAAATGTATTATGCAGCCACGATCTACAATTAAAATTGAGAATGAGGATGGTTCGTTGTTATGTCTTACCAGTATTGTTTTATGGAATGGAGTCATGGACACTCACGGAAGCTACATTAAAAAGAATAAACGCCTTCGAGATGTGGGTGTATCGGCGATTATTGAGAATCAGCTGGGTGGATCGAGGCACTAACAACAGAGTCTTCGATATAATGAACAAGGAACTAGAAATAGTAAAAACAGTTAAGAAAAGGAAGCTTGAATATTTTGGCCACGTTATGCGACATCCTCAAAAATATGAACTGTTGCATTTAATTAAAGAAGGAAAAATAGAAGGTAAACGTGGACCGGGTGCAAGAAGAACCTCCTGGTTGAAAAACTTAAGGAAATGGTACGGACAAACTACAATACAGTTATTCCGAGCAGCGGCCAACAAGACTATTATTCTCAACACGGTAGCCAACATGATGTTAATTAACGGCCGTTAAACGGCCATGGTACCGTAAGAAGAGAGAAAGTCTAAAAAGTGTACAAAGTTATTCTACAAGTCACCGGGCATAGGTGGAAGTGTTATTGAAAGTTTCCAAACCGAAAAAGTTTATAAAATTGTGCAAGCCAAGATCGGCGTGGGCCCAGCTCCGACAACCTGAAAATTTCAAACTGCGATACCAGTCCATTCCAACATCGGAAGCCAGGGATCTCAAGTCCTACAGATCGGGAAGAGGTGTAACAACATTCTAGAAGAAGATTTGATGCCAAGGAAGCAACTTCCACCAAATAAGGGCGTTGGCGTCACCCGCAGCGGCTCCAGAGGCGAGGTCGGCGATATTTTAAAAGGTACGATTTGGCAGGTGTTAATGTGGTTGGAGTCCGGAAAGCCAGTGGACTTCGAGAACACACCTTGCTGAAGAGATTCATCGTGCTTCCGAGCATCCAGATACGTCCAAGTTCCAGAAAATCCCGTGGCGTCACCAGAAAATGCGATTTATACCAGGATTTGCAGTTTTCACAGGAAGCCAAGACAAAAGATAGTAGCGCGTCGTTTTTACATCACAACCTAAAACAAAACCAAGTTCGATGTTGCTAGGCGGAAGATTTGATTCAGTTTACCTGTGGTTTCCTTGCAAATTTCGCTTCTAAATATCAAAATAAAACGCTGTACGCACCCGCGAACCTTTTGTGGTGCAAGTTAATTTTGTGAGGTTATAAATGATTGAAATGAGTAAAGCAGCTTTACTGACATTTTGAGTATTTGACCTACTCTGAGTTAAATATTCTACAGAATTCTTTTAATATGGAGTTCAAATTTGAACCTAACCTGAGATATCAGTCTTGTGTTTTGCCGAAGCAATCCCATAGGATTATTGCAATTTTATAAAACATAGAACGGGACTATTAACCATTTTATTAGAGCGTAATAAATACGTTTCATTTTAGTTAGCTTAAGATACTGACAGGTAACCTTTGCATTTTTCAAATTTAATATAAGTGCTCTGAGTATTGGGGTGTTTGCCTAATAGTACATTGATTTGGCGATTGTTTAACATTACATAACGGAAT
This sequence comes from Agriotes lineatus, assembly GCA_940337035.1. NCBI lineage: Eukaryota > Metazoa > Arthropoda > Insecta > Coleoptera > Elateridae > Agriotes > Agriotes lineatus. The sequence goes on from OW679201.1 coordinate 91,142,534, forward strand.
CTCAGCAAAATAGCAAAGGCAAACCAGATAAAGATCATTGCACTTCCAGGAGACTCCTATAAACAACGAAAAAGAACTTCACACAAGAACAAGAATCCCCAGATATAAACTAAGTATTTGCTCACAGACCTATGGGTCAACAATAGATATATCCAAAGAAATATGAAAGTAAGAAGTTACGGAGTGCTCACTGGAAAACGATATTGAAATATGTATATACTTCCTAATATATTTTGACCAGCACCTCCTCCACCACTACAAAATCATCCAAGTACATATATATCGGAGACTTCAATAGACACAGACACAGTGACTGGGGATATAACATGAATGACAACGATGAAACCATTTTAGCAGAATGGCCAGAAGGAGCAGGTTTGAAGCTAATCTGTGACGCTAAATATAAGGGCTGGTTGCTGGTGGCAGAGAAATACAAACCCCGATGTATGTTGTGTAACCACAGATAGTGAAGGATACCCAGGATCAGTCACAAGTAAAGTTTTACAAAACTTCCCATGAAGTCAACATAGACCCACTGATCACACTTGAAATTAAAATACTCATAATAAAGTCCATAAAAAACCCAGATAAAACTTTAAAAGAGCGGACTGGTTAACTTTTGCAAAAGAAGTAAACTAGCACGTATGCTCGCTCACTCCCTCTCTTGAAAATTATAAACGGTTAAAGGGCATAATTATAACTGCCCTAAAAAGAAAAATATCACGCTCCTATAGAAAAGAATACATCCCCGAAAACTTGTACATAGAGTACGAAACATTAGGGAATCCCGAAATAGATAACCAAATACTAGCTTCATTAAACAATACAATCCATCGTACAAGAACTAAACCTTACCCACTCCAGCTACATAGGCTGATCACTACTCAGAAGACTCGAATCAGCAAACCAAACACCTAGCTAGACTCCCACAGTAAAACCGCTTCAGGTACCCTTGCACATAAAACAAACAGCCTAAAACGTTCCACTGGATAAAACATTAGCAGAACCACTATGACTAAGGAACAGATAACTAAAGCATTTAGGGCCGGTTGCAGAAAGCAATGTTAAGTCTGGTGTTAGCTAACGCGACGTCAAAGTGAACAAAAACGAATCAAATCTCAAATGCTTATGGTAACTAATACATTAGTAAACAAAATTTGATGCGATTTTGTTCACTTTGACGCGACGTTAGCTAACACCTTAACATTGCTTTCTGCAACCGGCCCTTAAGGTTGTGAAAAACCTTAAAACCACGGGAAAAACGCTATAAAGTGGTTAACCAGTTTCTTCAATAATATACTAGATTCGGGACGAATCTCTCGTGACCTCAAAATAGCAAAAATAATCGCAATTTTAAAGAATAGAAAACACCAGGAAACCTATCCAGCTACCGACCAAATGCTCTTCCCAGTAACTGCTATAAGTTACTGGAACGGTTGATCTATAATATAATCTACAAAACCGTAGACCAAAACATTCCTACAGAACAGGCAGGCTTTAGAAAAGACCGAAATTGCTGCGGACAGGTGCTATCTTTAACCACCTTTATTGAGAATGGTTTCCATGAAGACTTGAAGACTGCAGTAGCTTTCATAGACCTTAGCGCCACCTATGGCACAGTATGGATAAAAGGCTTGCTTGATAAACTATTAAAGAGAACCATAAAATGACATAAACCTCTTCAATAAATCGGAAACATATCAAACTGTACATGGGCGACAAACATAGCAAGTCCATGTCAATTAAAAACAGATTACCGCAGGGATCAGTTTTTGTCCCTTTATTCTTCAATCTCTACGTAATCGACATGCCTAAAACTACCTCTCAAAAAATCATATACGTAGGCTTAGCCACACAATACAAAAAGTTAAACCATGAAGCCAATTTTACACAAGACTTAGAATTAATGAAACAGTACTACACTAAGTCGTGACTGTGCCCAAATCCTTCAAAAACCGCGTCAGCGCTTTTCATTTGAACAACAGGGTTGCAAACCAACGCGTAAACATACAGTTTTGTCAAAATATGTTAAAACACAACCTACACCCAAAATAACTCGGGATTATCCTAGACAGATCTCTCACCTATAAAAGTCACCTAGAAAAACTAAGACAAAAACAAAAAACCAGGAATGACCTAATAGGGAAACCGTGGGAACTACATAGAAAGCAGATACTGTCACCCTATCGACAACCTATCAAGCCCTAGTATATTCCGCCGCCAAATACTGCGCACCTGAATGGCAGGCCAGTGACCATACACAAAAATTAGACGTTTACTTAAATAACACCATGAGAATAATATCAGGGTTTCTAAAATCAACGTCTCTGATTAGCTAACATAGCGCCTGCATTATCAAAAAGAATGGGAAAAGATTAATGAGCACGGGGACAGAAACAACTTGCTACTGCACCAATTAATGAATGACCCTCCGAGAAGCAGACTAAAATCCATAAATCTCATATGGAAGGAACATCTGAATCAACATCTTCTTCTTCATATCATAGGCCAGTGGCCTGTTTAAACCACATTGGTTCTATGAACCCTCCTTGCCCTTAGGCCGGGTAGGTGGCTAGCCTTGCCCGTCGAAAGTGAGGAAAAGTTTCCTTGTTTAGGGGTTAACGGCTACCATAGATTTTAACGTGGTAGCCGGGAAGCGTACGATTTTTAAAATCCTTTTAGAGTCCGCCGGGATTCGAACCCGGGTCGGCCGCCTGAGACGCGAGCATTTGTTCGCTAGGCCATCCGCTCACCTTCAATCAGCATCAACTAAATAAATTTGACCTAAATACCAGATGGGGAATCCCATGGGAAAAGAGTAGGTCTAACTAAAACTAACCAAAAAGCCTCCCGGGTTCAATTTACCCCGAAAAACTTGGACCATATTAAACAATATTAGAACATGGTGTTTTTTGTACGATTAACTTGATAAGAGGCTTCCACGAATGGGGCCCCCAATTAATCCACTGCGAGTTCCGGTTCAATGGGATTGCCGGGAACTGCCACTTAATAACCCTAACTTGGGTTCAGTTAGTTGTTGGAGTGAAACAAGACTTAACAAACACGAGTATATTGAGTAACAACGATTACAAACGTCACTGATGGACCGATGGTTTTTTACAAAAGCTTCAACTGTTGTGACACGCTTGGATTGGCCACGCGAAAATAGCGAATTGCGCGTAACCGTAACACAAAACAACCTGGAAACGACTTTACCAGGGAGTTAGACCGAAACGCAAACTAGCACAAAGCATAGCTGAACTTGCTTCCTCGAGGCTCTGAATCTAACTCCCTCTGAATTTACAGCGAGACGAACTCGCCAATTCAAGGAGGGGCAAGCTCAAACACTATTGGCTGAGGCGATCCTGCGTAGCCAATCGGAGCGTCGCACGTAGGAATAAATGCTTATTCTAAGAAACCTTAATGCTAAGCTCTCTCAATGAGGCAATTGAACGAAATCCATAAACCCATGATTCCCAAATATGCTAAGTCGGCTTAAGTTCTAGTAGAAAATGTATCCATCCGCTTTAAAGCCATTAAGGGAAGCTTACAAATTCCTTTCCAACATTAACAGAGGCAAACAAATACGGCAAGATGCAAATTTGGGTTTACCACGACCTTTGAATGAGATAAAACAGTTATGACTTGAATTACGTGATTAATTATAATCAAAAAGGTTTTGATGCACGCATCTGTGTGAATCAAACATGCCGCCCCCGAAGTGCCGACTATGGCACGACGTGATTAAATCCCAAAATTAAACTGAAATCTAACACTACAAAATAATCAAATGCATAACAAGAACTAATGACAGATGATAATCCAAGAGTCTTACAGATAACTTACAACTAGCATGAATACAAGCAAAGAAACAACTAAACCTAGCAAAATGTTCAATTAGCGAAAACTACCAACTAAGAGCAAAGTCAATGTTTATTGCCCTTGATCGCAATGATCGTCTTTGGGTAGGATGTACACTTTACGCACCGAGCGTTTCAGGAGATTCCCTCGGGAATCGCGCACTTGCACCACACGCACAACACCATCCGCTCCTGGATATGTGGCCGAAATGATTGCCAGTGGCCAACGGTAGCTTGGAGATGCCTCGTCGTGGACGAGTACCACGTCGCCCACCTGGGGGGCTAGAGACGTGCTGGAGGACTTCCACTTAGGCCGGCGCTGCAGGAGGTGGAGGTAGTCCCGGGACCAGCGATCCCAAAACTGCTGGGACAGCCGCTGGACCAGCCCATAGCGGCTGAGACGATTTTCCGGTATGCCCTGGAGTTGGGCTTCCGGAAACGAAGTCAGCTTCCGACCGATCAAGAAGTGGGCAGGAGTAAGGACTTCGGGGAATGAGGCGTCGGTAGGGAGAACACAGAGTGGACGGGAATTTAGTATCGCCTCCACTTGAGTCAGCATGGTGTAATACTCAACGAAAGTTAACTTTGCATTGCAAGATATTCGCCTTAAATAATATTTCAATGACTTTACCCCCGCTTCCCAAATGCCGCCAAAGTGCGGAGAGCGTGCCGGAATAAAATTCCACTTAATGTTATGTTTCGACAATTCTTCCCTTATGCATTGCTCACTAGAGCCTGACAGGATATTTTTTAATTCCGATAGCTGATTTCTGGCACCGGTGAAACAGGTAGCATTGTCAGAAAATATGTTGGAGGGTAAACCGCGTCTGGAGATGAATCTCCTCAATGATGCGATGAAAGCCTCCGTCGTGAGGTCTTCCACGAGTTCAAGATGAATAGCCTTCGTGGCTAAACACACAAATAGGGCTACGTAAGCCTTTACTTCTTTCGCGCCTCGCCCGGATTTGTTTTTTATAAACACGGGACCCGCGTAATCTATCCCGCAATTACTGAAAGGGGGAGAGGGTGTGACACGAGCTTCGGGTAGTGATCCCATCAAGTGTTCATTCATCTTAGGCTTGGCCCGGAAGCATATCACGCAATTGTGTATTACTTTACGTATTAGGTCTTTGGCTCTCACGATCCAAAACTTATCCCGCAATGAGGCCAGTAACACCGAGTGTCCACAATGCAAGAGCCGCAAATGCTCTTGCTTCACGATTAGCAACGACAAAGGGTGACTAGCTGGTAACAAAAGGGGATGTTTCTGATCAAAGCTTAGATTGGAGTTTTCTAGACGGCCGCCCACGCGCAGTAGGCCCTGATCGTCCAGAAATGGGTTTAGAGAAAGCAGCGCACTATTTTTCGGCAATGGCGCTTTTTTAGACAAAACTGCTATTTCTCCGGAAAAGACTTCCGCCTGGGCAATTTTGATCAGGCGGCGAGTCGCGTCCTCCAATTCGTCAATGGCTGGAGGTCCCGACCAGCGCGTTTCGGTGTTTCTGTTTCTCGCGAGACGCAGGCAGTACGCGACTACGCGCTGTAATTTTGTAAAACTGGAATAGCGCCTGAAAAGTTCAAATTCTGGGACGCGATGGTGAAGAGTGGCCACTACTGGGCGCGACTCTTGGGCTGCTAGCTCACCCGAATCAATTTTAACGGGCTGGGGTTTTAAGTCCGCCTGTGACAAAAATTCTGGCCCGTGCCACCACAAGCGTGAGTTGAGTAACTCCTGGGGTAACATTCCCCTGCTAATTATATCGGACGGGTTGCAATTTGTACGCACGTGAAACCATTCTTCCCTATTGCTTAGTTCGTGAATCTCGGACACCCGGTTCGCGACGAACGTCTTCCAATTACTCGCATCCTTATTTATCCAGTGCAGAGTTATGGTGGAGTCCGACCAATAGTACACGCGGTCAAATTTAAATGCGGAGGAATCGAGTATAGTTTTAATCAAACGAGCCAACAGCAAGGCTGCGCAAAGCTCCAAACGAGGCAAGGATATTGTTTTTAATGGAGCGACCCTTGACTTAGCACAAAGCAAATTGGTGGTGACATTACCGCGCGCGTCCACGCAACGTATATACACGGCGCACCCGTAGGCTACAGAACTCGCGTCCGCAAATCCGTGGAGATCTATCGAATTTATGTCATCGCAAATTACCAGTCTCGGAATTGCCAACGAGCCCAAAGAGCGTAATGAAGAATGGAGTTCGTCGTATCTGGAGCGCATCTCCATGGGCACCGTTTCGTCCCATGACAACTTCAACTGCCAAAGCCGTTGCACGAGAAGTTTCAAAGTTAGAACGCTTGGACCAAGTAGTCCCAAGGGATCGAATATTTGAGCCATACTAGAGAGTATAGCCCGCTTGGTAACTGATTTGCAACAGCTAGGGTTTACTCTGTAACTTAGCACGTCCCGCCGAGTATCCCAAAAAATGCCGAGAGTTTTCTCCGTGGCGTCTTCCGTCAAAGAAATGGGCTCCATGCTGCCGCGATCTACACCAATGGCGCTAGCTACTTCACTGTCGTTGGATGCCCACTTTCGCAATTCAAACCCGTACCCCGACAAAGCGCTACTAATTTCGAATTGCGTTTTTATGGCTTCCGCCCTATTTTCAAAACCAGTCAGTAGGTCATCTACATAAAAATCCCGGCTAATTCTTAATGAGGCCTCTGGAAGCGATGCTTCGATTTCCTGGGCGATTTGTATCAAGCACCTAGTTGCTAGGTACGAGGCTGATTTAGTACCGTAGGTGACCGTTAATAATTTGAAGCATTTTACCGCTGAGGTTTTGTCGTCACGCCATAAAATTAATTGGTATTGCGTCTGCGAGGGGTCCACGAGAATTTGCCTATACATTTTGGCGCAATCTGCTTTCAGCACGTACTTGAATTGCCTAAAGCGACAAAGAATTGCAAACAACGACTGCTGGACCACTGGGCCCTTATGTTGAAGGTCGTTAAGCGATACTCCGGAGGAGGACGCACAACTGCCGTCAAAAACAACGCGATGTTTGGTCGTTGAACTGTCCTTTATGACTGGCAAATGTGGTAAATAAAACCTAGGATGAGGAAGGCTCGCTTCGTCGTCCACCTTGCTCAAGTGACCAAGCGACTCGTATTCTTTGAGAAATGCGGAATACGCGGTTTTCAACTCGGGATTTTTTGACAATTTGTTTTCTAATGAATAGAAACGCTTTAACGCTATACCGCGCGAGTCTCCCAGCGATGGAGCATCTTTCCTGAAAGGTATGCTCACGATGAACCTACGCGGCTCCGACGACGCCCGTTTCGTAGTCGATTGAAAATGGTCTTCGCAAAATTTGTCATCAGCAGAGAGTCGGCCTGATGAACCGTAAGCCCCCTCGATTTCCCAAAATCTCTGAATGCCGTGCTCGATGCCGGCTACACTTAAATGAACTCTATTTGAAAGCATGAGCGCTCGATTTTCGATGTTCATGTTTCCGCCTAAAACCCAACCAAAAAGAGTTTTTGTTAAGAATGGCTTCTCTGGGCCCAATTTCACCTGTCCCTGACAGAGCACTTGCCAAAAGACATTCGCGCCTAATAAAAGATCAATCTTTCCCGGTGTATTACAATCTGAATCGGCTAGCACAATGTTTGGTGGGATCTTCAAATCCCTCAACGAGAAAGAAAGGGCCGGCAGAGGGTCCGTAATTTTGTCTAACACAATACAGCTCAAAATGTCCTCGTATTTCCCGTTACGGGAGCGGATTCGAACGTTTGCTCTGAATTCAGCGTTCAGAGCCCTGGCACCAACACCCGACAGTGAGGTGATATTACCTCGTTTCTCAATTTTCAAATTTTGACACAAGTCGGCGCTAACTAAGTTAAGTTGGGATCCGGGGTCCAAAAGAGCTTTTGCCCGGGAAAATGACCCGGAGGATCCTTCTACGAATACGCTAACCGTGGACAATAAAACTTGCGCTGGCGCCGCGATTGCAGGACGGCTACAAGCTGCTGAAACGGATGCGACGGGTGCCTCGCTCGGGGAGACGGCCCCGACCTCCCGTGCGTCACTGCTGGATTCTGGCGGTCCAGGACGCGGCGACGAAGTATTTTCGTGCGCGTCGCGCTTTGGACGCAAACACAGTAAAGTATGGTGCTTTTTTCTGCATACGCGGCATCTCGACGATGTGCATTTTACCACGAAATGTCCGGGCTTGAGACAATTGTTGCATAATTTCAAACGACGCGCCTCTTCGATACGAGCGTTTACCGACAATTTTGAGAATGATTCGCAAGCGCTAATCGAATGATTACTATTTTTGCAAAAATCACAATAGTGATTACCTTGCTCTCTGGCTACATGAGCGCGTGCATGACTTTTTTGCTCGGATCCCTGATTTCCCAAACTCGAACCTATTTTCGCAGCTTCCAGCGAACCTAATAAGTGACTTTTGCTCTCTAAAAAATCTAACAACTCTCGCAAAGTAGGAAATTGTTCGGCATGTTTGCATAATTCCCAGTCAGTCTGCATTGCTGAGCTGAGCTTCGAAACTATGATATGTATTAGTATGGTGTCGACTGTGGGTTCCCCGTACGCCTTTAAAATTTCCAAAATTCTAACTACACTATCGAGCAGCCTTTGAACAGACGAATGTGAATCCTTTTTTACGTTCTCTAAACTGAATAACGCATTTATGTTTGATTTTACGATCAGTTTCTTATTTTCAAATCGCTTGACTAGAATGTCCCAAGCAATGGTATAGTTATCGTTGGTAACTTTTAACGACGAGATTGAACTAGCAGCTTCTGCCTTAAGGGAAGAAATCAAATAGTAAAATTTCTGAACGTTGGTCAAATTAACGTTGTTATGAATAAGCGACGTAAAGGAGTCATGAAATTGAACCCAATTCTCGAATTTCCCCGAAAAGGAAGGCAAATCTAAGGGTGGTAATCTTAATCCAGCGAGCTCTCCTGAAGGGCCACTTTGCGAAGAATTTTGACCTACATTCGGTTTTATACCCGAACTGATCTTATTTTTTGATAAGAATTCCTTTACTGCGCTACTAATCTCGCTAAAATGAGTCATAAAAGAGTCAAATTCATTGAAAAGTTTATCAAAGTTTTCAGCGTCGGCCTCCATTAGGCCCTCCATTGACTTCTTATACTCATCCAACAAATTTTGGAAACAACTAAACTCTTCTGACAAGTTGCCGACCTCGTGAGCCTTCACGGGGCTGGACGAAGAAATTCTATGAAATAGAGTTTTGAAACGATCTACTTGGGCTTTTATGAATTTGCAACGAGTGGTTAAAGTGCGAGTTTCCGACATGACCGCTGATGTCGAACGAGTTTCCACCATGACTGACACAAGCAAAAAACAGCACTAAACGAAGGTGTAATGGAAAAGGACTTACTTTTGATTTGAGAACGTAGTAACTTCTTGACGAACAGAAAACCAACCCGCTGCCGATCGCTGCCGCTTGACGTGGGACCTGGACTCGGTGTAAGCTCTCGATGGTTGAATTTCCTGGTGTTGGCGAAGCTTCTTGACGCTCTCCGACGAAACGATGCTGGAGCAATTGCATCCACCAGCTACTGGAAACTTGTACACTCGCGTTTTTTAGCTTCTTCCACATCCGGCTCGAAGGACCAATGTTTTTTGTACGATTAACTTGATAAGAGGCTTCCACGAATGGGGCCCCCAATTAATCCACTGCGAGTTCCGGTTCAATGGGATTGCCGGGAACTGCCACTTAATAACCCTAACTTGGGTTCAGTTAGTTGTTGGAGTGAAACAAGACTTAACAAACACGAGTATATTGAGTAACAACGATTACAAACGTCACTGATGGACCGATGGTTTTTTACAAAAGCTTCAACTGTTGTGACACGCTTGGATTGGCCACGCGAAAATAGCGAATTGCGCGTAACCGTAACACAAAACAACCTGGAAACGACTTTACCAGGGAGTTAGACCGAAACGCAAACTAGCACAAAGCATAGCTGAACTTGCTTCCTCGAGGCTCTGAATCTAACTCCCTCTGAATTTACAGCGAGACGAACTCGCCAATTCAAGGAGGGGCAAGCTCAAACACTATTGGCTGAGGCGATCCTGCGTAGCCAATCGGAGCGTCGCACGTAGGAATAAATGCTTATTCTAAGAAACCTTAATGCTAAGCTCTCTCAATGAGGCAATTGAACGAAATCCATAAACCCATGATTCCCAAATATGCTAAGTCGGCTTAAGTTCTAGTAGAAAATGTATCCATCCGCTTTAAAGCCATTAAGGGAAGCTTACAAATTCCTTTCCAACATTAACAGAGGCAAACAAATACGGCAAGATGCAAATTTGGCTTTACCACGACCTTTGAATGAGATAAAACAGTTATGACTTGAATTACGTGATTAATTATAATCAAAAAGGTTTTGATGCACGCATCTGTGTGAATCAAACACATGGCATGCTAGATGTAAAGCAAGCATGGCCAAATGTGATATTGTCAACGATCCAAACACCGACTGCCGTGAAGCCGAACAAACCATGTCACATATAATAGAAAAATACTTAATTAAAAAAGAATTATGGAACCCTACAGGATCTATGGGAAGTCACGGAAGAAGCCATTCAATGGACGGCAAGGACATGGACATGGGCCACAGTATATGAGGAAACTGCCATCATTTCAAAAAAAGTATTATGCACCATAAACTAGCCAAATTTATAGATTAACTCGAGAACACCTCATATAGAGAAAAAACTACGCAACCGTTTTACCATTTCCGCTGTCTACTATCCACCAGGGCATTAGGTTGCCCATAAAAAATTATAACGCTCTTTTGGAGTCACTAGGATCAAGATTTATAGTTGAGAGCGACTACGAAGGTCAACACACCTATTGAGGATCGAGTTTTGTAACAACTGCAGGTACGCGACTATTTAATAATAAAGAATCTTGTATTTCTACTGAAAAAACCCACGTATTAACCTAATAATTAAGAACATATACATGCTAGCTATCGATTATCATTATTTCACTCGCCAATAATTCTTATAACTAATGCAACCACAGTTATTGGAAATTAGACTTAACGGGTAGATGCCATGTGCCCATATGAAGTGGCAATGAGTTAGAAATTATCTATTTATACTTGAACTATAGTACTACTCGGCGACTTCAATGCTAGAGTAGGCAATAACGCTGGGCTCTGGCCGATATGGAATAGGCAACACGAACCAAAACGGTGAAATGCTTCTTACTAAATGCGCTGAGCATGCTCTAATAATCACAAACACAATCTTCGGTCAAAAATATAAACTTAAAAGTACCTGGCGCCATTCTAGATCTGGACACTGACATATGCGATTACGTAATAATGAGTACAAATCAGGTTAGAGAAGTAAAAATAACTAAGGCCAGAATAGATGTGGCCTGCTGGTCAGATCATCAGCTCGTTATAGCCAAAATGCCAAAACCTTTACGCCCTAAGTACTATAACGTTAAAAAATAGAAGCCCTAGTTTCGACTAAATATTGAAAAACTAAAGGATCCTAACATTCTATCGCAGTTTCAAGCTGAGATCGACGCAGAATTGGCGTCCATGACAGAGTCGGATAATGTGACTACTTACTTTGTTCATTATGAGTAGGCGTTTAACAATGCCAAATGGCCGAAACTGTGGGACATACTGATTGATACGGGTGCACCACACCATATAGTTGCCCTTATAAGTCGACTCAATGAAGACAGCCCTGCAGTAATAAAAATCGACAATGTCCTAATCGAATTCCTGTACGACAAGGCTGCGTTTGGTTTTTTCTACTTTTCAACATCCATTCCGAGCATCTGATGAGAGCAGTTCTTGGTGAATAGATAGGGGTATTAAAATCGGTGGTAAGCTACCATACGCAGATGATTAATAGCAAGTTTGATGAAAAAATTAGAAGAACTAAATTACGGAAAATGATGGTTGATAGGAACTGAACTGTGGACTACGACTCCTTTGATCGCCAATTGGAATGTTTTTCTGGGTTAATTTTTACAATGCACTGGGAGCTGCTGAATGGAAATTTGACGTCGCATACAACTAGATCGTACAGCTATGAGCCAGTTTACTAAAACATGGAGGGATCGTAATATTTCAATAAAAGCTAATAAATCTCTATAAGCTTTGGTATTAACTGTTTTTTCATATGCTCCGGAAACGTGGATAATAAAAGTTGCAGATATATTGCTGGCGTAGAATGTTGACAATCCCTTAGACAGATCACCGTACCAATGCATCTGTACTCAACAAAACTCGACCTGATCATCGCCTTTGAAGTCTGACATCCTCCAGAATTCTAAACTTCTGTAGAGTCTGTAGAAAGACCGATTGTGTAGGAAATGCCAGATCGAACGTGACACCGTCATCCACTTAATGAACTGATGCTGTCCATCGGTTAACTGAATCTTGATTAGAAGACGCAACGAGGAGTGCTACGGATCTAAACAAGTGGCCTTAAATGATTAAACGCGTGACTAACACTCTAGATAACAATCAAGACAATTCCGCAAAATTATCATTACATGTCGTTTACGACGTTAGACTTTGAAGAGATGCGTTTGGGTTACAGTGAGGTTAGGCACGGTTGCTAAGTAACTTTCGTTGGCGTTTAGGGATTCCAGTGTCATTTTGTCACAATGTGGTAATAAAATTGCTTATTCTGAATTATTGGGTTTACAAATCTACATACCTAAATAAAGTACTTAGGACTAGGGAAAGAATGTCGACCCGATTTTTCAGAAGGTTCTTCTTCAAGTTAGTTTGATAAGATTGTATACTTTCGTATTGACGTAATTTTGTAAGAGGTGATTTGTGAATAGAGGCTTCAATAATTATGGATTGCTTCCGATTTTTTTGGTTGTAAATTCAATTAATTTGGTTGGAAATACGTTCCAGCTTTGCATTTACGTGTATAGTCTGCGCCTGCATCTGGGAGAGATTGAAGTTGGTTTTCTTGATTAAAGTGGTATGCACGAGATAATCTATCTCCCTATATTTTAATCTACCGCAATTCAAAAATTTATGGGCGCGAATAAGTACGCGAATAGACGTTGGTGAAAAACATTCCTGCTTGTGCCAGTTATACTATGTATGTCTTGAGGCATTAGTGACTTATATGCACGTGTAACTTCGCTGCTATATTATTTGTATGTACCTACTAAAAAATCTTATATCTGAGTTCGGTATATACCTCATTTACCTGCAAGCATTAGAAATGAATGTCACTTTAATCGCGCCGTATACACGTCTAGGTATTGCTACAATAGGTTATAGCTTATCGAAGAGAATGCATTTGAGAGAGGTAATTTTGAGATATTTCCAATCAATATAAGTTGGGTCTACCCTATCACCGGGATCGTCCAACTTAAATTTGCCCAAATTCGATTTTGATCGGTTTTTTCACTGATCGCTATTCTATTTAAATTGAGGTGTAAAATTTTTGTCTGGTATATTGGTATACTTCACACATTGTGTTTTCCACAACTTTTTGATAGATTTACAGCCCTGCGACTTTCATTTCAGAGAATTGTATTAGTTAGAAGACCAATTATCAGTCTAGATCTAACCTTCAACTCAATGACAAAGACCTCTTGTTTGATTTTTGCTTTTGATTTCTATTTCACAATAGTGTGAAATTCCAAATTGTTGACGAATTTTATTTAAAGATTGGCTGTGATAAAAATTACGCAATCATTGTTGATTAATAAACCTATAATTCCTACTTAGAATTAGTAATCCATTCGATTCCATCATTGTTCTGCTGGAGGAGCGCCATAAAAAATAGGGATATGTAATGGTTCCCCAAACGCGTACGGTACCAACACCGCTACAAATAAATGTAATTGCAATCAGTAACAAGTAATCAAAATGGGTATTTAAAAACATTAAAATGACAACAATTAATACAATAATAACAAAAATTGCCTACCAAGGCAAACAGCAGCTACGAATAAACTCAGGAATGGGTTCGACATGATAATACAATAACAACTATTTCAGTATTGTGCTTATGCAGTTGCACATATCAGTTCCCACGTGTAGAAATATAAAAAATTGTAATGTCCGAAAAATCAAAATTCGTATTGCTTGCAAAATTGACATCAAACTATTGTTTCTTTGAGAAGTGTTGCACTTATATAATTATCAATAGTCAGCTATTTTTAATGCAATTATACCATGAAGATTTTGCAGAACAATGAAATAGCAGGTTCTTGAAATAAAATTTATTTGTTACTCATTAGTAAACGTCATCTATTCAAACCGGTTATCAATTAAACCAACAGGGAAAAACGCTTACCTTAAGGTTGATAACGACTGGTAATCAAGTGCTCTGAAAATTTGAATTGCACGGTTTGCATCTTCAGGGCAGATAACTGCCCACAGCTAAAGGTAACCAGAAACACTTGCACGTATTCCAAGACTTTGGAAAAATAAATGGGAAACAAATCTCCAAAAAAGCCACTACAGCCGACTCTTAAAGGACTTAGCTTGTTGGATAACAGAAAGAAAGTGAAAGCTGATCTAAAATTTCAACTTTGCGTCTCTTTTGAGAACTACAAGTTAAAGTTAGCTCTACTCTCCAAAATTCCATTGAATTAGCAGTAAAAATGGGACCAAGCTGTGTTTTCAAAGCGAAACAAAACGAACAACGAATATGCTATTTTAGACGTAAGATAATGGCATTTACTTTTACTAATGTATTGTAATGTAGCCGGCTCGTATCGGAATTTTGAATTGTAATTTCTAAGTGCTTATTTTAAACTTGACCAAAATTCGTTACATCTAATTTTAAATTGGTTGCCTCAGGTAAAGCTGAAACGGGTCAATTCGTGCCACCTGTATTTGTTCAAATTATATCTCTTCATTATATGATAATCAGCAATGAAGCCTGACAGTAAGTGTTCTTGTATTTATGCAAGAAATGTTAGTTCTATAGAGTGATATTTAATGTATGCGCAATCAATGACTATAAGTGCGATGTGCTACGAGTGCGTGAACAATGCGCCAACAATGCAATTTTAGCGCGGGAATAACCGGTCAGTATGGGAATCAAATCCGGAGGTCTGCAAGAAGGGCATTCGCGCCCAAGTGGTTGAATAGCGCGGATCAAGAGATTCGCACCCAGATTGTTAACAAGTGCGGGTCATTGCGAGTTTGCTGATCGAACTCCCAAATTGTCAGCAACACAAAGCGGGCTAATAACAGCTCTAAACAGCGTATTATATATTGTGTGGTAGCCGGCATTATTCGCCGTCGGCTCATCGTGCCTCTGAAAGAAACGCCAGCACCCAAAAGCAGCCAAAGCCTGCCGCAGTTGCAGTCTTGTCAGAAGACAGCTATCGTTGCTACATCATAGGAAAAGCAGCTGCCTTAGTATACAGCTATAACACTTGGAAGCCCTCAAAAACCAGGTTAGTTAATTGCCATAATCACCGTGCAAGCGAAATATTATTGCACCAGCTGGAGCCATTACCCTTGTGATTGTTAGCACGGGAAAGTACCTGATGATCGAGCGTCGCAGTTACGCCATTCCAGCATGCACGCATTATCTTCGAAGGCCGGTATCCGTTCAAGAAAGAACAGCTTCTCGTTGAGTTTACTAGTGCACGCTATTTAACTTTGCGCCGATTAATAAACTTCTACGTATCTGTTTGAACCATTTTCGTATATGTAGCGTGTTAGCGCTGTATTTTGCAGGTACTTACATGTATTTTTTTGTGTGTGTATTGGTTTGCAGATTATATGTCTTCATTGTAAACTGTTTAGCTTCTTATGGTTATTCATATTTGCATTGGTGAGTACAACATTTCAGGTCTCCACGAGCTGGCCTTAAGCAATATTTGTTGGCCTCAAATAACATTAGCTTGCCCTTAGCTACACTGCGAATATAAAAAAGAGTCTCATAAGCATACCGACTGAATCAGCTAGCAAACCCAGGGCAAAGTAAAGTAATAATTCAGTAAGTGTAGGTAGGTTAGGTAGGGCAGTGTTACAAAGCTCAAATGCCTATGGGTTCGTTGTACTCAAATGTATCATTACCAAGATAACAAGATGTAAAAAAAATAACTCTTGTAATGCATTTAGATATACAGTGTGGTCCATTAAGTGTGCAACAAATGGGAAATTTTTTTATTAGTTGTACAATCGAAATTTAAATATTGCCAAAAGTTAGTGCATGTTGGATAACCATATCAGATGCCCTTAGAATGGCTTCAAGTCAAACAATATACAGGGCAGGACAAAAAATATGAAATTCGTTCAAGAATAAAGTTACCTTATTTCAAAAAATATAGCAAAATTTTATTGAGAAAAGTTGTTTAGAATCAAAAGTTATGCTCAAATATAAAGTCACGGCCTCCTATTCGAATTTTGATTCTTTTTTGGAAAATTTTGTATGATACATATTTTTATTATTTTGATTTTATATGTATTTAAAGTAGCCACAACCACATCCCTTTTAAATAACTTTTAGCAACTTGAAGCGTATTTGTAAAATTTACTTGGATTTATATTTTTTTAGGTAAGCGTCCACTTCATGTTTGTTGCAACGATATTTAACAGAACTTTAGAATTTCGCAAATATTCTTTTTAACAAAGCAAATGCTTTACTAATAATAATTTACATATGAAAAACTCTTAATAAAATCAGAATAATAAAAATATGTATCATACGGGGATAATACAAAATTTAAAAAAAAAAATAATGAAAATTTGAATAGGAGGCCGTGACTTCGTATTTGAGCATAACTTTTGATTCTAAACAACTTTTCTCGATAAAATTTTGCTATATTTTTTGAAATAAGGTAACTTTATTCTTGAACGAATTACATATTTTTTGTCCTGCCCTGTATATTGTTTGACTTGAAGCCATTCTAAGGGCATCTGATATGGTTATCGAACATGCACTAACTTTTAACGGTATTTAAATTTCGGTTTTACAACTAATAAAAAAATGTCCCATTTGTTGCACACTTAATGGACCACACTGTATACAAAATAATTCGTAATTAAGAAAATGTTAC
This sequence comes from Agriotes lineatus, assembly GCA_940337035.1. NCBI lineage: Eukaryota > Metazoa > Arthropoda > Insecta > Coleoptera > Elateridae > Agriotes > Agriotes lineatus. Next base: position 91,159,437 of record OW679201.1, read on the forward strand.
GTACATTAATATAAAAAAGCTCCTTCTGGCCTCTTGTGTTCTGCGTGACAGCCCGGATCGCAACCCAAATAGCACCGTTGTTTGGCTCGGTTGCTGCGCTTGGATCCTCTTCAAGAAAATTCGAATAAAGTAGCACAGAGTGCACGCCAGACTTGAAACGGATCTGAAACAGGCTATATTTATGCCAGCAATAAGATGGCGCTCGTTTGTTATGATTTTGCAGGCAGACAAATTTATTTGGATAAAGTGTTTTACTGCGAAGGTGACGTTTACTGAAAGTTCATAAAGCCTGGCTGGACGTAGTACGTTCATTGTGAATAAGTTTAGACCACTCGGAATATTTTAAACTGAACTTTTCACTTTTAACAAAGTCCTGCATTTTGACGATAGAATCACCAGTGAGCGCCAGAGATTTTAGGTTTAACCACGTTTTGGCACCTGGATTATGCTGACCTGCAGATCTCTACGTAGGTAAGCCAGGTTTATGGTTAAATTTTTGAAAAGGTTGTGATAATAATGGCCTCGGGGTATCGACTGGTGCTTGAATTTAAACAGAGGTTCTAGTAAGATCGGAATCCGACCGGTAGTAGCGGAAATGAGCTGGTGCTGAAATTTAAACGGAGTTTCCAGTAAGATCGATGGCTAACCGGTACTAGCGCAGAGCAGCTGATGCTGGAATTTAAATGGAGTTTCTAGTAAGTTTGGAAGCTGACCGGTGCTAGCTGGGTCAGAAGGGATCAGAAAAGTGGGTGCCAGGTGCCAGAGGAGACCTGGTGATCGTAATGGGGTTCAGGTCTCAAGACTCAAGTGTTTTGAAATTACTGCGGATTCTCCTTTTATACTCTTTGAGTACCTCGTTATCGGATCACTTCTAGACGGGTTTGGAGACGGAACTGCTTAGATTACCGGTTTACGCTACGTCCGCGCATAGCGGTTAAAATCGCCTTATCGAAAACCCGCTATGGATTTGCAATCAAAGATTGTAACGGAAATTAGCTCTATTCAAATTTGTAGCACACTATTTGTGCCTTAGGTAAATTTGACGAGGGGGCTAACGTTACTGTATCGTAGTGCCTATGGCTGGACGCTGTACCAGTATATATTTATCTGGTTTGATTATTAGAAAATAAAATTATTTAGTCGAGTTTAAATTACAGTTGAGTAAAAATTTTTGTCCGTTTATGTACAACCTCATTACATATTGCGTGCTTCATAGAGCAGTGTTCAAAAGCCTCTGGTTTCATTTATTCGAAAAAATAGAAGAATTTGTAAAACGGGTGGAATAGTAATACTTCTCCGAAAATTAAACATTTATACAGTATTATTCATCTCCAATAAAAATATTCAAATATTTTCATTAAAACTTTATTTCACCAGATCACAACATAGCATTGATATTTCATGATCTACTTCTCGATTGTTACTCTTCTGGAGGAGCACCACTCGTCGTTGAGTTTTCCAGTGGTCTTGCCAGTGTATTCGGTAGCATTACAGCTGAAAAGAGAAGATACTAAAATTTCTAGTAAACGAAATCGGGGCAATGGTGAATTCTTGAACATTCCGTGGTAGAAATCGTTAAAAAACCAGTTCATGAATTTAAAAATGTACGAATCAATTTAGAGGCTTACCAAGGCACATTGCTGCGACGATTATACTCAAGAAGCTCTTCACCATGGTTGCTGTTGTTTGACAATACTAGCTGTCGTGATTGTCATGTTTATATAGTTATCTAAAAAAAAATCCAGCAACTGCTGCTTTAAAAAACCGTTAAAAACACAATAGTTTATTCCAAATTCGAAGTAGCTGTAAAAATGAAAATAAAACTATTGTTCATTAAAGAAGTACATACCTTCGTGACAGTGTAATTTCTAACTTAATTAAACCGATTAATTTCGGCTAGTGAATGACAATGTTATCTTTACTATCATTTCTGACAATAGGCAGTTACTGGAATAAAATGAATATCGGCAATCAAAAATAAATATCAACCTGGAATTAGTATCCTTGTACTGGAGATAATATAAATATAGTTTTATATTTCAGGATATGTATATATGTGTATATTTCAAATCATATAGTTTGGTTTTACTGCACAATAAATATACAGAATTAGAACTAATGCTTTGAATTTTCTAGCATTATTATATAAACAGTGATTTGGATTCTTCGAAGGAAAAACGAAGAATTCATTGAGCGATTTTTGGCATAATGCCATTTATAAAATATCTGTATATTCGACATATTTTGTAAACCATTAGATACAATTCCGTACCTATTGGTTAAGACTATACTTTTTAAAAGCTCTATTGCCATTATCTTATACCAGGTCCAGCAACGATGCAGGGGTGGAAGGTATTTTTAAACGTATGTAAGACATAAGGTATTTACTTCAATAAAAGTAGTAGATACGCAGAAGGTGCATATTAAAGATTGCCCGAAAAAGCGTGGCGAACCAAACTTGCCCTTTCTTGAGATGTTTTATCGGGCTTTTTCTACTATCTTAGGTATTTATTACACGACGTTTTGGGAGTAGAGCAAAAACTTCCGAAACGTCGTGTGATAAACACCCAAGACACTAGAAAACGTCCGATAAAACATCTCATAATAGATCACTGTTAAAAATTACATCATTCAGAGAACAACTTGCCCTTCTTTAGATAGAACACTCTATAGCTAGCGGTGAAATATAATTTTAATGAAAAATCTCTTATTCGTATTTAATTGAAAATCTTCCATAGCAACGGCTATTATTAGTAATGGAGAATTTTTGAAAATTTAATAGAAAATTTTCACATGTAATCTCATAAGAGCAATAATTCTTTCCGGATATTTTTTTGAGTGCGTTCCAACAACGTCGTATTAATTTGCGTCCCGCTCGGGCAAATTAGGACGTTGTTGGAATGCACGAAAAATAATTACAGGATATGAATTAATGTTCGAATGCAGATTCGATAAGAAAATCGTAACGACACAAACCCTCACAGTTAGGTTGGCCTACCTACAAAAACTTTCCAATAAATTTTGTTGTTGTCTTGGATACGGCTCGTGAACTAATTTTTCTGTTGGCCATTAATGAGTGTGGTACGATTTTCACTTAAGTCACTGTCATCACAAAAAACTGTAAAATTTTAATATTTAGATATCAGCTTTGTTATTATTTTCATTAAAAGCGGTTTTATTACTTTCTTTTTGTCATTTGTGATGTTTTCTATCAAAATACAGGGCGTTTAAAAATACGTTACGGATATTTTACCAGCTTATAGATCTCATGAATACAAACAAAAAAGTCTTAATAAACATGGGCCCAAAAACACTCCGTTTCTGAGATACAGGATGTTAAAGTTTAAAAAAAATCCGTTTCTTATTGTTATACAAAAAACGCTTTGGGCGATTTTAATGAAATGTTTACAGTTTGTTTATAATTTTATGAGGTATCTTTTGGACTTTACAGTAAATCTAGTAGTTCCAGGTGCATGCCCATGGGACATATCGGTTAGGTTTTTTCACAAAAAAAGGTCCGGCTGATTTTTTGTAATTTTTATATTTTTGTAATAAAACAACTAAAAATGCATTTTTTGTCTCCTAAGTTTTTTCGTATCTCGCTTCGTTTTCAACAAAAAAATAAAGCCATATATTTGCACGTCTCTGAACCTATTAAGACAAAAATTTAAATTCTCCAATATCTCAAAAAACCCTTAGCCGATTTTAGTGAAACTTTGAAGGTTTATTGGTTCTATTAAAGATCATTTTTTCGCTTACTTAGATTTAAATTACTTATTCCAAGGACAGCCGGTTTTTTAACTTTAACAACATGTATCTCGGAAACGAAGCGTTTCCGGACCCATGTTTATTAGGACTTTTTTGTTTGTATTTTTTGAACACTCTATACAACGTGTGTATAACAAATTTCCTATGGAAATATTTGCAAAAATTTGGTGTGATACACTCACACAACTTGCTTTTACAGTGTTCTTATAATTAGTGAAAAATTTCATTTTTAATTTTTCACAATTTGTCAAAAATTTTCAAAAATTACAAATTCTACAAAAACGGTACAAAATAGAGCGTTAGTTGAAGAGACAAATTTTCTCTAGAATTTTAAGGTGAATTCAAAAATGTAATAATATACCGGGTGTTTTATTTAAAATAGGAGTTAATAAAAAAACAGAAAAAAAACAAAAGAAACCTACTTTAGAAGTATTCAACTGGAAAGTCACCTATTTTACATCAATACACATTAAAAATGTAGTAAAAATGTAAAGTTTAAAAAAAATCGTTAGAGCAGTTTTTGAAAAAATCGAAAAAAACTGAAAAATCACAAGAGTAAACACCTACTTCCGGTTATGCGATTTTCTTCAAAAGCTTGCTGTCTTATCTACATAGTACACAAAACTTATATATGAAGTTTCAAGGCCATACCTCTTTTCGTTTTTGAGATATTCTGTTCACAGACACACACACAGATACACACACAGACAGACCAATGAAAAAAATATGTTTTTTGGGTTCATGGGAATCTAAAACGTGAAGATCTGTTGAAAACTCATTTTCGAATTTTTGGGGTGAATCCAATACTTCCTTTATTGTAAAAGGAAGTAAAAATGTTCCGCAGCTATTGTTTTCTAGCAAAGGCATTCGTGCATGCTTCCAAAGAAACATTTCTGCAGACAGTTTTTCTAAATTCTAAATTTTTAGGCCTTTGTTTTTTATTGGAAATAAACAAATATACTTCAAGAAAAATTCAAGATCTTCGGCCAGGTACTATTACTATTTTTTTTAACTTTGAATTTTAAAACATCCGTTTTGCAAAATCTTCAATTTTCTTGAATAAGTTAAACCAAAGGTTTCTCAAACTGCGAGGCACACTGTCCTAGGAAGCGGGGAATCTTTGTTGCATTAACGAATAATAAATATTTGTCTAACACCTAGTCACTACAAGCACATCACTGTGGTCATTTTACATAAAGAAAGTCCATCATTACTCAATAGCGAAAGAAAAATTGAAAACTCACAGAGTCAGTGTAAAAAATCAGAACAATAAAAATTATTTAAGGAGATTTAGCAGAGGTGTTGGATAAAACGTTGCATTGCGCGGAATTCAAAACTTATAGAATAAATAACTAATATACACCTAGGGAATTAACTGAATCGTTATTCACGCCCTTATAGACCCATGGGCTAATTTCTTCCAATTAATACGTTCTTAACTTTATACATCATTTTATCTAATTTTGACAAAACAATACTTATATTATTATACATTCAATTTTGCCAAAATAAAAACTAATCAATTTATTAATAGCCTATGGCAGTCGTGTTTTCTAAGCGATTTGTTGTCATTTTTGGTAAGAATTATTAAAAAAGTAAAATAAATACTTTTTTCTTCAAACGGCAGTAAAATGTGTCATTATCCTGCTGGATTGATAATGCTAAACTGTCACTTTATTGCCATGCGGCAGATAATATTATCTGCCGCTGACGAGCGCAGATAAAGTTATTATCTGCCGCTGACGAGTTTATCTGCCGCTCATCAGCGGCAGATAATATTATATGCCGCTCGCTGACGAGATATAGTAATTTTCTTCGGATTTTGTTATAAATGTTTGAAGAAAAAATGCTATATGTTATTCGGAGCAAAAGTATCTTTATGTGGCTCTGTTGTACTTATCTGCCGAGCCACGCCACATAAAATATAACTTTTGCTTCTAATAACATAGTATACTATTATCTACAACTGTCAAATAATAAGTGCATTATATATCCAACTCTAAATACAAAATGCGGCTGATATTACACTAGTGGAATATGGAATTTCATATTAAATTAGTGGGCTACATTATCAATAAATGACATTAACGTCGAGGTTAGCAGGTTAGGTTTTGCGTCAGTTTTGACACAGACTGAGGCAAAACCTAACCTGCTAACTTCGAATTTAACATAGACTGATGCATAATCTAACCTGCTAACATTGAATTTGGCATAGACTTCCAGTGTCACCAATTATATAGATAGTTGTAGATAAAGTATTGTACTTGACAAACATATAATGGCTGTATTACACTTGGATGATTACAGCACTCGCCTTCGGCTCGTGTGTAATCTTCATCCTCGTGTAATATAGCCTACATTATATGCTTGTTAAATAAAATACTAGTGGATTTATAAAAAAATATTTCACCTTTTCATATAAACAACTATAGTGGTTGCTATGGAATTAATAAAGGTACTTTAGAACATAAAAATTATATAATAGTTATTAATGCTACAAGTGTGTCATTGATCGCGTCTAAGCGACACTGAAATGAGTTATAATACATGTAAATCACGTGGTTTATGTATATTTAACGACAATTAGTGTTTTAACAAAGCATTTATTAACACTGAAAGCACTTTACATATAAATACCTCGGAGCCTCAGAACAGACTAATGTAAGTGTAGCTCGTATATACACTTCTCCAATAAATTAACGCACCAAAAAAAGGTAGCCAAAAGTTTAAAGTTAATTATTGTCGAAACCACTTATCCGATTTGGACGATTTTTTTTTTTGAATGACACGTCGTCTCTTTCAGAAAGTTAGTGTACTACTCTATTCGCATAGAAACTGATTTTTTAATGAATACCGGGTGTAACAATTATAACGTATTTTTTCCATAAAATGTATAACACCCTGTGGAGTTCAACAGCTACAATATCAAGTTATAATTCAAAGCAAACTCTACCCTTATCTTTTTATAACATTTTGTTTTTTGATTCACTCTTTTATCTTAGCTACTGCAAGAGAAACACAATTTTATAGCATAACATGTTTTTATTGACTTTAATTTGCATTAAATTCACTAAAGTAGCAGGCTATGGAGAAACAGAAAGAAACAGTAATTGTCATCAGATAAATACAACTGTCAAAAAGCAGTAGTTGATAGAAGTGTGTTTTCGGTGTTAGTCCTTAACGTTTTTTTTGCAAAATCTTTAATTTTCTCAGTATGCAACGTGAAACACGAAATCTTATTCGCGAAGAATGTGCTCAAGCATTAGTTCTGTTTGAGGAAGGTTAGAAATTATTCTGGCCAGAGGCGAAAATACTCGCTACTGAGACTTTCGTTTACCTTTTTTCTTTACATTTTGTTCCTTTTTTTGTTGTTGTTAAATTAGGTCTCCATTAACACATGTTATGCTATAAAATTGTGTTTCTTTTGCAGTAGCTAAGATAAAAGAGTAAATCAAAAAACAAAATGTTATAAAAAGATAAGGCTAGAGTTTGCTATGAATTATAACTTGATATTGTAGCTGTTGAACCCCACAGGGTATTAAAAATTTTATGGAAAAAACACGTTATAATTGTTACACCCGGTATTTATACAAAAATAAGTTTCTATGCGAATAGAATAGTACACTAACTTTCTGAAAGAGACGACGTGTCATTCAAAAAAAAAATCGTCCAAATCGGATAAGTGGTTTCGACAATAATTAACTTTAAACTTTTGGCTACTTTTTTTTGGTGCGTTAATTTATTGGAGAAGTGTATTATAGGGTCCAGCAATTGGTATGACCTATTTTTAGTAGGCTGTTACGAAAACATTATTTTGTTATTGGCATTTCTATTGTCAGATTTGTGTGCGTTAATTTATGCAGTTTAATAGATCATGGATAATTATCCAATTAACCAACGCGTATACGTGGTTAAAAGCTTTATACGAAGTCAATCAGTTGTGAACACAGTGGATTTTGAGGTTTGGTAACATAACATGGCGGTCCAATTTCCCCGATTTGACGGCTCCTGATTTCTTTTTGAGGGAATATCTGAAGCAAAAGGTGTATGAGAAGCGTCCTCAAACTAGGCTTTAAAATGAGTATTTCAGAAGAAATAGAGAGTATTGGACCAGAATTGTTGAGAAGAGTGATGCAAAACGTTAGAGAGCTTAGACAAAGATTGCAGTACTGCATCGAGGCTCAGGGAGGCCATTTAAATGAAGTAATTCTTAGGAACTAAAATTGCACATAATAAAGTTCATCTCAAATTTGTTTCAATCCATTACTTTTTATCCTTAGGACAGGTCTTGGAAAATAGGTCATACCAGTTGCTGGACCCTTATATATGATAGCACTTCAGGCCTTTAGGCCTATGGCTTGAATCTTCTTTCTCCACAGTATCCTGTTCTGAACCAGGACCTGCCAGTCTTCTAACGAGTATTCCTTTATTTCCTCCTCGACGCAGTCCCACCACGTTTTCCTCGGTCTTCTCTTTCTGTTTCTCCCTTCGGGTTCCATTAAGAACGTTTTTCTTGTTAATTCGCCCTCTCCCATTCTGCTTACATGACTCTGCCACCTTAGTCTATTTTGTTGCACTTTCACTTTTATGCTTGCCTCTTGGAATAATTCTGTCAGCTCTGCGTTTGTCCTTCTTCTCCAGGTTCCGTTTCCCTTTACTCCTCCCAAGATCTTCCTCAGTAATCTCCTCTCTCATATTTCTAAACCCTTTACATTTTCTGCTGTTAGTACCCACGACTCACTCCCGAACAGCACTACCGGTCGTATCACCGTTTGTTGAAGTTTCAATTTTAAGTTTCTCGAAAGGTTTTTTTCACTTAAGATATAGTTCAACGCCCCCGCACTTCTAGCACCCGCCGCGGTTCTTGTTCGAATGTTTTTATTTTGGTAACCGTCACTGGATATTTCCGCACCTAAGTACGATATACTACCTTATTAGTTAGTTGAAAACTATATTTTCTCTTGCCGTCTAGCGAGGTAACTTCCAGTTTTTGATCTTCCTAAATTTTGTTTCCTAAGATCATATAGGCCGTTTTGTTCTCGTTTATTTGTAGTCCGACTTGTAGTGCTTGATTTTCCAGACTTTTTATAATGGTTTTCAATTCCTCTCTAGTTCTTGATAGCAACACTACATCGTCTGCGTAAGCGAGACATTGGTGCGAGTTCCTAAGGATGTTATTTCTGACTTTGATGCTACTTCTTCTGAAAACTTGTTCCAACATTATATTGAAGAGGGTTGTTGAGAACGGGTCGCCTTGCTTTAGGCCGATGTTACTTTGAAAAGTCTTCGATTTATGCCCTCTGTATTTCACCCTGTTTATTGTATACCTTAATGTAATTTTTACCACATCGATTATGTCCTTTGGAATCTCCATCTCTTCCATGGTTCTGTATAGTTCGTTTCTATTAGTTTTGTCACAGGCATTCTTAAAATCAATAAATAGTGCTTATATCGGGATATTCTTTCTGCCGTATTTTTCTTGAATCTGATTTATTAATACAAATATATGGGTTACTACCGACTTACTCTTCTTAAAGCTTGCTTGGTAATCACTGATTTACCCTCTGTAATATTCTGTAGTTTACAGTTTATTAGTTGAGCAAGAATCTTGTAGACCACATTCAATAGCGCTATTGGTCTGTAGTTTTCCGGTGCTTGTGTACTTCCCTTATTGTATATCGGGCATATCAGTGCTGTGTGCCTCTCTGTGGGCATTTTTTCGCCTTTCAGATTTTCAGTATAATCTCATACACCCTTTTGATTAGGTCTTTATCTGCATGTATTATTAGTTCTGTGACGATTTCATCAGATCCTGGGCTTTTGTTCTTCTTCATTTTATTGAGAATTCTTTGGAATTCTTCGAAACTTGGAGTTTCTGTTTGACTCTCATCTTTTTGTGGTAGTTTTCCTTGTGTCTCGTTGTTTGCTGTAGGGTCCCATACTGTATTTTTGAAATGTTTTGCTCAGATTTCAACTAGTTGTCTTTCATCTAGGAATAGTTCACCTTCCTTATTTCTCAACCCTATTTCTTGTGTATAACCTTTCTTTTCCCTTTTTATCGTTTCATAGAAGCTCCTGGTATCTTGTGTTCCTATAATTTTTGTATATTTTCCATTTTTTTCTTCAATGCTTCTCGCTTTTTTGTTCTACATATACTGTTGGTTTCGTTTCTTATTTTCCTGTACTTTTCTTGTAGTTTCTCTGTTGGTGTCATGAGCATTTCTAACCTTATTTTTTTCCTTTCTTTAACCTTCTTTTCGCAGTCTTCATCGAAACACTCTTTCTTTGTTCCTTTGTGTTTTCTTTGTATGCTGTTTGCGCTTTCCTTTATTGTTTCCCTTATGGCTTCCCATTCTTTCTCCATGTTTTCCTTCTTCTCATATTTATTCATAATCTGTTTGGTGCGTGCTTCATATTCACTTCTCTTAACTTCGTCTTCTAGCTCTTTTATATCCCATTTGCTGCTTCTGCTTTTTTCTTTCTTTGTTAGGTTTTTGATTACTTGCTTTATGATTGCTTTTACCAGCATGTGGTCGGCACCAATCTCGGCTCCCCTATACATTCTTACATTTTGGATACTTTGCGCATGAACTCTTGTCACTAGCAGGTGGTCGATTTGATTTCTTGTTTTTTTGCCCGGGCTAACCCACGTGCTTTTGTATATATCCTTCCGTTGGAACATTATACTCTTGAAGACCATATTTCTGCTTGCCGCAAAGTCTACTACCGCTTGGCCATTTTGATTTCATGTTCCATGAAGGCTTTCTTTTCCTGCCACTAGTACATTTCTATTTTCTTTCTCGATCGCCAAATATTATTTTGACATCGAATTTTGGTAGTTTATCTATCACTTCCCCGAGGTCTTTGTAAAACTTTTTTTTTCTCTACGTCTGCCTTCTCCGTGGGTGCTTGGACATTTATAATAGCAAATTTTCGGAATTTTTTTAATCTAATGTAGCTAGTCCTATCGTTTATCTTTTTATAGTCTACACTTGACCCTTTTAACACATTTTTTGCACTTGCGGGACTAAAGTTGGCACTTTTGTCACTTATTTCAGGGACTAAAGTAGCTCATTTAATCTCTAGGGACAGAAGTAATTACTTTAGCCCCTAGGGACTAAAGTAAAAATGTTACCGTATCTATGGTAAATTTATGTACACAGCATTCTTAATAAAATTTGTATTTAACATTAATCAGTTGGCAGTACTGAAGTGCATTGTCAGTCTATGTCAAATTCGAGGCTAGTAGGTTAGGTTTTGTTTGTCATTTGACACACAGTGGTGCAAAACTTAACCTGCAAATCTCGAATTTGACATAGACTGACAATACACTTCAGGCTATCCAGGGCCGCTGCAATTCAGTTTTTAAAAAATCACTGTACACAACATTTTAATAAAATTCGTACTTGTCAGTTTTCAAATTGACAGTTTTCAAATTTTTCAAATATTTGATGATGATGTTCCCAAAAGTGTAAAAAATAGCGTATACCACACGGGACTAAAGTGCCTAAATCCCTTGAGTGATTATTTATATATAAATAGTATTCACTCGCGGGATTTAATGATGCACTTTAGTCCCTCATGATATGATATTCTAGTTTATCAGGAAGCTTGTTTCTAATCTATTTATTTTTCCTCCTCCGTTGAACCATAGATAATTTTCTATAGTGGAATGCTGCAATCCCTTCATATTCGTCTCTTGTACTGCTAGTATGTCTAGTCCGTATCTTTTGGTTTCTGTTATCAGTTGCTTGAATTTTCCTGGTTCTTTTAAGCCCTGTGCATTCCACGTCCTTATGTTTATTAACTTTACTTGCTCTTTTTTTCCTACCTTTTGCCTTGTTTTTTCTTTTCCGTTCGTACACCTGTTCGTTGCTATTGTCGTCGTCTTAGTGTCCGGCCTTTCTTTTGTTTTCTCTATCCGTTTTCTGGTTTCTCGATGTTACTCCCACCTTTCTCGAGTTTTCCAGTTTTTTTGTTCTATTTCCACCATACGTTGTTTATACTTATTTTCTGGTATCCTATCTTTGTATCGTTTTCTATATAACACTGTGTACCTCTCAGTTTGTTTTTGTTCCTCATTATTTTTTCTTTCCCTTCCCAGCTATCAATTTGTACTATCGTCGTTGGTAGGTTTCCTTCCATCACCTTAATTTCTCTTATATAATTTATTTTGACGTTCACTTCTAATTTTCTGGCTATGAATTGTACAACTTCTGCTTTGCCTTCATTTTCTCTGAATTCTTGTCCTTTAATTACTATATTATTTTTTCTTTGTTGTATTTCAATATTTTCCAGCTTTACTTCAAGAGCTTTTATTTGCCCTTTTCTTTTTTGTTATCCTCTTTTAATTGGCGCATTTCAACTTGATAATCCTTTTGATCCTTTCTTATAGCTCTCACCTCTATCATCATATTCTTCGTCATTTCGACCAATTCCCCGTTGTCCCTGTTTTTGCTTGGGGATTTTCCTACTTTTTTGCTTTTTTTCGTTGCATCACTCCCCTCGTCCAAATCCTCCCATTTTTTCTTTTTACTCTCTTCTTTGGACGATTCCTCACTCTCGTACTTTGTCAGGGTTCGCTGTAAAGGCATCGCGTTGATTCTTGGGCGTAGCTCGTGCTATTAAAATCGCCCTTATTTCGTTGACGCTTTCCTGTTCTATCTCGCTTTCTATATTTGTTTTACTCTAGTTATACTCAATTTTGCCCGCCTTTATTCTCGGCGAACGCGAACGTAAACAACGTTAAACTCACCTCGGCTTTTTTGCTCTCTTACAGTTTGAAAAATAGCTTGTTCCTGGACACCCGCACTTAATGCACTTCCTATTTTTGCCGGAAAACCTTTCCTTTATCACTCTCAAATCTACACACACTTTTCAACTGGTATTTTCACTAATTTTAGCGTTGGTAAACGCGACCTTGTATCAAGGTTACACGTTGTAGTTACTCGTATCAAGTAAGTGTAAAGGAGAAATGAATTACAAACAGAACTGTAACCATATAGCAAACGTTTATCTCTATAGAATGCAAGGTTTCTACAGAAGGCCTTGCTTTCCCACAAGTGTTGTCTAGGAACAGCTTGCACTTTGGCAGGAAGCAAGCTTATCTTTAAGCTACGAAGCATTTCGAAGTGCGTAACTCGTATGGGTTATGACATATACAATTCAACTAAAATTGGCATAATTATCGCTTCATTAGGAGGAGCCGTAATATAATATGGCTTATGTTAAAGCAACTGACATTGGTCCGCACATTCTTCGTTTTAAAAAGACAGCGTATTAAAGTTGAGAGGAAAAATCGTCACCTTGGTTCATTTTTAAAAATATGTTGGGATATATTTACAAAAAATGCCTGCTTGTTTATCAAGTGTGCTCTTATTAATTTGAAACAGTATTGCCATATGTAATTTATCTCTTGTGAAATTTGAACACTTGAATTTTTGCTTATGTCAACCTATACCAACGCCAAAATGGCAAACACAAAAATGGCACATTAAAATAAGACATTGTGTTGTAGACTTTTATTCAAGGAATTAAAAGAACTAATCAAAACTTAAAAAGCGGTGGATGGCGTCTTCTTTTTCTTATTCAGTCATGCAAAGGAGACTCCTACGCGCACCACTAGTAAATTGAAAGATGATTTACTGACACAAAAACGTATCACTGGCACCGTATGAACGCACACCAAATTTGCAATAAATATTCCAACGCGTTTTCAGTAATGTATTTATTTATTTATTTATTTATTGATAAGAATAACAATAGGCTACAATCCCAATTACAGTTATTCAAACAAGAATTGCATGAATCTATATAAGAAGAGGGAACAAATAAATATTGATTTTTTAATAATATAATGAGGAAGACGTAAATTAATATTAAAAGTAAACCATCAATTTACGTCACAAAAGAAACAACATTTACGATTTTGTCTGTCATCGAAAAAGCAGAACTTGCGAACTCATGTCGATCAGAATTTTTTGTAGTAAAATAATTCAAGGAATTTGCCATTCATTTTTCTACACATACTTAGGTCAATATCGTCGAGACTGACTAAATATGATTGTAACATAGATTCTAACGAATATTCTGACTATTTTTGTGGGAATTTTTCGGTTTTGCGCAACCGCATTGCTTCGATTTGACTGGAAGCTTTTATTCCCGCATTGGTTCCTTTAGCTACTATTTTGCATAATTTAAATTTTTTCTTTCGTACCCTGCCCTTATTAGTTTTATTTATGGATATTTTCTTCTTCGTTTTCTTTCAACGGATGTACTAGTACATGTTGTAATTTTAATTAAGCATATAACTCTGTCACTGCTAATTCTTCTAATCTTTAGTAAAGTTAAGATTTTCTAATCATTTATTGCTTTACAGTTACACTGTTTGGAAAAACTGGCAATCCTTGGGATTAACATGTTTTGTCGGAAAGAACACTAATTACTTAATGCTCCACGAAAGACATTACATTTGTTTGAATTTCTTCAACTATCTCATATTGCAACAGTTTCAAGATCATCCATTATTCTTACTTCTGCATTATGAAGGTTGACATTATACTGTTGGTTGTTACCCAAATATCTTCCCGTTTGTATTATAGAAGCTGCAAAACGACTGTAATAAAAGGAAAACACTAGTTCACTTCTTCTAGCTTGGAATGGCGGACATCCCAACATTTCCAAATATCTCTCGGAAAGAGGATGTACCACGAAATGGCGTTATACTACTGCCAGGGAATCTTGACACTTATTCGCATTGACAGCGAAGTTAACGTCTTCACGTGGACTGCGAATCGACTTTGACGGTGTGAATCTCAAAATCTTACAACGAGCGCTACATGACATATGCATATCGAATTACCGAAGAATCTAGGGTAAATCATATCTACTCAATAAACTTAGCAAATCGTTTGCCTACCTCTTAAATTAGAAACGCTCGGACCTATATGCTTTCTTCAAAGGCTCATCGTGGTATCGTGTTCCCATAAATTCAATTTTTCGGCGAAACTAGTCAATTTCGAGCGACCAAATGCCATCAACAAATTAACAATATAGCCGTCCCTATATATACGTAAACCAACCAAGAATAAATTTGGGCAAATTACGATAGTCTTGGATGAAGAAGGAAGCAATTTAAGTTTTCAGCGTTCGGCCGCTTTCGAATGCTCGCGCATTGAAATACGTTGCCTGACGACCAACTCGTGCAGCATGCATTTCAAGCAACTATAATACCCTATGTTGACGTAAAAGAGAACCGTAATAGATTCGTGTATTTCCAAATCTACTTAGCCTGTAATTTGATCATCTTCGGAAGATTTCCCTACATCTCTTTTTTTATACCTTGAGAAGTGTGATCTACTTATAAGTAACTGAACGACTTTTGTAGAGCACATTTTTGGGCGGAAAAAATTTTATTTCAACATCTAGTTTAAGACGCCGACAGAAGGTGTTGGTCTGTTAAAATTTTGAGATAAAATAGTGAAGCATTATAATTTCCCATGAGTAACTTAATATTGGGCTTCTGTATCCAAGTTATCATTTTCGGTGCTGTATTGACATTGTCTTGCACACAGATTACTTGTTAGTCAGCTTCTGAACTGTCCAAATCTATCTAAAACCATATATAATTATTTCAAAATGTTCTGCAATCGTAGGGAACAGGCAAAATTTCGTTCAACAGACGCATGTCTTCATTAGGGTCCCTGGTGGTGTAGCTTGAACAAGCGTCCACGTACGATCAGTAGAGTTAAGCAACGCTCTTTCTGGTCAGAACTTGGATGGGAGTTTTACGGCTGCTTCTCTCGGCGCCTCGTGGTACGGCTGCCACGGAAATAGTTGGTGCCGGATGTCATACTAACATCGGGACAGTCGTTAGTGAGGTTGGAAGTCCCCATAAAATGTACAGTGATGCCTATAATTGTCCTAACGGTTGTTGGCTGAGTACAAAATAAAAATAATAAACGAATTCCATTATGGCTACTCTATATTTCTGTGACCTTTCTTTTATATAGTTCCATCTAGATCGGACATCTTTAAATATAAATTGGTTCCAAAGACTGGCAGATAAAATACAACGTTTAAGCTTTGTTGGTTCGATTTTGTGTTTTTATGAAAATAACTGAATTTCCGACACAGAATTAACCATAAATATATTTGTCACTGAAATTCCTCCTTTTAGAGGTTTCACCATTTACATGGCTTCCCACGGGTTAACTATTACTTAAACTCATTTTAACTTATAACAATAATTTGCGCATGCGGATTCTTTAACAACTCCCCCAGATTTCTTTGAGCTCCTCTAATTTCCCCTGAATTCGTCTGATTTCTATACTTGTTTAAGCTTTCGCGGTTACTCGAATTATTTTTGTTAACGTAGAATTTCGGCTTAAACCAAATAGTATTTGTGGAAAAATACCCAGCATTCACTGGCTTAATGTGCCTTGCACCTTGTGAACTCGAGCGTTTTGTTTTTATGTTGTTAGTAACGACAAGGAAAAAATCCAAATAATATAAACAGGGAAGATGGTTTTAAGCTTAGTCAAACGCGGCCCTCATGATACACGATCTAAAGCATTACAACCACTGTGCGTCATACGGCCACACCCCACGGATTACGCTGCACTTGAACGACCAATGAGAGTTACGTCACACCGCGCGCCTAACACAGAGGACTAAAAATAGCCCCACACCAACCTTCAGTTCTTAGTGCGGCTTTCACTCTAATAATGCAAGCTGCAGGGTGCTGCAAAACGTTAGTGAATATGAGTGCAGAAAAAGCAACAAGGCCAAATTTGCCTAAGTATCCTCGTTCTCAAGGTACTCAACCAACACGAGCCACCAAAGAGCATGGCCATCGCATGGATCCTTGCTCAAGTTTACAAGGTACAAAGCACATTAAACCAGAAAATACTAGCTGTATATTCACAAATACTATACGGTCTAAGATGAAATTCTACGTTAACAAGAATAATTCATCTGATTTTCTCATTTTTGTACACCAGTTTTCCTTTGTGAGTCACCCCTCAATTTCCGAGTTGTTAAAGAAAACTGTTTTGGTTAAATCTCTTTCATTTTTGTGTTAAAGTAATATCATCTGGCGGTGTATTGTTGGTACAACTTCTATACAACTACGATATATCAAAAATACTTATAGAGCTGCTTGTTGTTTAAAATCTACATGTTGCTAACATTGTACTCCATTATTTGCATATGTCTGAGCAATAATTAGTACCTAGCACTAGTATCTTGGAAAAACAAAATCAGATTGCACTAGCATGTTTAAATATCAAAACTTAAAAGGAGAGGTTAAGATTTAAACATCTCTAAGTTCCGAATCAAAGTTTCTTAAAAAAACGAGTGATGACTATGTCCCTTGGGACTACAATGTTTATAGTGACGGATATTAATTTTATGTCAACGATTTGCCATTTTTGAATAACAAAAGTTCCATTGTTCTATAAAATCTTTACGGTTCAATTGCATTAAGAATGGCGAACTATTGACAATTTATGTAAGTGTAACACTTCTCAAAGAAACAATAATTTGATGTAAATATTGCAAGCATTGCTAAATTAAAGTTCTCGGAAAAAGCAACAACTATTAGAGTAACATGTCTATGCTATTATATAAGCCGGTATACATAACAGTTGCTATTGTACTAAAAACCACCATGTCCATCAGATTTATGAGTCTATTTGTAGTTCTTCTATTATAAAGTGTCCAAATTTACTGTGGTTTTTGTTGTCATTTTAATATTTTTTAGTATTTTAATTACTAGTTACTAATTTTAACTACATATCTTTGCAGCCGCAATGGTACCGCACACGCTTGGGAAACCATTACATGTCCTTTCTCTTAATGCCGCCCCTCCAGCAGAAGAGTGATTGAATCAAATGTATGGATAACTAACTTAATGTAACGGCATGAGTAATTAAATATTTTTCAATTATCATTGTGTAACTTTTATCATAGTATAAAACTGTTTTGTCCTGTAAATCAAATTCAAAGGTCTGAAATTCCTCATTTACGCGGCTTTATGTAAACACAAGAATTCGTTATCAGGGGAGGGGGTGTAATAGTAGTAGGCATACGCTCCACTGCTTCCAATATCTTATATTATAAGAGCCGATGCCGCCGGTCGCCGGTCGCCGGCCGCCGGTCGCCGGTCGCCGGCCGCCGGCCGTCCAGACCGTAAGCAGGCGCGCGCACATGCCGATCGCAGCATGAACGCGCACAAGTGGCGACGCAGCAAGCATTTGTATTGTTAACGCTGACAGGGCCGGACGTAGGCTGGCTACCGGCTTAAGCAGCATTTTTATTGTTAACCGTTTCTTTACGCTGGTAGGGCCAGACGTAGGCTGGCCACGCGTTCTAGTTATCTCATAAACTTTAAGTTTGCTAGATTGCGATTATAATGCGAAAGTTAGTGGACTTTATCTTTCGCATATTTGTAACATCTTAAAACATTGGCTGAATGTCCTAGGTCCTAGAGGAAAAATTGGAAATAATCTTAGAAGGTATCTCCTTCAAATATAGATTAAGTATAATCCAAAGACGGCATTTGGCCTAGTCTTGAGTACAGTATGACAAAATGAAAGAAATAAGAAGGGACTAATCAGGAAACCTCTTGGAAGAAAGAAACGAAAACGTGCTAGATATAATTGAAGCGATAGTATATAGTATGATCAAAAATTATTTTCATTTAGTATGGCTATGGAATAGTCCCTAATTCATGAATGCAGATACATTTATGCTTAAATGTCAAACATCACATTTTATTTTTAAGTGAGTTATAGTTGAATTCATAAATTAGGTACTATTTCATGCTATACCAAATGAAAATAGTTTTTAATCATACTATAGATAAACCGTTGAGAACTAAACCTTAACAACGAATTGTAGTTGCACGGTTGCCATTAATATAAAGAAAATTTAACCATGTCTGTAATGTAACATGCAGATGGATGCAGTATCTCTTTTTATTTGTCCATCCAGTTAGTTCCAAATGCTATTAAATAGAACAAACGTATAAATGAATGGTGGTAGTTGGGATGGAAACAGGTTACCAAGAGTGACTTGAAAATATTTGAAATCACGCTGAAAGTGAATAGTTGATCAGTTGTGAATAAATAATAATTTTTATTAATATGCACAGTGGTAAAATATCTGTCGCTATGATATAATTTGATTAAATAGATCAGATTATGATAATTAAAATAAATGTCAGTAAGTTTGAAAGTAAACCTGATGTATTAATTATACCGGGTTATTATAAATGCATTTCCATCAAGTTCCTTTTGAAATATTTGTTGTATGAATAATATCTTGGTGGCACTGTAAGTCTATGTCAAATTCGAGGTTAGCAGGTTAGGTTTTGCATTAGTTTTGACACAGACTGACACAAAACCTAACCTGTTAACCTTGAATTTGACATCTCGGGAGCTTCTACACTTGGGAAAATTACACCCACAGAGGCGCTGCCACTTGGTGAATAACTTTACATAAAACTGGATTCACAAATCAGCTTTTATTCAGAATTTAATACAGTAAATGTAGAGCTCAATTTGCCCCCAACATTAAATTTTTCAGCTTGTTTGATTCCTTCTGACAATTGACTGTCTCGTAACTAAGTAACTAGATTTACAATTGTTTAAAAGAAATTAGGTTTGATTACATTTTTGAACTTATAGGCTACAGTTTTGATGTCATGTCTTTGCATTTTCACTAAATTGTCCTTTTCTAGGGATAAATGTCACCATACTTTGTTCTGCTTTTAATTTTCACTTTGATTTATAATGCACTGATACACTTGAGTTATTTTAGCATCGCACTAATTGTCTTTCGATCGGATGCCTTACATTTTTCCATTGCTCTATTGCAATTATTGCTTTGCTAGCACTGTTTTTCGTTTACCTTTCAGTTAACTTGCCGTATGCTGGCTTATAAACTTTAATACATAACGCTCATACAATTTCTGTACTTAACAAATCATTCTGTATCATTTTATTCACATTATGTTTGACGTTGCTAAGCTCAAATCCGTCAGTTACAAATTAAATTGCATTGAGCCCTTCCGAACATTTATCATATCTGAAACTCTGAGCGTAACTCTTCCGAAATTTGCCTTATCTTATGCTAACTTTTATCCCTCAAATTAATAGTTACTTAAAGTACTGATTATCTCGCAATAAATAAAATATGTAATTCTGTGCTCATCTTGACCTTATTCATTTAGTTAATTAGACAATCAGAATTGCTGTGGGCAGTAAACCATTACAATATATGACAAATACATCTGTTGTCTAAAGTTTTCTAGCATATATATTCTTCTTCTTCTCTCCGTCTTTCTTGTGAAACAAGCTATAGTAGATGGTACCATTCGTTTCTTTGACTGTTTCTACTGTTTCTTTGTCCTTTCTCATCCGGTCTGAGATGTTGTCATTTGTAGTGTGATAAACTCAACAAATTGTAAGCATCCGTTTGAAGCACCATCTGTTATCGTCAATGCATTTACCCTATATAGAAGAATGGTGTATCAGTAGTCTGGAGTTGTAGGTCTAATTTTAGTTTCACCACATGTTTTTAAGTTTATTAAAGATATTTATTGTTTCTCAATGTAGAGTATTAGTTCCTACCAATGGTTCTATATTTCATTTAATGTTTATCCTAGATGGCACTCTATAATGTTGTACCAAATACTTTAATGTTACCCTTTATGTGTGGACTTTTGCTCTTAATCACTATTATTGATTTAATTAATGCTAAGTTTCTTGCTACCTTATATCTTACGCTGGTATTCACTACTAGAGTAATTATTATTCTTTGTAGCCCTCCTTCATTGTCTGCTGTTAGCACCATATCGTTCGCGCAATGTACCTAGTTATTTTATTTATGCTTCTACCATTGATAATAATTATTCTGTCTTCTGTTTCCTCGAAAGATTATCAGAAAAAATCCTGAATCTATATTGAAGAGTAATGGGAACAAGACGCCCCTTGACATACTCCCTTTCTAATCTCAATAGTTTCTTGTGAAATTTTAGTTTTCATTCTTATTGTGGTTTTTCTATCCAATATAAATTGGCAATGTTTCGTATACTTTTGTACCTTAAGATTGTACTTGCGAATTCGTAAAAATTATGTTCGGTAATCTGACAAGATCTACAAAAAATCTTCTGTTAAAAGCTTCTGGATTGATAATATCCTATCTGGATCCCTTGGCGTCCCATTTTTAATTTGCTCTATTATATCCTTCTTCATTTCGCTTTATCATACATTTTTGTTTATTTTGCGGGTAATAAGTTTCAAACTTCAAACGTTTTTGTGAAATAAGCGACGATGTATGGTGCTGCTTATATAATATTCACATAAAAAGACAAATATATTTTTCTGGTTTTTAAAATAAGAAAATGTCTAACTCATTCTTAATTGGCATGGTTCAGAATAACGAACTAGTTTTATTGTTATTTTGTTTTATGCAATGAGATGTTGTAGTTTCATGCTTCTCGTTATATGCAGAAGAGTCGCTCCAGTTGGCTGTTCTATTGTGTTTTAGCGACTAAATTGCATGTTATGAAATAAATGTTAGGGCATATCGCCGTTCGTAGTGCAGTAACGCCTCTAGCTCGCTGCATCAACGTATCAATATTATTTTTCTTTAAAAATATATTATATAGGTCGTGGGCTTTAAAATGTGATTTAAATCTTGATTTAAATCCACTTAATTTAATTCTTTGCAGCCTGCTACTTTACTATCAAGTATTTATAATTTTTTTAAAAACCAATCAAAATCAGGGGGTACGCAAAATTTACATAATAGTTACAATAACGTGTTCGGTTCACTTTATATTCTCACCCACCTTTAGATAAGAGCATTGTTCCAGTTAAGTTGGTCCATCCAATTATTCTTCTTAACATAGAATTTCGACTTAGACCGCATAGTATTTGTAGATGAACACCCAGAATTCTATAGCTTAATGTGCCTTGCCCCTTGTAAACTCGAGAAAACACCCGCGCGATGGCCATGCTGTTTGGTGGCTCGTGTTGTTTGAGTATCTTGAGAACGAGGATACTTAGGCAAATTTGGCTGTTTTGCTGTTTGTGCATCCATATTCACTAACGTTTCACAATCCTTTGCAGTTTGCATCATCAGAGTGAAAGTCGCACTAAAAACTGAAGGTCGGTGTGGAGCTATGTATAGTCCTCTGTGACAGGCGCGCACAGTGGTTGTAATGCTTTAGATCGTGTATCACAGGAGTCCACGTTTTACTAAGCTTATAACCATCTTCCCTGTTTATATTATTTGGATATTTTTCTATTTCTATGGGTTCACGTGTCACTCGCAGGAAGTAGTGAGATATTCTGGCAAGTACTCTGGCTTGCTCAAATTCTAAAGTGTGCCCATTTATAAACGTATGCTCAACCACGGCTGATTTTGTGATGCGTTTGTGTCTGCAATCGCCTTTATGTTCGTGAAGTCTTAGATCAACGGAAAGGCCAGTCTGTCCAATGTAACTGGAACCGCAACAACAAGGAATGCGATATGCGCCAGGGGTTTTTAAACTTGGAATTTTGGCTTGAACCGATTTGAAGCCGTTGCCCAAAGTTTTCTCGCTCGTGAACAAAGTTTTGATGTTGCATCGTTTCAGGGCACGTCCTATCTTATCAGTCGAGCCTTTAACGTAAGGTAGAGATGCTAAGCCTTCCAGAGGTGGGAATTCCTCTTTATCCTTTTGTGTCATAGTCTTATCTAGCGCTTTTTGTATGGCGGTAGTGGTGTGTCCGTCCTTTTGAAAGAGTCAAACTGATGTAGCTCTTCTCTCTCTAAATTTTCTGCATATGAGATACGAACGGCTCTTGTCGCCAAAGTCTGGAGAACTGTTGCTTTTTGCATTGGATGATGGTGTGAGTTAGCATTTAGATATCTGCCCGTGTGTGTTTTCTTTCTGTAGACTGCTACCCAAACTACCATCAGCAGTCAAAATTGTTGCTCTCACTTCTATCACACTGAGTTTTTTAATTTGGTGTTTCAGAGAAACTAGAAAAATAATTAAACAAGAATTTTATTGAGTTATTTTATCTTCATTTCGAGTAACAGTGGCGCCGATAGGAAAAATTTAAGGAAACTATATTGCAGTTGTAGTTAAAAATATACTCAGTGTCGTTAGGTTTAATACATTATTTGCCAACTAATTATAAATAAATGCTTAGGTTATTAATTACTTGATGTTCTTTAAAACAGAAAAAATCTCCACCCGATAAGATTAAGAAAAACATGTGTAACTCGCTAAAAAAAAATTCAGACTACTTCATATATCACCGGAAGTGGTGTTAAATAATATTTTAGCAAAAAAATATTTTCTTATTACTTAAGTTTTGCTAAAGATTTATTTTTTGAAGTTACATAATAACTGGCTTATAAGATGGTCTCATTAAAACCGAGACACTGTATACGCCACTGTTCAGTAAGACATTTGCGATTTAAGCTTCTTGTGGCGGTTCAAACACTCCACTGAGAAGGAGTGGTGTAGCCTCTATCGATGAAAACATTACAGCTGAAAAAAAAACAATAGTTGAATATGGTGATTCAGACAATGTGTAGATTCAAAAAAGTATATATAAAATTTTTTAAATCGAAATTTAAAAAAACAGCAGCAATTTTCTTACAATTTTCGGTGTCCAGAAAGGTGAGTTTTCTTCTAATGTAAGTTAAACATTTACCAAATATACTGACAATTTGGAAAACTTACCAAGACACGCTGCAGTGACAACTACATTCAAAAAGACTCTCTGCATCATTATTCTTATTACAATAAAATTTTGTCAATATCGCGGTTTTATAGTTACACAAATGCTGTTATCTATTTACCGTAAAAATTGTAGTAGTTAACCATAGTTTCTAAAAATCGATAAATTTGATGGTTTATTCAAGATTTTTTAGGGTTATAAAAATTAAAATCAAATAATTGTTGTTTTTCTTGCATTTCTAATTTAATTTTACCCTTGGTTGTACGAGTACGTTTTTAATAACATTTATAACAACAAATAATTTTTTAACTGAAACAAGTAACGCCTATTATAACAAAATACATGAAATTGATGTTAGTATTATGCTTCGACAATCTTAGGGTTTCATAATTTTCAAGTATAATATGCTGCTGCAGTATTGTTTTAGGAGCTTGGCTCAGTCATAGAACAACCACAATAATAATACGAGGGTTGCGCTGCAAATTGTTAGTTATTAAAAGACCGTTGCATTTTTTAACAAAAAATCTTTATTGTTCTTAAAAATATTCTCCATTCAGACTAATACACTTGTGCATTCTTTGAAACCACTTTTTAAAATATTTCTGAAAGGTCCTCAAAAATTCTTTGAAAATCTGTAACTGCTGCATCTGAGCTGGAATATCTATTACCTCCCTTAATTTTTTTTAACAGTTGGAAACAAAAAAAAGTCGCACGGCGCCAGATCTGGAATATACGGAGGATGAGTTACCAATTGAACTCCCGAATCTTTAAAAGAATCCAATGTTCTGGCAGCAGTGTGGGAGGATGCGTTGTCATGATGGACTAAGATGTTACGCAAACCGGTCCTTTGGCAACCTGTCTGTAATTTCCCAAACATCTGTGGTAAAGCCACTTTGCAGTACCATTCAGAACTAACAGTTCTGCGATCTTCAAGTGGAATAACAGCAATAGGACCACTTCGGTGGAAAAAAAGACAATCATTTTCTTATTGACGCTTCTGCCACGAATTACTTTTGTGGGCAAGTCTTCATCTTCGAATACCCAAACACTAGACTGCTGTTTAGTTTCAGGGTCGTAACTGTATACCCAAGATTCGTCACCTGTTACAATGTATGCCACTTGCTTGGAAGCTCCTCCGTAAAATTTTTGCAACATAAATTTACACCAGTCTACTCGATCCTGTTTGCGCTTCGTTTCCGAAACACAGTGTTAAAGTTAAAAAAAAATGCGTGTCTTATTGTTATCAAAAATCGCTTTGGGCGATTTTGATTAAATGTTTACAGTTTCTTTATAATTTTATTAGGTATCTTTTGGACTTATTACAGTAGATATAGTAATTCTAAGGGCGTGCCCATGGGGCATATTCATTAAGTCTTCACAAAAAATAAGGGCCAGCAGATTTTTTGCAATTTTTTTGTATCTAGATTTGTTTTCAAGAAAAAAAAATAAATTCCATATTTTTGCACGTCTCTGAACCTGTTAAGACAAAAACTAAAATGCTCCAATATCTCAAAAACCCCTTAGCCGACTTTACTAAAAGTTTGACAGTTTATTAGTGCTATTAAGGATGGTGTTTTCAAGTACTTAAATTTCAATAACTTATTCCAAGGGCGGCCGGTTTTTTTTAAACTTTAACACCCTGTATATCAGAAACGAAGCTTTTCCGGACTTATATTTATCAGGACCTTTTTGTTTGTATTGATGAGATCTATAAGTGGGTAAAATATCCGTATTTTTTAAACACTATATATAACGCATGCATGGAAATATTTGCAAAAAATGTTCCGTAGCTATTTTTTTTCTAGTAAAAGTATTTTTGCATGCCTCCAAAGAAACATTGCTGCAGAACATTTTCCCAAATTCCAAATTTTTAAGCCCTCGTTTTTTATTGGAAATAAACAAATCTACATCAGCAAAATTTAAGATTTTGGGCTAAGCACTATTACTATTTTTTTAGCTTTTAATTTTAATAAGGTAACACTGCCATCCGTTTTACAAAATCTTCTTTTTGTATGAATAAGTTAATCCAAAGGTTTCTCATACTGTGAGGCACACTGTCCTAGGAAGCAGGGAATCTTTGGTGCATGAACGAATAATAAATAATTATCCAACACCTACTTGCTACCAGCGCATCACTGTGATCATTTTAAATAAAGAAAGTCTACCATTACTCAATAGTGAAAGAAAAATTGAAAACTCGCCGAGTCAATGTAAAAAAATCAGAAGAATAACAATAGGCTACAATCCCAATTAGAGTTATTCAAACAAAAATTGCATTAATCTATATAAGAAGAGGGAACAAATAAATATTGATTTTTAATAATATAATGAGGAAGACATAAATTAATATTAAAAGCTAACCATCAATTTACGTCACAAAACAAACAACATTTACGATTTTGTCTGACATCGAAAAAGCAGAACTTGCGAACTCATGTCGATCAGAATTTTTTGTAGTAAAATAATTCAAGGAACTTGCCATTCATTTTTCTACACATATTAGGTCAATATCGTCGAGACTGACTAAAGATGATTGTAACATCGATTCTAACGAATATTCTGACTATTTTAGTGGGAACTTTTCGGTTTTGGGCAACCGCATTGCTTCGATTTGACTGGAAGCTTTTATTCTCGCATTGTTTCCTTTAGCTACTATTTTGGATATTTTAAATTTTTTCTTTCATATCCTGCCCTTATTAATTTTATTTCTGGACATTTTCTTCCTCGTTTTCTTCCAACGGATGTACTAGTAGATGTTGTAATTTTAATAAATTAAGCATCTAACTCTGTCACTGCTAATTCTTCCAATATTCAGTAAAGTTAAGATTTTCAAATCTGGAGATCTGGAGAACTGTTGCTTTTTGTATTGGATGATTGTGTGAGTTAGCATTTAGATATATGCCCGTGTGTTTTCTTTCTGTACTCTGCATGTTCCAAACTACCATCTGATTTACGTTTCACCAGGACGTCTAGAAACGGAATACTGCAATTTTCCTCTACTTCCATTGTGAATTGTATGATGGGATGTAAAGAATTCAGAAGTTTTAGAAACAGATTCAATGTCTGGCGTCGGTGTGACCAAAGGTCAAAGGTATCATCTGCATATCTCAACCAGCAGGTCGGTTTTAGCTGCGCTTGTTCGAGAGCCTTGGTTTCAAATGCCTCCATGTAAATATTAGCGATAACACGTGATAGCTGTGTAACCATAGACGCTCCTTCGACTTGTTCGTATATTTTAATGTTCCAATTGAAATAACTGTTTTTCAGGAAATTTTTGAAAAGTTCAACTTGGTCTGTAGGCAAGAGATCTTTGAGCATTACTAGGACCTCATCAACCGGCACTTTCGTGAAGAGTGATACTACGTCGAAACTGACTAAGAGATCACCTTTGTTTAACTTTGTGTTCTTTAGCTTTTGAACAAAATCTGCTAAATCCTTGACAAAATAGTGTTTTACCAGTTAGCGGCTGTAGCATACTGGTTAAATGTCTTGCAAGGCACATTAAGCCAGAGAATTCTGGATGTTCATCTACAAATTCTACGCGGTCTAAGCCGAAATTCTATAGCATAATTCGAGTAACCGTGAAAGCCTCAAACCGTATATTGGTCCATTTATTCGAAAATTAGAAATTGTGAACTTACGCTCAGATTAACAATAAACTGTTAGCCACACATGATTATTGGTTTTACTATTTCTTGATAAAACAGTTTTTTATAAAAAGTATTTTCATGTGTTCCATTGTGATACGGAAATAATTTTTTTTCAAAGTCTGAAGCTTTTTGAAATTTTGATATGACATCTCTATTTGACAGGGTTAAAATTTCATCATCCCGTCTAATGAACTTTCAAAAACAGATTGATAAACTCCACAATATTAGTGATTTGCGATTTGTGGAAACTTTAGAGATGAATTTCTTTAATGTGTACCTCTATAATCCCGGCAGTAATGTTATTATAGAACCTATAAAGTTAAGGAATGCTTAATTGTTCGGTGTTCCCAAGACTTGGAAATTGTAAAATGCTGTTTAACCCTCAAATTACACTCTTTCCATTCTGAATTGTATAGCTATGGGCACTGAATGGAGGCAGTTAAGTGTGTATAACGCCCAAAATAACCGCGTATTAACGTTCTAATATTTATCTCGCAATATTTATGGTACTGTACTTGAAATTGCAAAACAGTAGTCCCGGCTCAGACCTAAAGCATCTGATTCTAGACTAGAATCTGTGGGTTCGTTATTCATGGACTCCAGCACCACAAAAATCTAGCGCCGAGGTCACTGCAATTTCAAAAAATCGAATTAAAAAAAATCGCAATTCAATATTCAAAATCGAAAAATATCAACCTCGGCTTGACTAATTAATTGTCGTTGCAGGTAGGTAGGCTATAGTCGTTTTAACAATTTAAGAACAGCATGTGGTAAGTTTAGTTGGCTGACTTGATCATTCGAATGTCCAACGAGTTTACCAAAATAGTTTGTAGCAGAAAATGGCGTTCCTCATTGACTAACGCGATGGACAAGTTGTCGTGAATGGATTTGTATTTATGTGCGTTGGTTATCACTCTTACGATTTTGTATTGTGTTCTTTCGCTACTATTGGTATGCGTTTTATATATACCCCGCAGTTGAATATAGTTGTTGTCAACTTAGACTTTCAATCAAGAGGTCACTCTATGTAAGATAACTTTGGGTTAATATGAGCTCTCCTTGCATTAGCTGAGTTCATGTGAGGCCCCTGATCTAAGGTTAATCCCAGGTGCTTTGCTTCTTAATATGGTATAGAGCAACTTCCTGGTAAAAACTTGCCTCGGTATATCAGCGGTAGATAAAATACCAGATGGCGCCCTTAAAAACAACACGAATATCTCCCTGCATTTTTTAAGGTACAATAGTTTTGATTATCGCGAGCGAGACCCCTTTTATTTAAGTGTAAGACCCTCTCCTCCCAAAGAACAACTTTACCTCTAAGCTTGTTAGTCACCGTTACGGGGTTTCCCCTGTAACATAATATAATATGCTTTGTTAACTATATCCAACTCTAAATGTGCGTTGAGGAAGTAAGTGGTGTCTACCGCATCAGTTGTCATCTTTGTGGTACAAAACAGTTTGAAGTCGCTGAAATAACTCTCCAAACTGAGGCTTGTTTAACAATAATCTATCTCTGATCAAATTACCTTTGGAAACAAATGCAATAATCATTCTAGATTTTATAAATATTAGAATTGTTTGTAACAATGCATTAATTAGTTCTAAAAACTTAAATGGCATTTCGTTTTTAGAATGTTTGAAATAGAAGTGTAGTTTGCACTCAAAAACATGTCTGAGCAAAATGAGCGATTTTTAAATTGTTAGTGCTGAAAGTGTTCAGCTACTGCAGATTTGTATGCAAATTTAAGCTCTTCACGAAACACATTTTCCTAGTGGAAAAAAGGAACTCGATCCAGGTACAAAATAAGCTGCTTTGGCCTGAAATAAATTGGTAACTGGCGAAACAATTAAGCGAAGCCAAAAAATTGTTTCAAAGTGCTTGGTGGAAGGATTTGGCCTCTCTTGGAGAGCACCTTCTCCAGGAAGTTGCCGCAATCGGCTAGCTGTGAGTTTGGGAGATTTCCAGTCTCTACAACAAGCTTGCAGATTTACTGGCCCGAGATTCCTATGTTACCTGCAGTTGAGCTCGTTTGATCACCTGGCTTCCTCAACATTGTGCAACAGGTCCCCGGCCTACACGTTTACCACCTGGTGCATTCAAGGTCTGTCTTTTGTAAGACATTCGGCGTCCCTGTGCGAATGTCTCGGCCAACTTAGCCTGTGTTTTAAGGGTCCCCGTTTTAATGTGTGTATAATTATTTATTGTAGCGCTTTGGGCTACGGCCAGATTGTGATAATATAATTGATTTGATATAGTAAATCTTACCTGCAGTCTAAAACTAACCTATTTGGCTGCCTTAACGAGTAGTTGTTTTCAAGTTTTGGCATTTAAATTACCCTAAAAGCCCTACATCAATACAAACCAACTTGTTGAACTCGAAATAAAACAGAAATGTTACCAGCTTTAGAGCGAACCTTTATTTGTTCACTTCCCTTGTTGTAAGCGGAAACACTATTTCTTTGCTGCTCCAGAATCTATGGCCTCTCTTTTGATGATGGCAGCACCTTGTACAATTGATGAAATCTATGCCAAACAGGAACATCGTTGCTCGGCAGCTCGTCCCTTGCTCTCTAAGTCCGAAATCCAGGAAAAGCCAACCAAATTGAAGGTATTATTTGTAATTATTCAAATCTAACGTTGATAAATACTTTGTCTTTATTCAAGGTTAAGTGACGATGGCCTTATCTATAACACACGTCGAAAATAAAATGCTAGTTGTATTTAAAAATATTCTTTATAATTGCCACAAACTAAATTAATTTCGCAGGTGAGTATGTACACTTAGATATTATTATTCTAACTTCAGTTCAGGTGTAATTCGAAAACAATGCTAATTGGCCGGGAATGAATATCGTCTCGCATTTGAGTGTAGTCAAATTTCACATCGACCGATGGTGAGATACATTCAAGGGAACATCTTGTGACCTGCCCCGCTACGCTCGGTATAGTGGCAGCGTCATGGACGTCCTGTACATTCATCTATCGGTTGGCAACTCTCCCGGCACTCCAAAAGCCCTAAAAAACTACCCGTTGAACGCGTAGTAGATTTTTTCTGAATGCATGAACTTATTCGTTCTTAAAGCGAAGTTCGGGAAAGCTGTTGGTTGTAATTCTGTTTGAGAGTTGCGACTCGCATATATCGCTTTTCCCAGTCATTTAATTCATTTATGATAAAATTATTTTTAGTTCTGCCATGTGTTTTAACACTTAAGTTGCATACTGTAAAAATTTTAAGGCATATCCCCGTTCCTAGTGCAGTAGCGCATTCAACGACTTATAGTGTCATTGTACTATACGTTCTACTAATGCTGTCAGTAACTTATCGCTTCTTGGAGCACCTTTTAAATTTCTGTTATAAAAAAAGTGTAAACTTATTGATCTAACATGTTTTCTTAAAAAGAAAATTTACTACAAGAAACTACACAGCCTAAGTTAAATTCACACTATTTCAAGAAATAAGTGGTTGACATATCTATCTCAAGTATCGGTAAGACTTTAGACTTCTTTCCCTATGTTTAAGCTCTCAGGGCGATGGCAGAGTTCGTTTTCGCCCCTCAAGAACTCGAAAGATCTCTTCAGCCTACAGGAGCAATTTTCCCGTAAAATTATTATCGAACCGACAATTTTTTAACGAATAAATGCCTATTAACTTTGAGGTGCATTGTATTTTATATTGTAAAGGCAGCTTTGGAAATAGTCTTGGTGGGTGAAATGGTAGGATTTATATATTATTTGTGTATGTTAATATAATGTATAAGAAGCACGTTGAGGCAAACGATTCTAACACACTAGAACACCCCTTTAGAGTTTAAAGGTATCTTTAAAATATATCCTACATATATTTCAATTTTCAACACTTACTGCTACGCAACTATTCCTGAAATATGGAAGAGAAACAAAAATATGTATGACAAGGATTCCTGCTGAACACTGTTCTATGAATAAATATATGCACATACTTAATAAGGGTCGTAAAAGACATGCAGGTATATTATCCACTATAAATTTTATGAAGACCAGAATATTTCTGTATGTGTATCTCCTTATGTAACATACATAAGGAAACAAAACAATTACACAGATTTGATTATTATTTATTTGTTAAATGTTATTCAACAATTTATAACATTACTGTTCTGCTGGAGGTTCGAGCACGGGTATAGCAATCAATGGTTCTGCTAGCATTTGTGGAAGCATTACGGCTGCGAAAAAACAAAAAAAAAATAGTTGTATATCTAAAAAAAACCTTTGAAAACTCACCGAACCAAACCGTAGCGACGAAGAGACTCAAAAATTTGCCGGACATACTTATTTTTACTGCAATAGCAAGTATTGTAAGTGTGTTGTTTATATAGTTTACTAGATTTATTTATTCATTATTCATGCAGATAATGGCGATAGTCAATGTGCATGGCAAATGCTAGTACACTGAATTTTTATTGAAAATTTGTGTTGCTTATTAAGTTAGATATGTGTAGCTATAAAATTTAGTAGTTTTTTCACGAGCAGATAGTTAAATTTAAATTAACTGTGGACGCTATGTTACAACAATGTTGCCATTGAAATCTGAAATGTTGCCATAAAGCAAATAAAAAACTATATACATATACAACGCTAATTATTATCAAAGAGCGCGTTGGCCTTCAATTAAACATGCTGTAAAAACCCCGTAGTTAATATTAAAGCTTAATGCAAAAATTATCTCAAGACGCACAAACTTTGAGACTCATAATAAAAATTACAGAAATGGACCTCCGTAGAGACACATTGAAATACTCTGGCTTGCACCGGACCAAGTAATGCCTCGTTCTATTTGCTGCGGAAGGTCAATACAAAAGAAAACTTCCACAAATCACCCTGGGCACACTCTCTCAATATTTTTAGTAAACTTAGGAATTTAATCGCGCATAAAATATGATTTATTTTGGGAGCTTTACAAAAATACAACTGCTTCTCTTAAAGAAGCCACCCCATTTTTTTTATTTTGCAGTTTAGTTTTAGCGTCGTTTTTTACATTTATGTAGTCGATTGCACATCACTTATAATAATGCAGAAGACTAAAAGCCGTATTTACACAACTAAAAGTACTATGGTTGCGTTCCACCATTTCTATTTTCGGATTTTTGTAAACAAACTTCCCTTAACTTTTAATAGCGATATTATCACAGAAAACAATTATTTATTATGCATATTTCTTGTGTTTTTTAAAACTATTGACTCAGCTTCGAAGGCAAGTCCACTTTGGTTAATTTTCATATCTGCTTATTGAACGCTCCCACAACCTAAGCCGTACTCAAACGCTATAAAGGCGTGTCCGGTACATCTTACTTAACAACATAACCTATATTTCTGCAAATTTGTATGCGTCGCCTTTCGTTTCTTCTAGCAGTTGCTACAAGTATTAATTCTGTTAAATGGTTTACTGTGCATCAGATAATTGTAGTACAAAGCAAGGTAAGGCATTAGCGTTGTTCAGATTTGCAACAATGGTCTAAATTGGACTCCCACTGATTCTTCACGGTTATGTGAGGTAAGTAGTTTTGAATAAACTTGTACGTACAATCTTATTGCTTCTCTCTTCTGCAGGGTCACTTTCAAGTATCGCAAATTAAAACTAACGCTGAAGGCATTACAACATTGAATACGAATGCTGTACCAACTATTCTTATATCCTCTATTGCTGGAAATGTTTCTGCGTGTTTCGAATCGCTACCATCAACATCCAACTTTACGAGTGCATCTTCGACTGTAGTTATTAACAACGCAGCCATGACCGAGGTTTGTACACATTTGTATGTAACGACGCTAAATTGTATGCAAAATTTACTTGTAAATTTATGAAAATATTAAGCATTGTTGCATACAGAAAATTGGCTGCTAAATTTGTTGATGGGACGTTGCGCTGAGTAGACGTGGTGTGCCAGCTGCTGCTAAATTTTATAAATATTGTGATTCTCCTAATATAAGTGCGTTACAACATGCCTGTTACTAGAAGCGGTGAAGCTATTGATGTCGAAGCGATTGCAGAGAGGGTAGTTGAAAAACTGTTAGATTTCGATGCATTAACAAAGAAGCTTACTTCGATCATCAACGCTTCCCTGGAAACCGAGGTTGCTAAAATAGTGGAAAAGTACCAGCACAAAATCTCATCTTTGGAAATGCAACTCGAAAAACTGAAAGCCGAAACGGAAGATACAATGAACGCACATAAACAATACAGCCGTGTAAATAGTTTAAGAATATTCGGCGTTCCGCAAAAACCGAATGAAAATACCAGTGAAGTAGTGCGCAATTTATGCCACGAAAAGTTAGGTATTAACCTTGCCGAAAATGATATCGACATCTGCCATCGCCTTGGATCGAAAGAGGGAACTCACCGTCCAATTATTATAAAATTTGTGCGCCGCAGCATTAAAAAACATATACCATAAACTATTTACTTGAACAAAAGGGATATGATATTTTAGCATTATCAGAAACGTGGTTAAAATCTGATATTACCCTTTCTCATTCGAAATATAACATTTTCCGGAAAGATCGAGACGCTCGAGGGGGTGGAGTTGCAATTTATGTAAAGAATCACTTGAATGTAAAAATTATTCAAACAAATGATAATATTGAGCAATTGTGGCTGTCATTAAAAATCAATAATGAAAGTTATGTTTTCGGGGTTGTGTATAAACCACCTCAATTTAATTATATAGTTTTTGTAGATGAGGTTGAAGAATCCATTTGTTTGTATACTGAGGCTTCAGATAGGGTTATTTGTTTGGGTGATTTTAATATAAACGTGTTGGATTTTTCTGGTTCGGTTACGCAATACTTAAATTATATGTTAAATACATTATGTTTAAAACAAATTATTACAGAGCCTACTCGAATATCTGGAAATAGCAGTACTTTGATAGATCTCATAATTACATCGGATACCAGCTGCATTAGTGAAACAGGGGTGTGTGAAAATGAGTTATCCGATCATGAGACAGTTTTTTGCAAAATATCAACTGGTGAGTTCGTCAAACTAAGTCCTATTATACGCACATTTCGGAATTTTAAATATTTTAATTTTAATGACTTACTGTGACCTACAGAAGTTACCTCTACATCAATTGTTTTATGAGCGGGATATTGATGCTAAATTAAACATTTTAAATTATTATATTACATCCATTTTTGACTTGCATGCCCCGTGGATAACCGTTAAAATGAAGAACAAACCAGCACCTTGGTTTACTGATAATGTTAAGTTACTGATAAATCTTAAAAATAAGACAAAATTAAAATATAAACAATCTAAGAACCCTGGGCACTGGGAATATTATAAAAGTTTGCGGAATTTTACCAATCTTGCAATTCAAAATGAAAAGAAAGCTTACTTCGAGCATAAAGTTGGGATTGGAGGCACAAATGCTATTTGGAAGGAGCTAAATTTAATAAATATAAACATTAAAAAACAAAATTCTATTCCGGAAACACTCAGTAATGTACAAGAAGTAAATGATTTTTCTGTAGACTCTATACCTCACAGCACTGTGTCCGGGATGACTGGTTTGGAGGGATAAAGTACTTGACTATTAATTTTTTTAAATTAAATCTGTGCTTATCTTGAAATTATGTAAATACCTATTTCTTGAAAGAACATTTAAATCCGCTTTCAACCGCAACTTGCGACTTCTTTATGTGAACCATAGATAGCAGCAGTATTTGATGATAATGCGGGAAATGATAAAATCAGTGACAGCATACATTAAATCATGTATTAAGACTAACACACATTTTTTTCTATTTAATCATTTAGTGTTACAATTTTTTATACCATTATTTTAATTAGAATTGATACAAAAATCGTGAGATAAATAGTCCTTATCGTGAGATTTGCAATGAAATCGTGAGAACTCACGATAAATCGTGAGATCTGGCACACCTGCATGTACCATTTAATACTGAACAGAAAAAAGAAGACACTATTCAATTCAACAGTATTGGCGGTATCCAATATGAAAGAAAGTTGCTCGGAGGCTATCCAAAAATGTCCATAAAACGCTTTCCAGAGGCGAGCGTTTCCTTTCCAGAGACTTTCCATTTAAAAATATATATTTTTTAACTTTTCCTTACTGCCAATCTCTAGCGTGTTTTTAAAACTTTATTTAGTGAAACAAAAGTTATTAAATCCGTCCTACATTTTAAGTGCGGCATATGCCGCGGGTTTCAGCTAGTATTAAATAATCTAGGAGCAGTACTCACAACTAGATGAAATAAACTGATTCTACGCGTAATTCATTTAATCTGAGAATGGTTGGTCCTACGTTGATATCCAGTCTTTAACAATTGAATTCATCATTAGTAAAGCCTGCAAGCTACGTTCATGATTTAGGTTAGATAATTTTATTGAAAAATTGTGTTATTGGCGTCCCAAAGGTTTAATTTACTTTAAAAATATTAATAGTCTTCCTTACAGGTATATAAATATACCGATGAGGCCACAATTATACATAACAGCAATGAGATAACATGAACAAGAAAATATCTCGTATTGCTTGATTAAGAAAGAGATCAACATAGGAGCAAATATACGAGTAGGCTTGACGTTCACTCTAATTATGACATAAGTCAACTAATTGTGCCTACTAAAATAATTTTGTTGTATGGTCATCTCTTCTTACTCAAGCATTCTATTGTGTTGTTCATGTTATCTTATTGCTGTTATATATAATAATTATGGCCCCATCCGTATATAATCAGAAAGTCTTTTACTACAAAGTGGTGTAGGGTAAAAGGTATAAGTAAATTTTGATGAAATTTAACAACTTTTGTGTAATATCTTATAGTCATTATTGTTGCATTGAATAAATGGCAATTTATTGGACATCCAAATTTAATTTCATGGTGGCATATGTAAAAGCTTTCGGGGTGTATGGTGTATTTTCGTACAGGGTTATTCATTATAAATTACCCACCCCTTATCATCGTTATTATTGCCTATAGAAAAAAAAGTTTTAAATAAAAGTTATGTGGTTATAACTGAATTTTGTTAAAATGCTATTAAAAGTACAGTGTCGTGCATAATTAAGGGGATACAAAAAAGTAATATATTTTTTTAAATGGAACACCCTGTATATTATTAAATTTTTGGAATGATCTTTCTTTCCTGATTTCAAAAATATAGCATATGTTACCCCTACCTTATACCATTTTTGAGTTATTAAACGTCGAATATCATTAACATTATTAAAGTAAGCTATGAAAATAACAAGTACTTTGTTTGATAAGTGACATTTCTTTAATGAAATAATCAAAATGGTTTATAGTGAGGAAGAAAAAGTTCAAATATTTACTTGTTATATACAAAATAACAAAAATAAACGTGCAGCAAAAAGAGCATACAGGGTGTTGTATCCAAATCGTCCAACGGTAGGGGTAACATATGGTATATTTTTGAAATCAGGAAAGAAAGATCATTCCAAAAATTTAATAATATACAGGGTGTTCCATTTAAAAAAATATATTAATTTTTTGTATCCCCTTAATTATGCACGCCACTGTACTTTTGATAGCATTTTAACAAAATTCAGTTATAACCACATAACTTTTATTTAAAACTTTTTTTTCTATAGGCAATAATAACGATGATAAGGGGTGGGTAATTTATAATGAATAACCCTGTACATATTATAATGAAAAATCGCCCCACGTATTCGGTGCCATAAAATTATACTATGCTATGGCAAAAGAGTTCAGCAAATAGAATTATTTATAAAAACTCAAATGCTAATATCTGAAATCTCCGTTTACTGCAAAGGAAATTAACTTCGGATAAACGTACATTTTTATTTCGTACTCTATTTGAATTTAAAATAATCGGTAAATCTATCGATTTCAGAGTCAATCACCCTTTCACTACTAAACATCTCGCTTCAATAAAGAAATATGCATTAAACGCGTATCTCAGGGTTGTCAATAATGTCAAATAATCAGTGACCTCGCTTAAGTTTTATCAGGTTACAATACATAAATAAATAGTACACCTTACATCAATACAAAACCAACCAGTTGAACCCGAAATAAAACAGAAATGTTACCAGCTTTGGAGCGAACCTTTATTTGTTCACTTCCCTTGTTGTAAGCGGAGACATTATTTCTTTGCTGCTCCAGAATCTAAAGCCTCTTTTTTGATAATGGCAGCACCTTGTACAATTGATGGAATCTATGCCAAACAGGAACATCGTTACTCGGCTGCTCGTCCGTTGCTCTCTAAGTCCAAAATCCAGGACAAGCCAACCAAATTGAAGGTATTATTTGTAATTATTCAAATCTAACGTTGATAAATACTTTGTTTGCCTTTATGCAAGGGTAAGTGACGATGGCCTCATCTATAACACAAGTCGAAAATAAAATTCCAGTTGTATTTAAAAATATTCTTTATAATTGCCACAAACTAAATTAATTTTGCAGGTGAGTATGTACACTTCGATATTATTGTTCTAACTTCAGTTCAGGTTTGATTGGAAAACAATGCAAATGTAAACACATAACCTAACCTCAAATTACGGTTTCAGAGAAACGCACTTTCGCAGGCTTCTCTCCTCAGCCCGTGTTTGTGCTTTTATAGGTTGCCAGAAACAAAATAAAACGCAACCTCAGATTGGCCGATTTGACATGGAACAAAATTAAACAATTGTTCTGGACTTATTCTAATAACTGTCAATTGCAATTAACGAACTAGGATTAATTAATAATGAAAAAACTGACTACAATATGACAATACCTAAAAAATTATAAACAGTTTGAGTTCAATTAGTAAACAAAACGTGTCAAAATTACACATTTTTGCTTATATTTGTTTAACCTGAAACTTTACAGAAAAAGAAACTACACTATCGTTTTCTACAATATTTTTTCTGCAATTTGTACAGTATCACCTCTATGGTATTTTATTTTCTCATGGAATTTTTCGCCACCATTTTGACATTTAATCAAAATTTACATTTAGAATTTTCTAGGACTAAACCCGTTGATAGGGTCTAGTAAACATTCAAATTGGGTTCTCTGCCTTCTACACCTGTTATACATGCATTTTTACATTGCAGAATTATATAATTCATTTGTTAAGTACTGGATTTACATTTTTGACACTTAAGAACCCAAAGACAACGTATGGAAAGAAAAGATCTGCTTACAAACCAAGTTCCTGCGTATTTTCAACCCATTCCGGTGCAGTTTGGACAAATACTGAATAATCGTAGAAAAAATTGCAAGATCGGGTGTAAATTTTATATACAATTATAATTTTCTTTTATAAGTGTGGCAAAACCCGCACAAAAACTAATTAATAATCAAATCTTCTAGTAACAAAGTACAGAACTTGTTAAACTATTATAATGGGAATTCAACTTGTTTTAGGTCTAATTCCGATAATCTCACTTATCACTTTTCGTCGAACTTGCGGTTAAGTATTCTGCATTACGAACTTTAGCTTGTTGGGATGCTAAGCCCTTCATAACGCAACTTATTTCGGTTGTGCTACTATAAAAATTATTAGCAAAACAATCCAGAGCAGTCGGAAAATAATAAATTTGACAATACTAATATTCTGATAACTCACCTGCAGTCTAAAGTAAACCTATCTTCTTGTTTAGCAACTTAATATTTGCTAACTTTGACATTTCAAATCACCATTAGAGCTCAGGCTGTGTCTAATGTACCAGCGTAGGGACGATAAGGTTTGACTTATGTAAATTTTTGTAAAGCAATTCTTGCATACGCCTATTTAAAAGATTTTGGATTCGATCTCAGTGGAGAGATCTGTCAGTTCGATTGAACTTAGCTCATTGCTGTCCCGCT
Organism: Agriotes lineatus; assembly: GCA_940337035.1. Lineage (NCBI taxonomy): Eukaryota > Metazoa > Arthropoda > Insecta > Coleoptera > Elateridae > Agriotes > Agriotes lineatus. Next base: position 91,198,442 of record OW679201.1, read on the forward strand.
TTCCAAGAAATTAGTGAAATCGGTCCGATCGTTGTTTAAGCTATTACGCCCCTTTAGGGCGAGATTTAATAAGCGTGTTTCGGGTTATATTACGCCCTATATTAAACCAAGATCTTGGGAAACGGTGAGATTTGTGTACAATTGATTACTAGAATAACTATGTATTTTTGCAACTGAGGGTTTAGCGTTGATTTCAACTTGACAAACAAAACAAGACCTTAGCTACCGCTTAAATTCGAGACGCGTTTGGCTATTCATGCGAATTGCTGCGATCTTCGACTATATTAATTTAAACTGGTGTGTTCAATCTGTGATAAATTTTACTATATTCTTCTATGAAACCTGGTTTGTGATATTATTTGTTGTGTGGATATAAAGGGTGTTTTTTTTTAGAGGGATACAACTTTAAATTGAAATGAAACACAGAAATATGTTTTTAATATCCATGAAATTGGCTTTATCTGAAAGATAATTTTATGGCATTTATGTTTGAATATGATTTCGGGCATGTGACCGTCGCGGCTGGCGTGTACATGACGTAATCTGAAGGTCCAATTTTCACACACTCTTCGCAGCAAATCATCAAAAACTAAAATGCTCCAATATCTCAAAAACCCCTTAGCCGATTTTACTAAAAGTTTGACAGTTTATTAGTGCTACAAAGGATGGTGTTTTCAAGTACTTACATTTCAATAACTGATTCCAAGGGCGGCCGGTTTTTTTTTAAATTTTAACACCCTGTATATCAGAAACGAAGCTTTTTCGGACCTATATTTATTAGGACTTTTTTGTTTGTACTGATGAGATCTATAAGTGGGTAAAATATACGTATTTTTTAAACACTTTATATAACGCATGCATGGAAATATTTGCAAAAAATGTTCCGTAGCTATTTTTTTTCTAGTAAAAGTATTTTTGCATGCCTCCAAAGAAACATTGCTGCAAAACATTTTCCCAAATTCAAAATTTTTAAGCCCTCGTTTTTTATTGGAAATAAACAAATCTACTTCAGGAAAAATTTAAGATCTTCGGCTAAGCACTATTACTATTTTTTTAGCTTTTAATTTTAATAAGGTAACACTGCCATCCGTTTTACAAAATCTTCTTTTTGTATGAATAAGTTAATCCGAAGGTTTCTCATACTGTGAGGCACACTGTCCTAGGAAGCAGGGAATATTTGGTGCATGAAAGAATAATCAATAATTATCCAACACCTACTTGCTACCAGCGCATCACTGTGATCATTTTAAATAAAGAAAGTCTACCATTACTCAATAGTGAAAGAAAAATTGAAAACTCGCCGAGTCAATGTAAAAAAATCAGAAGAATAACAATAGGCTACAATCTCCATTAGAGTTATTCAAACAAAAATTGCATTAATCTATATAAGAAGAGGGAACAAGTAAATATTGATTTTTAATAATATAATGAGGAAGACGTAAATTAATATTAAAAGCTAAACATCAATTTACGTCACAAAACAAACAACATTTACGATTTTGTCTGTCATCGAAAAAGCAGAACTTGCGAACTCATGTCGTTCAGAATTTTTTGTAGTAAAATAATTCAAGGAATTTGTCATTCATTTTTCTACACATATTAGGTCAATATCGTCGCGACTGACTAAAGATGATTGTAACATCGATTCTAACGAATATTCTGACTATTTTAGTGGGAACTTTTCGGTTTTGCGCAACCGCATTGCTTCGATTTGACTGGAAGCTTTTATTCTCGCATTGTTTCCTTTAGCTACTATTTTGGATATTTTAAATTTTTTCTTTCATATCCTGCCCCTATTAGTTTTATTTATGGATATTTTCTTCCTCGTTTTCTTCCAACGGATGTACTAGTAGATGTTGTAATTTTAATAAATTAAGCATCTAACTCTGTCACTGCTAATTCTTCCAATATTCAGTAAAATTAAGATTTTCAAATCTGGAGATCTGGAGAACTGTTGCTTTTTGTATTGGATGATTGTGTGAGTTAGCATTTAGATATATGCCCGTGTGTTTTCTTTCTGTACTCTGCATGTCCCAAACTACCATCTGATTTACGTTTCACCAGGACGTCTAGAAACGGAATACTGCAATTTTCCTCTACTTCCATTGTGAATTGTATGTTGAGCTGTAAAGAATTCAGATGTTTTAGAAACAGATTCAATGTCTGGCGTCGGTGTGACCAAAGGTCAAAGGTATCATCTACATATCTCAACCAGCAGGTCGGTTTTAGCTGCGCTTGTTCGAGAGCCTTGGTTTCAAATGCCTCCATGTAAATATTAGCGATAACACGTGATAGCTGTGTAACCATAGACGCTCCTTCGACTTGTTCGTATATTTTAATGTTCCAATTAAAGTAACTGTTTTTCAGGAAAATTTCGAAAAGTTCAACTTGGTCTGTAGGCAAGAGATCTTTGAGCATTACTAGGACCTCATCAACCGGCACTTTAGTGAAGAGTGATACTACGTCGAAACTGACTAAGAGATCACCTTTGTTTAACTTTGTGTTCTTTAGCTTTTGAACAAAATCTGCTAAATCCTTGACAAAATAGTGTTTTACCAGTTAGCGGCTGTAGCATACTGGTTAAATGTCTTGCAAGGCACATTAAGCCAAAGACTGCTGGATGTTCATCTACAAATTCTACGCGGTCTAAGCCGAAATTCTATAGCATAATTCGAGTAACCGTGAAAGCCTCAAACAGTATATTGGTCCATTTATTCGAAAATTAGAAATTGTGAACTTACGCTCAGATTAACAATAAACTGTTAGCCACACATGATTATTGGTTTTACTATTTCTTGATAAAACAGTTTTTTATAAAAAGTATTTTCATGTGTTCCATTGTGATACGGAAATAATTTTTTTTCAAAATCTGAAACTTTTTGGAATTTTGATAAGATATCTCTATTTGATAGGGTTAACATTTCATTACATTTGCCTCTTACTATACTTCTGCTAACGCTACAAGCTGATAAACCACTCGAATCAAACATTTCATTGGTAAACTATACTTTTTACTTCCTTTTACGATAAATGAGGGCCACCATAATTATTCGAGAAAAACTCGATTCAGATTCCCGAAGAATAAACTATTAGTTAACCCGTCCCGCTGTCTAAAGTCATTATCCGTCCTGTAGATAACTTTATTTTAGGTAAATAGCCCACAGGTTCTCAATAATTTCGTAATTTAAAACAACGCAGAGCTGAGGATAGGGCTACGGGGTTTTAAATAGTTCAGAGTCTCTAAACTCCCATAACTTCTTAATTTCAAAAGCAACGCGGATCTGAGATTCGGGCCACTTTGCTCTAGCTAATCCCAGAGCTCAGGGCTATAGGATATATTTTGGAATGCAGGATATCTAGTTTTAAAGAGCTGGTGCATTTTTTCCAATATTTAAGTTGCTGCCCAGGTAATATACTTCACGACCAGAATAATGACTATTTTAGGGAATGATTCGATATGTTCTCTTATACATAATCTTGCTTCTTTGGGATATGCATTTCCGCTAACACTTTTTCTAGGAATATCACTCATTTTTAACTCAAGGTAGACACTGAAACTATTAGAACACACTCGAAGATTCACAACAACTGCTACCAGCAAGAATCACAGAATACAAACTAACGGCCATAATAAACGACGCACGCAGGAAAAAACGTATTTCATGCAAAAAGGTGATAAGTCGGAGACTAAAAACGCGACTAGCGACTAGCAGCTGAAAATACTAAAAAAGCAATAGATGAACTTAAAAATGTGTCCACACACCTCGAATATGGAATTGTTTCTCTTTCAGTGGCATTTTTTAGTGGATATGTAGCACGAACAGTTGAAGAAATGGTTCTAGGTAAATTTCTCGAATGTGACTTTGCTCGAATTGCAAGTTTCTCGAACAGCAATTGCTCGATTACCTGTTGCTCGAATGTTCAGCATAAAAATAATTTGTAGTGTGTTGTTTGGCCCATCAGCCGTAACTACAATGTTAAGCTTGAGACAGAATCTCCATGTAATTTTAATCCCGTCTAATAAACTTTCAAAAACAGATTGATAAACTCCACAATATTAGTGATTTGCGATTTGTGGAAACTTTAGAGATGAATTTCTTTAATGTGTACCTCTATAATCCCGGCAGTAATGTTATTATAGAACCTATAAAGTTAAGGAATGCTTAATTGTTCGGTGTTCCCAAGACTTGGAAATTGTAAAATGCTGTTTAACCCTCAAATTACACTCTTGAACTTCAATTTTTTAAATGCATATTGAACCAACTAATACAAAAGAAGCTGCTTTTATTCTAAAGGTAGGTATTTGATTAACAGTTCAATTGTATTGATTGTTCACAGCAAAATGTTAACGTGTTTTGCAGCATTTATTTAGCTAGTTTTCTATAAAAAAGTAAAATCATGGTAAGCCGTTTCAAAATATAATTTCTTCTTCTATAAATTCTGTAAATAGTACAGATTCTTCACAAGCAACAACAAGTATATACACTAATTACAATTTTATGTTGATTAATGTTTTGTAGCTAGTAATTTTATAAAATATCCAACAACAAAACGTGTCAAGAAATTTTTAATTGTTAGGCTAGTTGCTACGACGTGAGTGGAAAAATAGCCGCCCGAAAAAATTTCCCCGAAAAAATGTCCCGGAAAAATACCTCAAGGAAAAAATGCCACCAGAAATAAATTTCCGTGGAAACCGCAGGAAAAGAAAATGTAAGCTACAAAATGACATATGCAATTGACAATTAAGTTTTGCTTTAACATTACAGTTTTGTTAAAAAAGCTACACTATTGAATCTAGGACGAAAACACCCCGGACTAAAACCTCCCGACAAAGAACCCTCGGACAACAAAAAACTCCGCGACATGAAGCTGCTTGAGTTGTGTTGCCCTCGAAAAGTTGACTTCATAATCTGCAAATCATTTTCCTTTAGCTTTAATAATAATGAAAGTTTTCATTTAATCAAATCGAAAATTGAACATCCAGTACACGTAATATTTTCATCCGAAGGGGTTTTTGTTAGGGATTTTTGTCCGGTTACGGCTAAAGCCACAAATCAGGATGTATTGTCTAAATTTGTTTTATTGTCTATTTTGACGAATATCTTGTCATTTATAACTTTGCTATTTGTAAAAATTAACGTATAATATGGATATAAATAGCCCTATCTAAGCAAGTACATTTTTAATCCTCTTTACGAGAAAGCTATACATCACTTCTTGCAGAAAGTATTAACAGGATAATACTTCTGTGCTTCAAAGGGTTGACAGCCAGCTGATTCTCATCAGATAAGCAAGCAAGTGCTTCCTTGAAAAATACTAAAGGACTATTCCATCAGTTCAAGAAATTATCATTTCAATAACCTCCATTATGACGAACAAACCAGTTATATTATGAAATTTGACGATATTCACCCGTAATTTGCAAACAGCTATTAGCAGAAACATTTGAACTGCAATCTCAAATACCGATGATTAGATAGATAGATGAAGATATTCCAATTAACATCGAATTTAAGTATTGAAAATTTTATTGTAATTTTGGTAAAATATCCTGAATATTTTTTGCTATAAAATTAAGGAAAGTTTGTTATAAGTTGAGGTACTGCTAATTTTAATTATATTTTATATTTATTTGAAAACTTAAAACTGTTCTACAGGCTTGAAAGTTTTTTTAAAGAACATGGGAAGAGTTGCGAAAGTTTCCTATAAATTTGATTTGAAAATGCTGCAATTTTCTGATAATGTATCAGCTACGATGTTATCTTTACCTGCGACATATTTTAGTTTTACATTGTATCTTTGTAAGATGTGGTTTAATAAATACGGTTAGAAATAGCTTGTAGTCAGTTTTTATGGTTACATTTGAATTACCAACAATGTACTTATCAAATCCAGTACAACCGAAAACAATAGCCAATAGCTGCTTCTCAGGGATTATTATAGAAATTTTATCTCCGTGATCCATACACATAAAAAACTCTGATGAGGCAAGTGGTTTAAGAAGTAGCGTAGTTATAATTTTAGATGGATTACATTGTCCAGATAAATACTGCAGTATATTTAAAATTAGATCAACTAATTGATTTATTAAAGCTGTAAATCGTCTAGTAGGGTGTTTCAACACTCCCTTATCATGTAAACCTATAAGACCTAACAATGGATTTGAGGAAGAAGTGGTTAAACGAGATTTTAAGCAAATATTACAGTTAGCTATTTCTTCAACTGTTCGTGCTACATATCCACTAAAAAAAAGAGAAAAAATTCCATATTCGAGGTGTGTGGACACATTTTTAAGTTCATCTATTGCTTCTTTAGTATTTTCAGCTGCGACTACATGCGTTTTGCCCAGAAAGGACGTTAGTCTCCGACTTATCACTTTTTTGCAAGAAATTCGTTTTTTCCTGCGTGCGTCGCTCATTATGGCCTTTAGTTTGTATTCTGTGATTCTTGCTGGTAGCAGTTGTTGTGAATCTTCGACTGTGTTGTAATAGTGTCAGTGTCTAACTTGAGTTAAAAATTAGTGATATTCCTAGAAAAAGTGTTAGCGGAAATGCATATCCCAAAGAAGCAAGATTATGTATAAGAGAACATATCGAATCATTCCCTAAAAAAGTCATTATTCTGGTCGTGAAGTATATTACCTGGATAACAACTTAAATATTGAAAAAAATGCACCAGCTCTTTAAAACTAGATATCCTGCATTCCAAAATATATCCTATAGCCCTGACCTCTGGGATTAGCTAGAGCAAACTGGCCCGATTCTCAGATCCGCCTTGCTTTTGAAATTAAGAAGTTATGGGAGTTTAGAGACTCTGAACTATTTAAAACCCCGTAGCCCTATCCTCAGGTCTGCGTTGTTTTACATTACGAGATTATAGAGAACCTGTGGGCTATTTACCTAAAATAAACTTATCTACAGGACGGATAATGACTTTAGACAGCGGGACGGGTTAACTAATAGTTTATTCTTCGGGAATCTGAATCGAGTTTTTCTCGAATAATTATGGTGGCCCTCATTTATCGTAAAAGGAAGTAAAAAGTATAGTTTACCAATGAAATGTTTGATTCGAGTGGTTTATCAGCTTGTAGCGTTAGCAGAAGTATCGTAAGAAGCAAATGTAATGAAATTTTAACCCTATCAAATAGAGATATCTTATCAAAATTCCAAAAAGTTTCAGATTTTGAAAAAAAATTATTTCCGTATCAGAATGGAACACATGAAAATACTTTTTATAAAAAACTGTTTTATCAAGAAATAGTAAAACCAATAATCATGTGTGGCTAACAGTTTATTGTTAATCTGAGCGTAAGTTCACAATTTCTAATTTTCGAATAAATGGACCAATATACTGTTTGAGGCTTTCACGGTTACTCGAATTATGCTATAGAATTTTGGCTTAGACCGCGTAGAATTTGTAGATGAACATCCAGCATTCTGTGGTTTAATGTGCCTTGCAAGACATTTAACCAGTATGCTACAGCCGCTAATTGGTACAACACTCTTTTGTCAAGGACTTAACAGATTTTGTTCAAAAACTAAAGAACACAAAGTTAAACAAAGGTGATCTCTTAGTCAGTTTCGACGTAGTATCACTCTTCACGAAAGTGCCGGTTGATGAGGTCCTAGTAATGCTCAAAGCTCTCTTGCCTACAGACCAAGTTGAACTTTTCGAAATTTTCCTGAAAAACAGTTACTTCAATTGGAACATTAAAATATACGAACAAGTCGAAGGAGCGTCTATGGTTACACAGCTATCACGTGTTATCGCTAATATTTACATGGAGGCATTTGAAACCAAGGCTCTCGAACAGGCGCAGCTAAAACCGACCTGCTGGTTGAGATATGTAGATGATACCTTTGACCTTTGGTCACACCGACGCCAGACATTGAATATGTTTCTAAAACATCTGAATTCTTTACATCCCAACATACAATTCACAATGGAAGTAGAGGAAAATTGCAGTATTCCGTTTCTAGACGTCCTGGTGAAACGTAAATCAGATGGTAGTTTGGGACATGCAGAGTACAGAAAGAAAACACTCGGGCATATATCTAAATGCTAACTCACACAATCATCCAATACAAAAAGCAACAGTTCTCCAGATCTCCAGATTTGAAAATCTTAACTTTACTGAATATTGGAAGAATTAGCGGTGACAGAGTTAGATGCTTAATTTATTAAAATTACAACATCTACTAGTACATCCGTTGGAAGAAAACGAGGAAGAAAATGTCCATAAATAAAACTAATAAGGGAAGGATATGAAAGAAAAAATTTTAAATATCCAAAATAGTAGCTAAAGGAAACAATGCGAGAATAAAAGCTTCCAGTCAAATCGAAGCAATGCGGTTGCGCAAAACCTAAGAGTTCCCACTAAAATAGTCAGAATATTCGTTAGAATCTATGTTACAATCATCTTTAGTCAGTCTCGACGATATTCACCTAATATGTGTAGAAAAATGAATGGCAAATTGCTTGAATTATTTTACTACAAAAAATTCTGATCGACATGAGTTCGCAAGTTCTGCTTTTTCGATGACAGACAAAATCGTAAATGTTGTTTCTTTTGTGACGTAAATCGATGGTTAGCTTTTAATATTAATTTACGTCTTCCTCATTATATTATTAAAAAATCAATATTTATTTGTTCCCCCTTCTTATATAGATTAATGCAATTTTTGTTTGAATAACTCTAATTGGGATTATAGCCTATTGTTATTCTTCTGATTTTTTTAGATTGACTCGGCGAGTTTTCAATTTTTCTTTCACTATTGAGTAATGGCAGACTTTCTTTAGTAGTAATAGTCTTAGCCGAAGATCTTAAATTTTTCCTGAAGTAGATTTGTTTATTTCCAATAAAAAACGAGGGCTTAAAAATTTGGAATTTGGGAAAATGTTCTGCAGCAATGTTTCTTTGGAGGCATGCAAAAATACTTTTACTAGAAAGAAAAAATAGCCAATGAGAATTTTTTGCAAATATTTCCATGCATGCGTTATATAGAGTGTTTAAAAAATACGGTTATTTTACCCACTTACAGATCTCATCAATACAAACAAAAAAGTCCTAATAAATATAGGTCCGGAAAAGCTTCGTTTCTGAAATACAGGGTGTTAAAATTTAAAAAAAAAACCGGCCGCCCTTGGAATAAGTTAGTGAAATCTAAGTACTTGAAAACACCATCCTTAATAGCACTAATAAACTGTCAAACTTTTAGTAAAATCGGCTAAGGGGTTTTTGAGATATTGGAGCATTTTAGTTTTTGTCTTAATAGGTTCAGAGACGTGCAAAAATATGGAATTTATTTTTTTTTCTTGAAAACAAATTTAGATACGAAAAATTTGCAAAAAATCTGCTGGCCCTTATTTTTTGTGAAGACTTAATGAACATGCCCCATGGGCACGCCCTTAGAAAAACTATATCTACTGTAATAAGTCCAAAAGATACCTCATAAAATTATAAACAAACTGTAAACGTTTCATTAAAATCGCCCAAAGCGATTTTTGATAACAATAAGCAACGCGTTTTTTTTAAACTTTAACACTGTGTTTTGGAAACGAAGCGCAAACAGGATATAATAGACTGGTGTAAGTTTATGTTGCAAAAATTTTACGGAGGAGCTTCCAAGCAAGTCGCATACATTGTAACAGGTGACGAATCTTGGGTATACAGTTACGACCCTGAAACTAAACAGCAGTCTAGTGTTTGGGTATTCGAAGATGAAGACTTGCCCACAAAAGTAATTCGTGGCAGAAGCGTCAATAAGAAAGTGATTGTCTTTTTTTTTCCACCGAAGTGGTCCTATTGCTGTTATTCCACTTGAAGATCGCAGAACTGTTAGTTCTGAATGGTATTGCAAAGTGGCTTTACCACAGATGTTTGGGAAATTACAGACAGGTTGCCAAAGGACCGGTTTGCGTAACATCTTAGTCCATCATGACAACGCATCCTCCCACACTGCTGCCAGAACATTGGATTTTTTTAAAGATTCGGGAGTTCAATTGGTTACCCATCCTCCGTATATCCCAGATCTGGCGCCGTGCGACTTTTTTTTGTTTCCAACTGTTAAAAAAAATGAAGCGAGATAAAAGATTTTCCAGCGCAGATGCAGCAGTTACAGAATTTCAAAGAATTTTTGAGGACCTTTCAGAAATATTTTAAAAAGTCGTTTCAAAGAATGCACAAGTGTATTAGTCTGAATGGAGAATATTTTGAAGAACAATAAAGATTTTTTGTTAAAAAATGCAACGGTCTTTTAATAACTAACAGTTTGCAGCGCAACCCTCGTATTATTATTGTGGTCGTTCTATGACTGAGCCAAGCTTCTAAAGCAATACTGCAGCAGCATATATACTTGAAAATTATGAAACCCTAAGATTGTCGAAGCATAATAATGGGTGATTCATTTAGAGGTACTTTTTCCAGTAGGGATTTTATGACAGATCTAACTGTCAAACTTTAATGATATTTATGTTCAGTATTCTTTGACATTTCATCATGGAAAGACTTACACCAGAGCAACGTTTACAAATTATTCAGCTGTATTACGAAGATCAGCGTTCCACGAGCAATGTGTGTCCTGCGCTTACAGCCACTTATGGTCCTCATAATCGGCCTACCGAACGTACAATTCGCTATACCATCGACAAATTTGGACACCAATTTTCATTATTGGATAATGCGCGACCAAATAGACCACATCCAGCACGCAGTAAAGAAAATATAGCGGCGTTAGCAGAGAGTGTACGAGGTGACCGTGATGAATCGATTCGGCGCCGTTCTCAACAGCTTGGCTTCAACGTATGGAACAACTTTTACGTAAGGCTCTTGGTTTAAAAGCATACAAAATTCAACTCGTGTAAGAATTGAAGCCGGCCGACCTTCCGAATAATCGCAGTTTCAGTGTTTGGGCTCTTGAAAAGCTTGAAGAGGATCCACTGTTTTCGATCATAACTTTATTCAGCGATGAGGCCCATTTCTGGCTTAATGGCTACGTCAATAAGCAAAATTGCCGTAGTTGGGCTAAAGTGCAACCCGAAAAGGTTCAAAATCTGCCATTAAATCCAGAAAAAACAACGGTTTGGTGTGGTTTATGGACTGGTGGAATCATCGATCCATATTTCTTCATAAATGAGACCGGCCAGACCGGCCGGAACGTAGCTGTGAATGGCGCCCGTTATCGCGCCATGATAACGGACTATTTGCTGCCTGAAATTGAAGCCCGTGATCTCGACGACATTTGGTTCTAACCAGGGGCGGATGGGCAACATCTTAGCGGCCCGGGAAATAATATTTGTCGGCCCTTTTTACTTCCTTTTACAATAAAGGAAGTATTGGATTCACCCCAAAAATTCGAAATTGAGTTTTCAACAGATCTTCACGTTTTAGAGTCCCCTGAACCCAAAAAACATATTTTTTTTTCATTGGTCTGTCTGTCTGTCTGTCTGTGTGTGTGTCTGTCTGTGTGTGTGTGTCTGTGAACAGAATATCTCAAAAACGAAAAGAGGTATGGCGTTGAATATTCATATATAAGTTTTGTGTACTATATAGATGAGACAGCACGCTTTTGAAGAAAATCGCATAACCAGAAGTAGGTGTTTACTCTTGTGATTTTTCAGTTTTTTTCGATTTTTTTAAAAACGGCTCGAACGATTTTTTTTAAACTTTACATGTTTACTAAATTTTTAATGTGTATTGATGTGAAATATGTGATTTTCCAGTTGAATACTTCTAAAGTGGGTTTCTTTTGTTTTTTTTTCTATTCTTTTTTATTAACTCCTATTTTAAATAAAACACCCGGTATATTATTACATTTTTGAATTCAGCTTAAAATTCTAGAGATAATTTGTTTGTTCAACTAACGCTCTATTTTGTACCGTTTTTGTAGAATTTGTAATTTTTGAAAATTTTTGACAAATGGTTAAAAATTAAAAATGAAATTTTTTACTAATTATAAGAACACTGTAAAAGGAAGTTGTGTGAGTGTATCACACCAGATTTTTTACTTCCTTTTACAATAAAGGAAGTATTGGATTTGCCCCAAAAATTCTAAATTGAGTTTACAACAGATCTTTACGTTTAGAGTCCCCTGAACCCAAAAAACATATTTTTTTTCATTGGTCTGTCTGTCTGGGTGTGTGTGTCTGTGAACAGAATATCTCAAAAACGAAAAGAGGTATGGCGTTGAAACTTCATATATAAGTTTTGTGTACTATATAGATGAGACAGCAAGCTTTTGAAGAAAATCGCATAACCGGAAGTAGGTGTTTACTCTTGTGATTTTTCAGTTTTTCGATTTTTTTAAAAACGGCTCTAACGATTTTTTTTAAACTTTACATGTTTACTAAATTTTTAATGTGTATTGATGTGAAATATGTGATTTTCCAGTTGAATACTTCTAAAGTGGGTTTCTTTTGTTTTTTTTTTCTATTCTTTTTATTAACTCCTATTCTAAATAAAACACCCGGTATATTATTACATTTTTGAATTCACATTAAAATTCTAGAGAAAATTTGTCTCTTCAACTAACGCTCTATTTTGTACCGTTTTTGTAGAATTTGTAATATTTGAAAATTTTTGACAAATGGTTAAAAATTAAAAATGAAATTTTTGACTAATTATAAGAACACTGTAAAAGGAAGTTGTGTGAGTGTATCACACCAGATTTTTGCTTCCTTTTACAATAAAGGAAGTATTGGATTTGCCCCAAAAATTCTAAATTGAGTTTACAACAGATCTTTACGTTTTAGAGTCCCCTGAACCCAAAAAACATATTTTCTTTCATTGGTCTGTCTGTCTGTGTGTGTGTCTGTCTGTCTGTGAACAGAATATCTCAAAAACGAAAAGAGGTGTGGCGTTGAAACTTCATATATAATTTTTGTGTACTATATAGATGAGACAGCAAGCTTTTGAAGAAAATCGCATAACCGGAAGTAGGAATTTACTCTTGTGATTTTTCAGTTTTTTCGATTTTTTAAAAACGGCTCTAACGATTTTTTTTAAACTTTACATGTTTACTAAATTTTTAATGTGTATTGATGTGAAATATGTGATTTTCCAGTTGAATACTTCTAAAGTGGATTTCTTTTGTTTTTTTTTCTATTCTTTTTATTAACTCCTATTTTAAATAAAACACCCGGTATATTATTACATTTTTGAATTCACCTTAAAATTCTGGAGAAAATTTGTCTCTTCAACTAACGCTCTATTTTGTACTGTTTTTGTAGAATTTGTAATTTTTTAAAATTTTTGACAAATGGTTAAAAATTAAAAATGAAATTTTTGACTAATTATAAGAACACTGTAAAAGGAAGTCGTGTGAGTGTATCACACCAGATTTTTTACTTCCTTTTACAATAAAGGAAGTATTGGATTTGCCCCAAAAATTCTAAATTGAGTTTACAACAGATCTTTACGTTTTAGAGTCCCCTGAACCCAAAAAACATATTTTTTTGCATTGGTCTGTCTGTCTGTGTGTGTGTGTGTCTGTGAACAGAATATCTCAAAAACGAAAAGAGGTATGGCGTTGAAACTTCATATATAAGTTTTGTGTACTATATAGATGAGACAGAAAGCTTTTGAAGAAAATCGCATAACCGGAAGTAGCTGTTTACTCTTGTGATTTTTCAGTTTTTTTCGATTTTTTAAAAACGGCTCCAACGATTTTTTTAAACTTTACATGTTTACTAAATTTTTAATGTGTATTGATGTGAAATATGTGATTTTCCAGTTGAATACTTTTAAAGTGGGTTTCTTTTGTTTTTTTCTATTCTTTTTATTAACTTCTATTTTAAATAAAACACCCGGTATATTATTACATTTTTGAATTCACCTTAAAATTCTAGAGAAAATTTGTCTCTTCAACTAACGCTCTATTTTGTACCGTTTTTGTAGAATTTGTAATTTTTGAAAATTTTTGACAAATGGTTAAAAATTAAAAATGAAATTTTTGACTAATTATAAAAACACTGTAAAAGGAAGTTGTGTGAGTGTATCACACCAGATTTTTTACTTCCTTTTACAATAAAGGAAGTATTGGATTTGCCCCAAAAATTCTAAATTGAGTTTACAACAGATCTTTACGTTTTAGAGTCCCCTGAACCCAAAAATAGTAATTTATTATACAAGACGATAAAGTTAAATTTTATCCACGAGTGAATCGTTTAACGTCGAGACGAAGTCGAGACATTAATGATTCTAGAGTGGATAGAAACAACTTTATCGTCGTGTATAATACAATATTTTTTTCTATAGCAAGAACTTTAACAATTTCAAAAGAAAATAAAGACAATCCATGACATTACAAAATGTCAGTAGCTAGATTGGGTTGCTATGATAATGCGAAGCTGTCATATTTAATTTAAACAAAAATTTGAAAATTAAATTACTTTATCTATCCTTGATGTTAAAGTGCTACTTTATCTACCCTTGCTGTTAAAGTAAAACTTGACCTTTTGTTTTGAGTTGATAAAAGCACACTTTAACATGCGCTATAGAAAAAACATTTTCTTTTTCATTGGTCTGTCTGTCTGTGTGTCTGTCTGTCTGTCTGTGAACAGAATATCTCAAAAACGAAAAGAGGTATGGCGTTGAAACTTCATATATAAGTTTTGTATGCTATATAGATGAGACAGCAAGCTTTTGAAGAAAATCGCATAACTGGAAGTAGGTGTTTACTATTGTGATTTTTCAGTTTTTTCGATTTTTTCTAAAACGGCTCTAACGAATTTTTTCAAACTTTACAGTTTTACTACATTTTGAATGTGTATTGATATGAGGTAGATGATTTTCCAGTTGAATACTTCTAAAATGGGTTTCTTTTGTTTTTTTCTATTTTTTTATTAACTTCTATTTTAAATAGAACACCAGGTATATTATTACAATTTTAAATTCAGCTTAAAATTCTAGAGAAAATTTGTCTCTTCAACTAACGCTCTATTTGGTACCGTTTTTGCAGAATTTGTAATTTTTGAAAATTTTTGACAAATGCTTAAAACTTTAAAATCAAATTTTTGCTAATTATAAGGTCACTGTAAAAGAAAGTTCTGTGCGTGTATCACACCAGATTTTTAATTTTCGGATATGTCTAAAATATACATTTTTATAATGTCTTTAATCACTTCTAATACTCGTCGTTTTTTCTTTATTTGCTGTTGTCTGATATTTAATGTAGATGAAAGAAGCAAATTGGAAATGTCCTTTTGATTCTTGCACATAAAGTATGCTCTAACGGAATGTTCATGTTCACTGCTTACTTCATGCTCCTGAATTCGTTGAAGTTTGCGAAAAGTCATTCATACCAAGAACAATTCGTTTTTCTTGCTTTGCGTATACTAGACATACAGTACAAAACAACGTTTTTTCTTTATATGTTAGCCAGTTTGAAGACTTTTTCGCGATTAAAAAACTCAATTAAAGCTGGTTGTCTCGGATGAAATGAAAACAAAAATTGAATGTCGTACAAATTTGGCGTTTTAAAATAACTATCATAGTGACTATCAGTAATATTAATTGCGGATTCAAAGCTTGATTTTGCTTCGTTGGTTTTTGCAGTGCTTTGAAAATTACAAGAAGTTGTTAAAGCAGTAGACGTGGACGTTTGGTTTTTCCCTTCGTTTTGTATTCTTGTTTCAACTTGAGAACTTACTGATTCAGAGAACGAAACAATTTTTTCCGATAATTCTTGAGATGGTTGCGGTTGACTAATAATAGAAGAAGAGGCTAGTTTTTCAAACATAAATTTAATGTTTTTTGACTTGTGTGCCTCAGCTTCCATTGCCTTCTTTCTCTTTTCGCGTAACTTCTCCGCTCCTCCTTTCAGTTTTCTTTGTCCATTTCTTAATGATTTATTATACAATATATTATAATATGGCGATAATGGATAAACCTAAACCATATTTTTATTAAATTCTTTTTACAAATTTTGTTATTTTAATTACTTTAGGTCCGATTCGAATATTCAGGGTAAATAACACACGTAAAACACAAAGCACTTTAAGCCTGCTCTTACACAGTTTTATACGTTAAATTTCTGTGACCGAATGATTCCGTAGCAGTATGAAAATTAAATATTTCTAATCGCTGGTGGTACTTCTTTCTTTTCAGTCAAAAATTGAATTTGTCCCTCTCATTTCATAAAATCGAATAGTGACCAATCCACAGCGCGTGACGCGTGACTTATCTTAATTACCACAAAATAAACAAAACATAAAGATTTGAGAGTTATTTATGGGCAGTCGGAAAAAGAAATATAAAAACTAAATTTTTTGCTCATTAATTATATAGGCAAATAATATTGTAAAATACAGAAAAAAATGTACAAAAATCCTAGAAAAATTTGTTAAGAAAATGAAAAATTCATTCCGGTTCTTTATTTTCGGTAAGTACATGTTTATGAAGATAGGTTGGTCGGCCACCGGTCCGGCGGGCCTCTGAACAGCCGGCCCACCGGGAAATTTCCCGGTTCGTCTTATGGCCCATCCGCCTCTGGTTCCAACAAGACTTGCCACATAGCCCGTGAAACCAGTCATTATTGCGAGAACAATTCGGTGAACAGTTAATTTCACGCTTCGGACCAGTGAATTGGCCGCCTAGATCATGTGATATCACACCTCTAGACTTTTTCCTTTGGGGCTACGAAAAGTCCAAAGTCTACATGGAAAAGCCGGCTACGATTGAGGAATTGTAAACCAACATTACTCGCGTCATTCTCCAAATACCTCTTGAAATGCTGGAACGCGTAATCGAAAATTGGAACTTCAGAATGGACCATGTTAGCCACAGTTACGGCCAACATTTGAAATAAATTATCTTTAAAAAATAAATGTAAAGAATGGTTCTTTTGTATGATAATAAAGATTACCCTATAAAATTTTATTTTTTTATATTTTATGTTTGAAAAAAGTACCTATAAATGAATCACCCGTCACTAACATCAATTTCATGTATTTTGTTATAATAGGCGTTACTTGTTTCATTTCAAAAATTATTTGTTGTTATAAATATTATTAAAAACGTACTCGTACAACCAAGGGTAAAATTAAATTAGAAATGCAAGAAAAACAACAATTATTTGATTTTAATTTTTATAACCCTAAAAAATCTTGAATAAATCATCAAATTTATCGATTTTTAGAAACTATGGTTAACTACTACAACTTTTATGGTAAATAGATAACAGCATTTGTGTAACTATAAAACAGCGATATTGACAAAATTTCATTGTAATAAGAATAATGATGCAGAGCGTCTTTTTGAGTGTAGTTGTCGCTGCAGCGTGTCTTGGTAAGTTTTCCAAATTGTCGGTATATTTGGTCAATGTTTACCTTACATTAGAAGGAAACTCACCTTTTTGGACACCGAAAATTGTAAGAAAATTGCTGCTGTTTTTTTTTTATAATTTCGATTTAAAAATTCTTATATATACTTTTTTGAATCTACACATTGTCTGAATCAAAATGTTCAACTATTGTTTTTTTTTCAGCTGTAATGTTTTCCTAGATAGAGGCTACACCACTTCTTCTCAGTCCAGTGTTTACACCACCACAAGAAGCTTAAATCGCAAATGTCTTACTGAACAGTGGCGTATACAGGGTCTCGGTTTTAATGAGACCATCTTATAGGCCAGTTATTATGTAACTTCAAAAAATAAATCTTTAGCAAAACTTAAGTAATAAGAAAATGTTTTTTTTGCTAAAATATTATTTAGCACCACTTCCGGTGATATATGAAGTAGTATGAAGTTTTTTAGTGAGTTAGAAATGTTTTTCTTAATCTTCTCGGGTGGAGATGTTTTCTGTTTTAAAGAACATCAATTAATTAATAACCTAAGCATTTATTTATAATTAGTTGGCAAATAATGTATTAAACCTAACTACACTGAGTGTATGTTTAACTACAACTGCAATATAGTTTTCTTATATTTTTCCTATCGGCGCCACTGTTACTCGAAATGAAGATAAAATAACTCAATAAAATTCTTGTTTAATTATTTTTCTAGTTTCTCTGAAAAACCAATTTAAAAACTCAGTGTGATAGAAGTGAGAGCAACAATTTTGACTGATTTAAATCGCCGAAAGGCCTCTGGTTATAATCTAATCACAGGACGAGCTGAACATACTCACAGTGCCCTATTACGACTCATCTGTTTCTCTGACTAATTCTTCGAGAAGCTATTCCTAAAAAGAATGAAACCTATACTATTAGACGGTAACCTAATGCCAAATCACAAATTTGGATTTCGTCAACAGCATGCAACGGTAGAAAAAGTGCACAAAAAAGCTGGCAAAATTAGAAAACACTTCAAGCCGAAGAAATATTGTTCAGCAGCTTTCCTCCACATATCGTAGGCTAACCAGACTTACGTTCCCAATCTGGTTGACCATTATGACTTCCAAATCCATTCAGTTAAGAAAGTGCAATATAAAATACCGCGTTAGACTCAGTAATTATCAGCCCGAAAACGCATTTTTACGGCAATATTTGCAAGGCTGTAGATTTTGCTTGGGTACTAATTGATGTTTCTCATTCAGGAATTTTAATATTATTACTTCGCTTGAGCGGTACCTTGTACGCTAATTCAAATCAGCTATCTTTGCTTACATGGCACTATATTCTATACTGTTACCTAACTCTGACAAAAAATAAGGAGTAGCAAAGGCTACCGGATTCTCAGCCGATGCTGGTCGTGGGTCGAACAGTAGACTCAAAGCGTAAGCTGAAACGAAGAATAATTTATGGGCGCTAAGTAGCAGATAACCCAGCACTTTGCTAATCATCAAACAAGACACTACGGAAGGTGCTACTAAGCGATCCTGAAAATTAGAGATAGCGACAAGGACACAAATAAAATTCGCAGGCATAAGTAACGAGTATATATAATTTAATAAAATATTCAACAGTGCTCGGTAGTATATCCACACAACAAATAATATCACAAACCAGATTTCATAGAACAATATAGTAAAATTTATCACAGATTGAACTCACCAGTTTAAATTAATATAGTCGAAAATCGTAGCAATTCCCATGAATAGCCAAACGCGTTTCGAATTTAAGCGGTAGCTAAGGGCTTGTTTTGTTTGTCAAGTTGAAATCAACGCTAAACCCTCAGTTGCAAAAATACATAGTTATTCTAGTAATCAATTGTACACAAATCCCACCGTTTTCCAAGATCTTGGTTTAATATAGAGCGTAATATAACCCGAAACACGCTTATTAAATCTCACCCTAAAGGGGCGTAATTGCTTAAACAACGATCGGACCGATTTCACTAATTTCTTGCAAAGCGGGGCCGCATTGGGCTAAGTTCAACCAAACTGACAGATCTCTCCACTGAGATCGAATTTAAAATCTTTTAAATAGGCGTATGCAAGAATTGCTTTACAAAAATTTACATAAGTCAAACCTTATCGTCCCTACGCTGGTACATTAGACACAGCCTGAGCTCTAATGGTGATTTGAAATGTCAAAGTTAGCAAATATTAAGTTGCTAAACAACAAGATAGGTTTACTTTAGACTGCAGGTGAGTTATCAGAATATTAAATCAATTAGTTTATCAAAATCTGGCCGTAGCGCAAAGCGCTACAATAAATAATAATAAACACACTAAAATCGGGCCCATAAAACACAGGTTAAGTTCGCCGAGCCAATACTGCACAGGAACGCTGAATGTATTACAAAAGACAGACCTTGACTGCACCAGGTGACGAACATGTAGACCAGGGGCCTGCTGCACGATGTCGAGGAAACCAGGTGATCAAACGGGCTTTACTGCAGGTAACGTAGAAATCTCGGGCCAGTAAATCTGCAAGCCTGTTGTAGGGACTGGAAATCTTCCAAACTCACAGCTAGCCGACTGCAGCAACTGCCTGGAGAAAGTGCTCTCCAAGAGGGGCCAAATCCTTCCACCAAACACCTCGGAGAATTCTGCGCCACCATATACAAAGCTCGACGCACACCAACAGGGATGCGTTAGTTCATACTAAAGGACTGCTTTCTTAATCTGAGTGCGTTCACCGCCCGTGCCAAAGAGGAGCTAAAGGGGACAACATTCCGCCTTAGAAATATAACCAAGAATTGTCAAAATAGCATACCGTTAGATGTTCTGCTCCAAATCGCTCAAGCATTACATGTGCTCGTTAGATGAATTCCGGACAGAAGCCCGTGCTTGAAATGTACCACAACAAAAACGTCGGAGACGTCTCCCCAACCAAATTCATACCAAAATGTACATTTTTATGCTAGGATGAGCGTGACAAAAGCGAATTACAAATTCGTGCATCGATTAACCAAAGATGCTTCTCACTACATCGGTATTCTAACAAGACAAGATGGCTAATAATAGACAGCTAGATCCAAGGTTCCAAATTTGCGGAAAGATCGTACCTGCAACCAACATAGCACGCGTACGATTTGAGGCCTAACCTGCAGTAGCTTTACTTGAGGAATGGATGCATGAAACTAATCTATTGTAAATTTAAAGTAAGTTAGATCTAGGATTAGTCAGATATAGGGTAAATAGTTAGAACAAAATGTCCAAAGTGCCTTGAATTAGGCAGGGTTAAGGCAAATAGTTAAATTAATACGAAAAGTAACTTTTGGCCCATAACAATACGTGCATTGCATTTCCTATAATAATGAACATGTCAATAATTTATTTTGTGGGTTTGTTTTGCTTCCACGAACTCAGCTTTATTTATGTTTGACGGTGTCATTAACACTTTTCTACGTTCTGTTGTTGTCATTACTAATAAAGAAGTTATTGATGTTGTTTTTCTTTATTTTGGTTGTTTGCTATCTCTTTCATTTACTACGTGGTCGGCAGAGCGAATTATGGTAAGTTACTAAACCTGGTGCCTGTATCGGCTAACTAATTCTTGTGCATACTAGTTGGTGAATTAGATATACACCTCTTTATTCCCACCAATTCTCAATGGCATTCCGTTTAAGCTAGTTGTTTGGAATACTAAAAGCTATGACGTTGCTCTCGAACATTTTCTTTTTATTTAAATTTATTAATATGAGAACAAACAAAAGATAACTAAGTTATCAAATTAAATTATTCGAGTAATAAAATAAAGGGAATGAAACTCTCTTCGACTACTACAGCTTTGTTCGATGAATGTCATTGCCGTAGACAACTAGATGCAATTGTTATGATTAACATGGTACACTATACAAAAAGAAGTAAAGGATAATTACTAAAAATCTAAATAGAGTATAAGTAGTCAAGTAGTAAAATTTTGCATGTACGCTCGCATCAAATAGAGCGGCTATTACAATTTAAAGAAGTACTCACACTTAAAACTATTGAATTATGGTCAGTTTTTTACTTGATTTCTATTTACGATCATAATCCATGGCATCGGAAGCTTAGTATTGTCAAATTTATTATTTTCCGACTGCTTTGGATTGTTTTGCTAATAATTTTTATAGTAGCACAACCGATAATTTGGGTTATGAAAAGCTTAAGATCCCAACAAGCTAAAGTTCGTAATACAGAGTATTTAACCGCAAGTTCGACGCAAAGTGATAAGTGAGATTATCGGAATTAGACTTAAAACAAGTTGAATGTCTATTATAATAGTTTACAAGTTCTGTACATTGTTACTAGAAGATGTGATCATTAATTAGTTTTTGTGCGGGTTTTGCCACACTTGTAAAAGAAAATAATAATTGTATATAAGATTTACACCCGATCTTGCAATTTTTTCTACGATCATTCAGTATTTGTCCAAACTGCACCGGAATGGGTTGAAAATACGCAGGAACTTGGTTTGTAAGCAGATCTTTCCTCTCCATACGTTGTCTTTGGGTTCTTAAGTGTCAAAAATGTAAATCCAGTATTTGACAAATGAATTATATAATTCTGCAATGTAAAAATGTATATATAACAGGTGTAGAAGGCAGAGAACCCAATTTGAATGTTTACTAGACCCTATCAACGGGTTTAGTCCTAGAAAATTCTAAATGTAAATTTTGATTAAATGTCAAAATGGTGGCGAAAAATTCCATGAGAGAATAAAATACGATAGAAGTGAAGCTGTACAAATTGCAAAAAAAAGCGATAGTGTAGTTTCTTTTTCTGTAAAGTTTCAGGTTAAACAAATATAAGCAAAAATTTGTAATTTTGAGACGTTTTGTTTACTAATTGAACTCAAACTGTTTATAATTTTTTAGGTGTTGTCATATTGTAGTCAGTTTTTTCATTATTAATTAATCCTAGTTCGTTAATTGCAATTGATAGTTATTAGAATAATACCAGAACAATTGTTTAATTTTGTTCTATGTCAAATCGGCCAATCTGAGGTTGCGTTGTACTTTGTTTCTGGCAGCCTATAAAAGCACAAACACGTGCTGAGGAGAGAAGCCTGCGAAAGTGCGTTTCTCTGAAACCGTAATTTGAGGTTAGGTTATGTGTTTACATTTGCATTGTTTTCGAATCAAACCTAAACTGAAGTTAGAACAATAATATCGAAGTGTACATACTCACTTGCAAAATTAATTTAGTTTGTGGCAATTATAAAGAATATTTTTAAATACAACTGGAATTTTATTTTCGTCACTTAACCCTCCAGTACCCGTTCAAAATTGTAAGACATCAGTACCCGCACCGGTCTCGCAGTCCGACACCCTCTGCCACCTCCATAAAAATAATGAGATATCTTATGGCATTAGTTTCTTGTTCACTAACGTCTTCATAGTCAGATATTTCCTGTTCAGTGTCACTGTTCATTTCCCTAGTTTCCAATAAATTATCTTCGTCAGACGATCGCACATCATTATAAAACGCGTTGTCGACATCCTCCTCCGCTATTATATCTCGCATCGTCTGTTCTAGTCGCGCCTGTTCTTTCTCATAAAATCTGTCATGACTATAATAATGTTTTAGTATAACAGTGTTACTAAAAATGCCGAAAATACTTCCTTCTCCTCACATTAGTCGAATATCAAAGGTACAAAAAAAAAACAACTCGGGTACCCGCTTCGGTCTCTGAAACCGTAATTATAAATAACTTTTAAACCACTGCAAGCACGAACTCAAAACTGCATACGGATCTTCAATGACAATATATAGGAAGGTAGTGAAATGGGCGGTAAACTAACGCTAGAACATTAAGTAATATACTGCATTATGTGTTTGCTCGGTCTCACAGACCGTAAACGGGTACTGAAGGGTTAACCATGCATAAAGGCAACCAAAGTATTTATCAGCGTTAGATTTGAGTAATTACAAATAATACCTTCAATTTGGTTGGCTTTTCCTGGATTTTGGACTTAGAGAGCAACGAACGAGCTGCCGAGTAACGAGGTTCCCGTTTGGCATAGATTCTATCAATTGTACAAGGTGCTGCCATCATCAAAAGAAAGGCCTTAGATTCTGAAGCAGCAAAGAGATAATGTCTCCGCTTACAACAAGGAAAGTGAACAAATAAAGGTTCGCTCCAAAGTTGGTAACATTTCTGTTTTATTTCGGGTTCAACTGGTTGGTTTGTATTGATGTAAGGTGTACTATTTATTTATGTATTGTAACCTGATAAAACTTAAGAAAGGTCACTGATTATTTGACATTATCGACAACCCTGAGATACGCGTTTAATGCATATTTCTTTATTGAAGCGAGATGTTTAATAGTGAAAAAGTGATTAGCTCTGAAATCGATAGATTTACCGATTATTTTAAATTAAAGTAGAGTACGAAATAAAAATGTACGTTTATCCGAAGTTAATTTCCTTTGCAGTAAACGAAGATTTCAGATATTAGCATTTGAGTTTTTATAAATAATTCTATTTGCTGAACGCTTTTGCCATAGCATAGTATAATTTTATGGCGCCGAATACGTGGGACGATTTTTCATTATAATATGTACGAAAATACACCATACACCCCGAAATCTTTTACATATGCCACCATGAAATTAAATTTGGATGTCCAATAAATTGCCATTTATACAATGTAACAATAATGACTATAAGATCTTACACAAAAGTTGTTAAATTTCGTCAAAATTTACTTATACCTTTTACCCTACACCACTTTGTAGTAAAAGACTTTCTGATTATATACGGATGGGGCCATAATTATATATAACAGCAATAAGATAACATGAACAACACAATAGAATGCTTGAGTAAGAAGAGATCACCATACAACAAAATTATTTTAGTAGGCACAATTAGTTGACTTATGTCATAATTAAAGTGAACGTCAAGCCTACTCGTATATTTGCTCCTATGTTGATCTCTTTCTTAATCAAGCAATACGAGATATTTTCTTGTTCATGTTATCTCATTGCTGTTATGTATAATTGTGGCCCCATCGGTATATTTATATACCTGCAAGGAGGACTATTAATATTTTTAAAGCAAATTTAACCTTTGGGACGCCAATAACACAATTTTTCAATAAAATTATTTAACCAAAATCATAAACGTAGCTTGCAGGCTTTACTAGTGATGAATTCAATTGCTAAAGACTGGATATCAACGTAGGACCAACCATTCTCAGATTAAATGAATTACGCGTAGAATCAGTTTATTCCATCTAGTTGTGAGTACTGCTCCTAGATTATTTAACATGTGCAATCGACTAAATAAATGTAAAAAACGACGCTAAAACTAAACTGCAAAATAAAAAAATTGGTGTGGCTTCTTTAAGAGAAGCAGTTGTATTTTTGTAAAGCTCCCAAAATAAATCATATTTTATGTGCGATTAAATGCCTAAGTTTACTAAAAATATTGAGAGAGTGTGCCCAGGGTGATTTGTGGAAGTTTTCTTTTGTATTGACCTTCCGCAGCAAATAGAACGGGGCATTATTTGGTCCGGTGCAAGCCAGAGTATTTCAATGTGTTTCTACGGAGGTCCATTTCTGTAATTTTTATTATGAGTCTCAAAGTTTGTGCGTCTTGAGATAATTTTTGCATTAAGCTTTAATATTAACTACGGGTTTAATTGACGGCCAACGCGCTCTTTGATAATAATTAGCGTTGTAGATGTATATAGTTTTTTATTTGCAACATTTCACATTTCAATGGCAACATTGTTGTAACATAGCGTCCACAGTTAATTTAAATTTAACTATCTGCTCGTGAAAAAACTACAAAACTTTAGACATTTTATAGCTACACATATCTAACTTAATAAGCAACACAAATTTTCAATAGAATTTCAGTGTACTAGCATTTGCCATGCACATTGACTATCGCCATTATCTGCATGAATAATGAATAAATAAATCTAGACAACTATATAAACAACACACTTACAATACTTGCTATTGCAGTAAAAATAAGTATGTCCGGCAAATTTTTGAGTCTCTTCGTCGCTACGGTTTGGTTCGGTAAGTTTTCAAAGGTTTTTTTTTTTAGATATACAACTATTTTTTTTTGTTTTTTCGCAGCCGTAATGCTTCCACAAATGCTAGCAGAACCATTGATTGCTATACCCGTGCTCGATCCTCCAGCAGAACAGTAATGTTATAAATTGTTGAAGAACATTTAAAAAATAAATAATAATCAAATGTGTGTAATTATTTTGTTTCCTTATGTATATTACATAAGGAGATACATATACAGAAATATTAACTAGCATTTCGTGTTGAACTATTGTTCCCTCAAAGTGTTTTGGAAAGAGATCTAAGTTTTACAAAGGCATAGGCAGTGTATTGGATTCTTATTCTGGTCTTCATATAATTTATAGTGGATAATATACCTGCATGTCTTTTACCACCCTTATTAATTATGTGCATACATTTATTCATAGAACAGTGTTCAGCAGGAATCCTTGTCATTCATATTTTTGTTTCTCTTCCATATTTCAGGAATAGTTGCGTAGCAGTAAGTGTTGAAAATTGAAATATATGTAGGATATATTTTAAAGATACCTTTAAACTCTAAAGGGGTGTTCTAGTGTGTTAGAATCGTTTGCCTCAACGTGCTTCTTATACATTATATTAACATACACAAATAATATATAAATCCTACCATTTTACCCACCAAGACTATTTCCAAAGCTGCCTTTACAATATAAAATACAATGCACTTCAAAGTTAATAGGCATTTATTCGTTAAAAAATTGTGGGTTCGATAATAATTTTACGGGAAAATTGCTCCTGTAGGCTGAAGAGATCTTTCCAGTTCTTGAGGGGCGAAAACGAACTCTGCTATCGCCCTGAAAGCTTAAACATAGGGAAAGAAGTCTAAAGTCTTACCGATACTTAAAATGGATGTGTTAACCACTTATTTCTTGAAATAGTGTGAATTTAACTTAGGCTGTGTAGTTTCTTGTAGTAAATTTTCTTTTTGAGACAACATGTAGATCAATATGTTTACACTTTTTTTTATAACAGAAATTTAAAAGGTGCTCCAAGAAGCGATAAGTTACTGACCGCATCAGTAGAACGTATAGTACAATAAAACTATAAGTCGTTGAAGGCGCTACTGCACTAGGAACGGGAATATGCCTTAAAACTTTTACAGTATGCAACTTATGTGTTAAAACACATGCTAGAATTAAAAATAATTTTATCATAAATGAATTAAATGACTGAGAAAAGCGATATATGCGAGTCGCAACTCTCCAACAGAATTAAAACCAACAGCTTTCCTGAACTTCGCTTTAAGAACGAATAAGTTCATGCATTCAGAAAAAATCTACTACGCGTTCAACGGCTAGTTTTTTAGGGCTTTTGGAATGCCGGGAGAGTTGCCAACCGATAGATGAATGTACAGGGCGTCCATGACGCTGCCACTATACCGAGCGTAGCGGGGCAGCTCAAAAAATGTTCCCTTGATTGTATCTCACCATCGGTCGATGTGAAATTTGACTACACTCAAATGCGAGACGATATTCATTCCCAGCCAGTTTGCATTGTTTTCGAATCACAGCTGAACTGAAGTTAGAATAATAACATCGAAGTGTACATACTCACCTGCGAAATTAATTTAGTTTGTGGCAATTATAAAGAATATTTTTAAATACAACTAGCATTTTATTTTCGACGTGTGTTATAGATAAAGCCATCGTCACTTAACCTTGAATAAAGACAAACAAAGTATTTATCAACGTTAGATTCAAATAATTACAAATAACACCTTTAATTTGGTTGGCTTTTCCTGGATTTCGGACTTAAAGAGCAACGGACGAGCTGCCGAGCAACGATGTTCCTGTTTGGCATAGATTCCACCAATTGTACAAGGTGCTGCCGTCATCAAAAGAGAGGCCTTAAATTCTGGAGCAGCAAAGAAATAGTGTCTCCGCTTACAACAAGGTAAGTGAACAAATAAAGGTTCGCTCTAAAGCTGGTAACATATCTGTTTTATTTCGAGTTCAACAGGTTGGTTTGTATTGATGTAAGGCTTTTAGGGTAATTGGAATGCCAAAACTTGCAAAAAACTACTCGTTAAGGCAGCCAAATAGGTTAGTTTTAGACTGCAGGTGAAATTTACTATATCAAATCAATTAAATTATCACAATCTGGCCGTAGCCCAAAGCGCTACAATAAATAATTATACACACATTTAAACGGGGACCCTTAAAACACAGGTTAAGTTGCCCGAGACATTCGCACAGGGACGCCGAATGTCTTACAAAAGACAGACCTTGAATGCACCAGGTGGTGAACGTGTAGGGCGGAGACCTGTTGCACGATGTTCAGGAAGCCAGGTGATCAAACGAGCTCAACTGCAGGTAACGTAGGAATCTCGAGCCAGTAAATCTGCAAGCTTGTTGTAGGGACTGGAAATCTCCCAAACTCACAGCTAGCCGATTGCGGCAACTTCCTGGAGAAGGTGCTCTCCAAGAGAGGCCAAATCCTTCCACCAAGCACTTTGAAACAATTTTTTGGCTTCGCTTAATTGTTTCGCCAGTTACCAATTTATTTTAGGCCAAAGCAGCTTATTTTGTACCTACCTGGATCGAGTTCCTTTTTTTCCACTAGGAAAATGTGTTTCGTGAAGAGCTTAAATTTGCATACAAATCTGCAGTAGCTAAACACTTTCAGCACTAACAATTGAAAAATCGCTCATTTTGCTCAGACATGTTTTTGAGTGCAAACTACACTTCTATTTCAAACATTCTAAAGACGAAATGCCATTTAAGTTTTTAGAACTAATCAATGCATTGTTACAAACAATTCTAATGTTTATAAAATCTAGAATGATTATTGCATTTGTTTCCAAAGGTAATTTGATCAGAGATAGATTATTGTTAAACAAGCCTTAGTTTGGAGAGTTATTTCAGCGACTTCAAACTGTTTTGTACCACAATGATGACAACTGATGCGGTAGACACCACTTACTTCCTCAATGCACATTTAGAGTGGGATATAGTTAACAATGTATATTATAGTATGTTACAGGGGAAACCCCGTAACGATTCCTAACAAGCTTAGAGATAAAGTTGCTCAGTGGGAGGAGAGGGTCTTACACTTAAATAAAAGGGGTCTCGCTGGCGATAATTAAAACTATTGTACCTTAAAAAATGCAGGGAGATATTCGTGTTGTTTTTAAGGGCGCCATCTGGTATTTTATCTACCGCTGATATACCGAGGCAAGTTTTTACCAGGAAGTTGCTCTATACCATATTAAGAAGCAAAGTACCTGGGATTAACCCTAGATCAGGGGCCTCACATGAACTCAGCTAATGCAAGGGGAGCTTATATTAACCCTAAGTTATCTTGCATAGAGTGACCTCTTGATTGAAAGTCTAAGTTGACAACAACTATATTTAACTGCGGGGTATATATAAAACGCATACCAATAGTATCGAAAGAAGACAATACAAAATCGTAAGAGTGATAATGAACGCACATAAATACAAACCCATTCACGACAACTTGTCCATCACGTTAGTCCATGAAGAACGCCATTGTCTGCTACAAACTGGTTTGGTAAACTAGTTGGACATTCGAATGATCAAGTCAGCCAACTAAACTTACCACATGCTGTTCTTAAATTGTTAAAGCGACTATAGCCTACCGACCTGCAACGACAATTAGTTAAGCCGAGGTTGATATTTTTCGTTTTCGAATATTGAGTTGCGATTTTTTTAAATCGATTTTTTGAAATTTCAGTGACGTCGGCGCTAGATTTTTGTGGTGCTGGAGTCCATGGATAACGAACCCACAGATTCTAGTCTAGAAAAACGTCTTTCCAAGAAAAAAAAGAGGGTGCATTTCTGCAAAGCTCTGAATCTACCACTTTTAAATAAAGTAGTAATTCATAAACTTTTAGAGTAAGTTTTTTGGGAGTTCAGTAGTACAAACTAGTACAGAATAAAATAAAATTGTCGCAAATTTCTTTGAAAGGCAGACAAATATGATATTTTACAAATACCTACTAAATAAGTATCCAGAAATAATCATTCAATATTTATTAAATCAAGTTTTCCAGGACAAGTTAGCTGACGTTCATATTTGCATATCTTTAGCGTTCTGCTGGAGGTTCAAAGTTAAGTACAGGTTGACGAAGTGGTTCCGCCAAAGTTTCTGGAAGCATTACAGCTGTAAGAAAACCAATAAATATAGAGACATGTTACATAAACTGGAAACTCACCAATACAAATTGCAGCGATGAATAAACTCACGACTCTGTTCGACATGTTGGTACACAATAACAACTATTGTAAACATTCCTCTTATATAGTTACTCAAATTTACTTATCAATTGTTGCTTGAATTAAAGCATATAGTTATTGTTCGTCGCCAAATACGGTTACTTGATATTTCATTCGCAACTCGTACTGGTTATAAAACCGAACACTCATAGAAGAATCTTAACATTTTATAGCTTCTTGTATTACAAGGTACACAAACGTATTATCTGTGAAACGTTGATACCTTGAAGAGTTTTATTACATTTTATTGATAAACATTTTTCTAAAAAAATCAAGATGTTTGAAATTCGATTATGCAGTTATTTTAGTAATTAGACATTATATTCATGTATGTCCTTAAAGAAACTAACATGTATGTGTTCAGAGGTACCCAATTAAACTATCGGAGTAACTTTGAGCAGTCCAAATATTTATATAGTGAATACGTTTAAAGCAAAGTACAATCGAAGTAATTCCATCATTTGATAAAGCATGAAATTTTACATAGGTTTTACCTTACACATATGTTTAACATTAACGCATCTTCTCTTAAATCCCTTCCCAGCCAGATTATTACAACGGAAGAATGTTATTACTAGTTTGCCAATACAACTCTCAGCTATTTGCCAACGACATATTTGACTACCTTTTTTTAGGCAATCTGTAGTAATAGAAAGTTCTCTCGAGTTATAGTTCTTAGGTTATTTTTCTTCTAGCACTTTCTTCTTTACTTAGTTTCATTCATGTGGCATGAAAAGCTCTTCGTCATCGTCAGAGAAATACTGTAGCTCGATCTTACGCTCTAATCACAAACTGGTTACAAACCAGTAGCCAAACTGTAGCTTTGTGCGCGGGCCTCCATATAAATATATTAGCAGTGACTCGCAAACACCTGTTTAGTGACTGTAGTTTAAATCGCGTTACTTTTCAGTTTCCTTCGAGTAGCTCCGTGTGCGGAGGGCGTTAACGTTACGTAGTTATTTTGTGCAATTTTAAGGTAGGTAGAATTACACCTACTTGCCACTGTTACACTTTATTTCAGTAGTACACAGCCATACGGTAGTAACTTGATGTAATTTTCAGAACAACTTAAAAAATCTGTAAAAAGCTTTAACCAGAACTTCCCTCGTCGATATTGTGACACTAAATAATTTAAAAAATCAAATTAATTTAAGAGTAAAGATATATTCACGTTTCTAATAAATTAAATACATTTTCAAATAAAAAAAACTTACTGCTGTTCGAATTCGAGCGGCAGGCGGACCGCATATGCAGTCCCCGACGTTTTGTGAGATATTTTAAGGAAACGGGCTATTTCTACCTGAGCTACGGAGTACCGACGCTTCAAATTCCTGCGTTGCAGCAATATTAAGTAACGCACTAATTTCTTGCTCGATTTTGTATCGTACAACATTTATTCTGTATCTATTGGGGCCCATTTTTGGTAAGAATAAAGCCTGCGCTATGTACAAATGAATACTTGTATTTATTGCTAAGTTAAATAAAAAATAAACAAGATTTTAGTTTAATGTGTATGCAAAATATTGTCTTCCTTTGACCAATAGTTTTTGAGTGATACCGCCAACAGACAGACACACAGACTGACGGAATTGGGAAAATCTGTTTTCCGTCATGTAGGGACCCTGAAACGTGAATATCTGAAGAATGGTGATTTTTTCGTGATTACAATACTTCCTTCGTCTTTTAGACCTGCTAACCTCGAATTTGACATCGACTGACAGTGCCAGCAAAAATATACGATGGCGACCATGGTTACACCATGCTCGCGCCTACTATGAATTTTCTGAGAAAGTGCATTAGGGATTGGTTGACATCTTCCCTCTACTTTCTGAACGATTGCGCATCTTTGGGAACATTTCACTTTGTATTCTTTACACCATGATGACTACCACTAAATTAATGCAGTATAAGGCTAACGCCTTAGCCAATTCAGTTTTATATTAAACTCAATGACAAGTAAATATGTGTCTTGTTTATTTTAAATGCCCATTCTTCTATCTTAACAGCAAAAACGCCAAATAGCAACCCTATTAAAAATTACTAAATGGAAGTGGTGTAGAGGTAAAGAGGAAGATAGCGTGGGGGCCCCGTAATTATTTGTTGCCCCGGGCCCCCCAAGCCTGTAGCTACGGTCCTGCATATACCATATTATTATAACGGCCATACCATACTGAAACCACAGTTTCAACAGTGTTACGGGCGAAAGGCAAAGTATTTGGAGTTTAAGTTGTTTGGGTTATTTGAATTGTCTGCGCTACGTTTCCTTACTCTGATCGCAAGGTCAGGGCAAGTGTACTTTCTTGTTTTTATTGGTTACTGTGGTATCTGTCAGCGCTTAGATCTTTGTCCTTATCAGCTGAACCTCGATCTCTGGCATATGTGCATGTGGTCATTTTAGCTTGCTTTCTTATCCTTGCCAAGTTGGTTTCATTTTCGGAGTAGTTCTAGCTGTTGTAATCGCGCAATGATGCTGTTTCAAGCTTGTAATGAGCTACTGTAATTTTGTAACCATATATTGTGATATCCTATAGAGCTGTTGTGATCCCGTGTTCAAGTATTTTCGTCCTGTATCGTGCACGTGTTGTCATAATTCAGTTAGCTGCTTTTGTAGGCTACTGTTTTGCCCAGTTTCCTATCCAATTTCTTTAATGCTAGGATTTGTGACGGGAGGCCCTGGCGAATCCTGTTCGTGGTATGGCTTTGTCCTAATGCCACGTGGAATGCTACGTAACTAGTAGTGCTTTCGTTTAGGCTGGAATGAACTAACAGGGCGACTGTTTGGTTGGCACGTAGCTATGTTCTTAATATGAATTTTATAGAGTGCTTCATCGTATCAGGCCGAGTTCTTTAAATTCCCCGTAAAATTTTCACGTGTATTTATTTTGTTTGAGGCCTTATTGTTGTGTCAAGACTTCGATTGAATTCTCTCAGGGTTCCTTGAGCTACACCTTTGCTATATGTTGTGGTAATTTCACTTTGATATCGTACGTTGCATCTTGCGTTGTGCAGTGGCGCCGATGCCTCCAAAGTGATAGGGCTGTTACGGAAATAGTTGGTCCCGGCGGTCATAACAACATCATGACAGTCGTTAGTGGTGTTGGAAGTCCCCATAAATGCACAGCGACGCCTATAATTGGCCTAACGCTGTTGGCTGAGTGCAAAATAAATTTAAAAAAATATGATAGATGATAAATCTTTGACTTTTAGCAACATAGTCTGTCTATTTAACATGATTACACTTGTACTCATACATTTACATGTTTTAAGGGTTTACAATTGGTAGTAATAATAATTTAATTATTTGGTGCAACCGCTGCACAGTCTAAGCTAACTGTAGTTTGAACATATATGTATTATTGACTACTATATATTTTACTATAACTATGTGTATTTTAGCTATTGCAAACTGAGTTACGACTTGGCTATGTTATTTATTGCGTTTCAGATTATTGTGGTTTTGATTAAGCTTTAAGTTTATGACTTCTCGTTTCTTTCTGAGCACATTTGTTGTATAAAGGTTCATTGCCTTGTATTTATTAATACATTTAGGCTTTTGTAAAGAACTGCAGGCCGTCTTCGCTGTTAGCTAGTCGACCCTCAAACGTCCATGTAGTCACGATGGTTTTATTTTATATTTAAAGTTCGTATCAACAGATTCCGGTTGAATGTGTCATACGAAGGGCGCTCCCGAAGGAGGGCATGTGTTAGAGTAATGACAAAATAATGGTTTAATTTCAATTGAAAAACTCTGATCATACAAGTTGCTGTGAAATTCTAAGGTTATTTCGTGGGTGGTCAGCTTTATAACCTACACGAATTTTGAGTGAAATATTAAGTTACCTATTTTGCAACGAACAATAACTACATGCTTTGATTTTATTAACAATTGATAAGTACATTTAGGTAACTATATATAACAGAGACATATGGTTTCTATTTTATTTAACATTTTCTTTTATTTTTTGCTTTTTTTCAGTTACAATGCTTTCTCAAACATTAGCGGAACCGCTTCGTGCATCCAACTATGGGACACCTCCAACAAACGAATAAAGATATCTAAATATTAATGGTTTATAACATGTTCAATAAGACTTGATTTAATGATTTGTGTGATATTTATTGTTCTTTCCAAACGATTCCTTCCTAGCAACGCACATAATCTGTTAACCTGAATTACTTGCTACTACCAACTTATCTATTGATTTATTGTTTATTTGCAGTCGCTATCACTATAGGGAAATTTTAAGTTATCAACTGACTGAGATTCTTTTACCCTTTTCTATAAGGCCGTTTCTGACTAAAGCTGCAACGTTTATATAAATCTCAGTATTTCAGTGGCTTTCATCAGAACACCAGAAACATCATTATTTTAGGTCTAATTATAGAGTTTGAAATCTGCCTTTATTCCGTGCGGTTGTGCTTTATCGCAGTGCCGGTATATAGTGGTTAGAGATCATTGATTTCCATAAAACAAGTAAGAACATTTTTGTGAATAACTTTTTGCAAATAAGGGCTAAAAATACATACCAAATATCTCTCTTAAACAAATTTTAAAAAAGGAGCTGTCTGAAAATGTTAAACGCAACAGCTGTACGTGGTCAATGTGCTATCGATGATATGGAACACGAACCATCTGTCTGTGACACAGAAATGGGTAGCGCTAGCAAGAAAAGGACTAATAATTCTCCTCCAGTGCTTAGTCCCAAAAAGCAATTTTTGTTTACCAATGCCGAATTACTTATCAAAAACAAATATTATCTCCCAGATCTTAACACCGCTGAAAATAGCAACAATAGCGATAATGAAATTCCCACTGAAACCGTGACATCTTCTGAAAAAATCAAAATACCACCCATATTTTTACACAATGCTATCAATTACCAAGCTGTTATTACGGACATTAAAAACAACACAACATCCGAATTTACAACTTCTACTAAGGGCGATTTTCTTAAAATTCATGTATCTGCAATTGAAGATTTTCGTTCACTTACCGAGTTTTACGATAAAAATGATATCAAATATCATTCATTTAGAAATCCAAAAGACGCACCCCTATCAGTAATAATACGGCACGTCCTTTGCTCTGTAACTGACGAAGAAATTAAGCAAGAACTTTAGCAAAAACAATTACCGGTACTTAATGTAACAAGAATGCTTAACCGAGACAAAAAACCTATGCCTTTAACAAGCCTACGTCTATGCTCAGCGGTAGGGTTACTTCAATGGCGTCGGTTTCGGAAGAGGAGGTTGGGCGTTACCCTCAGCTAGACACTGGATTTGATTGGAACAAAGTTTATTATATTTACACTAACTAACATACAAATAAGCTTAGAACTAGGTAACATATATGTACAGAAAAAGAAAAGAAAATGGCGGATTGGCATCCGCGATTGGAAGCGGGTGTGGTCCTTCGGAGGCGGGGCTGGCGGCTTCCTCCTGCGGTTGCAGCGGTGGCGACTGGCGACGGGGCGGCGAGCTGAGAGCAGCGGCGGCGGCAACGTCGGCGGCAGTGCTGATCTCCTTGGCGGAGGCGGCGGTTGGCGGCTTCCTTCGGCGGTTGCAGCGGCGGCGGTGGCGACTGGCGACGGGGCGGCGGGCTGTGAGCAGCGGCGGCGGCAACGTCGGCGGCAGTGCTGATCTCCTTTGGCGGAGGCGGCGGCTGGCGGCTTCCTTCTGCGGTTGCAGCGGCGGCAGTGCTGATCTCCTTTGGCGGAGGCGGCGGCTGGCGGCTTCCTTCTGCGGTAGCAGCGGCGGCGGTGGCGACTGGCGACGGGGCGGCGGGCTGTGAGCAGCGGCGGCGGCAACGTCGGCGGCAGTGCTGATCTCCTTGGCGGAGGCGGCGGTTGGTGAAAGTGGCTTTCCAAAGACGGCAGGCAGCAGAGTCCAATGCGTAGGATTGGCTCTAAGTCCACGAGGGTGATAGGCTCTGGAGAGGCTGGAGCTGCTAGCTGGTCCTGGAAGCTGCAGTGGCTCGAATCCCAAGTCCCACGAAGACGGCAGACAGCAGAGTCCAGTAGATGAAACGGCTGGTGGTCCTGGAGCTGAAGTGGCTGCTGGTGGTCCTGGAAGCTGAAGTGGCTGCTGGTGGACTCTCCTTGGCTGAGTTGCTGCTGGATTGACCCGCCGAGGCAGAGTGATTTCTTACTGCCAGCGTCTGACTATTTAAAGGAGCCAGTCCTTTGTCCAACGCGATCTCGATGCTCATTGGTCGAAGTACGAGGGTGGGATGATAATTGGTTAGCCTGACAATTAAAGACTGGTTTTATGTTTTCAAAATTATTTTTATTTTTTAACATAGCCTTTTAGACGCCCAATACATTTTGTCCAGCGATGATCGAAGGCTTTGATTCCATGACAAAAGGTGCTTTACTCAAGGTCTGCAAAATAGGTGCCAAAGTGGCCTTGGCCTTTTCAACAGATGAAAATTTTTATCCACCGAGGAAAATTTTGAGCGTAGGGAATAAGCCGAAGTCCGAGGGAGCCAAATTTAGTGAATAAGGTTGATGCGGAAGCAAATCGTGCTTAAATTCGATGACTTTACCATTGCAGTAACTCCAGTGTGAGAACGTGCATTTTCCTGGTAAAAAATGATTTTTTATGCGCTACACTTGGGCACTTTTTGTTGAATATTTTGATGCAATTGGTCCAAAATGTTAACAGAGCATTCACTACTTATCGTTTATTCCTGTGAAAGGTAATCGATCATCAAAATCCCTTGTGCATCGCAAAAAACCGATGCCATCACCATGCCAGCTGATTTTACGGCAATTGCTTTCTCTGGGGCCGAAAAACTAGGTTCTGTTCTTTGCTTTAATTTAAATTTGGTTTGTCTGATATAAATTTGATCAGTAGTAGCAAATCATGCATAAAATCAGTTGCATTCTTCTTAAAACGGTACAGACACTCTTGTCAAAGTTGCCTTCGAACACGTTTTTGACCAAATGTAACCAAACGCGGCACCCATCATGCGGACAGCTTTTTTGTGCCCAATTCTTGAGTTAAAATATCGCACACCAGCTCTTGTGAGATGTTTACTACATTAGCTAATTCACTAAATTTCAGTAATTTGTCTTTCAACACCATATCGTGGATTTTTGTTGTAGTGACACTTCTTTGGCGTTCAGAGCGGTGCTCGCCTTGGATGGTGGTGCAACCCTATTAAATTTAACCATCTATTTTTTTTCCGGTCGTATATGATGGAGCACATTCAGGCAGCACAGTTTTCGTCTATTCAAAAATGTTTGCGCCTTTTAAGACTTTTATATGCAACAATTAAGAAACCGCACAACATCAGTATTTTACATTATTAAACAAATACAACACACGTTTTCTTTAAACAGCTGCTAACAACAAACTATTTCACAGATGGACTTTATATTTTCAGTATTGCCAATACATAGATGGAAGTTGATATTTTTGAACATACATTTATATTTATGTATTTCAAATATATGGAGGCTAACTAATTATCATCCCACCCTCGTAGAAGGGATGTTTTGCCCGATTTCGATATATTTCGGATTTATAGCGTTTAATTGAGCGGCGTGATCAATTATCGACTTGATTCGAGTCGCCATCAAAAGTCGTTGAAATGCCGATTCTAACGACACCCAATTTGCTATGTTTTGGTAAAGATTAGCTCAACTTGGAATTTTTAATTCCGTGTTCCGCGTAAAGCTTAATTAAGCATTACTCTTATGGCGTATGTTAATAAGTTTATTATGCTTCGATCGGTTGCGCGCTATTTTTATAAGACTTTTGAGACCAATTTTGCTTTTCTGGGATGCTTCCTTCCGTTAATTATACATTGGCGGTGCAGGCCAGAAAGCTGGTGATGAGGGATCCTTGAGATTGCTGTGAATCGTTGTGGATCATGGTTGTTGGTGGTGATGTTGTTGATGTTTGTTTTGGGCGCCACTGGGTGTTTTCTACCACTCCCAGAAGTGGTGTTGGTCGTCTTCATTCATCTCGGTTTGCACTGGGTTGAGACACTGTGGTGGTGTCCTCTGTCCCCATGGAAACGGAGATGCGCTGTCTTCTGTGACTTCCGAGTGATGCGGGCTGACACTTGGTTGCGCTGTCTGCTGAGGTTCCTTGTTGGTCCTCGGCGGAGTTGCGTCCATCCTTCTTCGTCGACTTCACCATTGTAGTGGGCGTGACTTCCCTCTGGTGTCCACCAAAGGTTGGCCCCACGTTCCGGGCGACAATTAACAAGCCTACGTCTATGCTCAGCGGTAGGGTTACTTCAATGGCGTCGGTTTCGGAAGAGGAGGTTGGGCGTTACCCTCAGCTAGACACTGGATTTGATTGGAACAAAGTTTATTATATTTACACTAACTAACATACAAATAAGCTTAGAACTAGGTAACATATATGTACAGAAAAAGAAAAGAAAATGGCGGATTGGCATCCGCGATTGGAAGCGGGTGTGGTCCTTCGGAGGCGGGGCCGGCGGCTTCCTCCTGCGGTTGCAGCGGCGGCGGTGGCGACTGGCGACGGGGCGGCGAGCTGAGAGCAGCGGCGGCGGCAACGTCGGCGGCAGTGCTGATCTCCTTGGCGGAGGCGGCGGTTGGCGGCTTCCTTCGGCGGTTGCAGCGGCGGCGGTGGCGACTGGCGACGGGGCGGCGGGCTGTGAGCAGCGGCGGCGGCAACGTCGGCGGCAGTGCTGATCTCCTTTGGCGGAGGCGGCGGCTGGCGGCTTCCTTCTGCGGTAGCAGCGGCGGCGGTGGCGACTGGCGACGGGGCGGCGGGCTGTGAGCAGCGGCGGCGGCAACGTCGGCGGCAGTGCTGATCTCCTTGGCGGAGGAGGCGGTTGGTGAAAGTGGCTTTCCAAAGACGGCAGGCAGCAGAGTCCAATGCGTAGGATTGGCTCTAAGTCCACGAGGGTGATAGGCTCTGGAGAGGCTGGAGCTGCTAGCTGGTCCTGGAAGCTGAAGTGGCTCGAATCCCAAGTCCCACGAAGACGGCAGACAGCAGAGTCCAGTAGATGAAACGGCTGGTGGTCCTGGAGCTGAAGTGGCTGCTGGTGGTCCTGGAAGCTGAAGTGGCCGCTGGTGGACTCTCCTTGGCTGAGTTGCTGCTGGATTGACCCGCCGAGGCAGAGTGATTTCTTACTGCCAGCGTCTGACTATTTAAAGGAGCCAGTCCTTTGTCCAACGCGATCTCGATGCTCATTGGTCGAAGTAGAAGGGATGTTTTGCCCGATTTCGATATATTTCGGATTTATAGCGTTTAATTGAGCGGCGTGATCAATTATCGACTTGATTCGAGTCGCCATCAAAAGTCGTTGAAATGCCGATTCTAACGACACCCAATTTGCTATGTTTTGGTAAAGATTAGCTCAACTTGGAATTTTTAATTCCGTGTTTCGCGTAAAGCTTAATTAAGCATTACTCTTATGGCGTATGTTAATAAGTTTATTATGCTTCGATCGGTTGCGCGCTATTTTTATAAGACTTTTGAGACCAATTTCGCTTTTCTGGGATGCTTCCTTCCGTTAATTATACTTTAATTTGTAATATTGTATCCTTGCCCGCTGTATTTTGTCGTGGCCCTGATTTCTCCGTTACAAAGATGTGTTTCTGCTGGGCCGCTGAATTTTCGGCCGCTCTCTCGAGCGCGCTCCGGCCGCATGTATTTGCTGTCTGATGGAAAAATTGCTTTTACTCCACCTGTATATGTGCTAGCGCCCTGGGGTTTGTTTTATTAGGTGGCGGTTGATTTTTCCTATCGGCAGGTACCCTTATGTGGGGTTTTGGATTTGGCGCACTCTGATTTAAGAGCGTTTTAGTGATCGAACTTGGTTTATTAATTCGTTCGCTGCGGCGCCGTTTGGTCGGCTTCCGTTATTGAGGTTCGGCGATCCGTTGGCCCTTTTATTGCAGCGGTTTATACTTGCGAATTGGTGCTTCTTTGAGTTCGCGTGCCGCGATTTATTGTTTTATTGGGGGTAACGGTTTTCTTAAAATTTTTGTAGGATCGAGGCGATTTGCTGGTGAACAGATGTTTGAGTTCTTTGTTTCGTTCGCCGTGTATTTGGCGACGCGAATTTCCCTTTGTTGCTTTGTTCTGTTCACTGATTCATATTACCTTTATGTGCAGTGAATTTAACCAACACCAGTAAAGCCAAAGCTGTTTTTAATTTAACCACCCTGTACCACTGTATAGTTACTGTAGAACCCAGGAATAAAAGCAAAGACATCCCTCAATGTTTGAGATGCCAGCGTTACGGTCATACACGTAACTATTGCAAACTTGATCCGCGTTGCGTCAAATGTACAGGAAATCATTATTACAAAGAATTTCCTAAACTCAAGGACGTTAAACCACAATGTGTTAACTGTGGTGAAGAACATCCAGCCAACTATAAAGGATGTAGTTACTACCAAACTGTGCGAGCAAAAACAGTAGCAGTCCAACAGACAGCGCCAGCTAGGAACGTGAGAACTACATCATATGTCAACAGCGGATTAACTTTCGCAAATACCGTACGTGGTCAACAATCGCCTACTGCAAGCCAGGAACAAAATAATGCTAGTGCTTCTGAAGAAAACTCATCCATCAAAACGATCATCAATGCCATAATTGAATTCCTCGCTCCTCATATGGACACCATCAAGTTATTGTTATATTCCCTCGTTCCTATAATACTGAATAATGTCAGTAAATAATAAAATTCATGCTTTCGACAATATCACTATGCTGAATTGGAATGCCAACGGCATTAAATCTCAGAGGTCATTATTTATAGCACTTTTGGCAAGACATAACATTGATGTGGCCTGCATAAGTGAAACGCACTTAATTCCAAATGAAGCATTTAAAATTCCCAATTACAACATTTATAGAATGGATCGAGATGCAAGAATTGCATCTGGTGGTGTTGCAATTATAACAAAAAAACGCTTGAAGGTATCTCCTATCCCTTCTTTAAATTTAGTTAGTTTAGAAGCAGTAGCAGTAACTATAAGCTTCGACAATAACACGAACGTAATTATTGTATCTGCATATAAACAGCCTAATAAACGTTTGGTGCAGGAAGATATTACTACAATCTTCAACAAAAATGGGCCAATAATACTAGTGGGCGCTTTAAATTCCAAAAACACTGTATGGGGATGTCGAGTAAATAATCCAGATGGGATACTATTATATGTATAACTACACTGCTCTGTTCGCGGCCCAAATAGATGCTCCAAGTGAGGCTACTTACTTGCCATAACGCACTGACCATTATCCGGATTTACTAGACTTGATAATTAAAAAGAATATTACTTGGCCAATATATCAGTCAGTCCTTCCTGAATTAGATTCCGATCATCTCCCAGTTCGAATTACGTTTTTTATTAAGCCAGTGATTAATATGCCAGTGCAATCCCTAATTAAAGGACCAGTCGATTGGGACGAATTTGCAGTTTTATTAAATTCTAAATCAAATGCCCGTTGAGATTAC
Source organism: Agriotes lineatus (assembly GCA_940337035.1). NCBI lineage: Eukaryota > Metazoa > Arthropoda > Insecta > Coleoptera > Elateridae > Agriotes > Agriotes lineatus. Next base: position 91,239,512 of record OW679201.1, read on the forward strand.
TTTCCAAAGAAGAAGTTGACGAAGTTATAGAAACATTCAGTAGTAACATAAAAGAAGCCGTTATTGAAGCGACGATTACAAAAACTAAGAAACGCTCAAACAACTACCTACAGCCTCCATCAAATATTTTAAATCTAATTAAAACTAAAAATAGGCTACGACGTCTTTGGCAACGTACAAGGGATGGTCAAATTAAGACCGAGTGGAATAGATTTGCTAGAAAAGTTCAATTGGAGCTGGACAAATATAGAATTGAGTCATACTCGAAGTATATACAAGATCTGGAACCGGGTGATCCGTCTATGTGGAGGGCGACAAAACGCCTACTAAGGGAATCGTCGTCAATACCAACAATTAAAATTAATAATACCGAATATTGTTCGGATACCCAGAAAGCTGACGCCTTTGCTGCCTACCTTGAAGACGTCTTTACAATGCGCTGTGATCAGGGAAACGGCGATTTCATTGCTGATGTTAACTTAACAGTACAAAATCATGCTGTCTTGCCAAGTGAAAATTTTGAACCTACTAGCCCAGATGAAATCAAGAAACTTATTATAGAATTAAAATCTAAGAAAGCTCCAGGGGACGACATAATTTCTAATATAATTCTAAAGAAACTGGCCCCTAAAGCCTATGCATTATTAGCTTCCACATTTAATGCATGTCTAAGATTAGCATACTTCCCTAAAAATTGGAAACAGGCAAATATACTTCTTTTCCATAAACCGGGAAAACCACCACATCTGCTAACTAGTTACAGGCCAATAAGTCTCTTGTCATCATTGTCAAAAATATTAGAAAAAATCATCAAGATTATATTATACAAAGAGATTCGTCTTCATGACATTTTGCCACCATTTCAGTTTGGATTCAGAAGCAATTATTCACCTAACCATCCGTTGCTACGACTCACCCAGATGATCGAACTAGGCTTTGAATCCAAGAAGAACACCACGGTAGATTTTTTAGATGTCAAACAAGCATTTGACAGGCTATGGCATAATGGTTTAATTTATAAGTTATTACATCTTCCAATTTCACCATATTTAACAAACATAATTGCATCGTTTTTAAAAAATAGAACATTTCAAGTTAAAATCAACAACCAGTCATCTCCTACACACAAAATCGAAGCAGGAGTTCCTCAGGGTTCAGTACTAGGCCCAGTTCTCTACAATTTATATACTTATGATATGCCAGAACCCATTAACTCTTGCCTGGCTATGTTTGCAGATGACACTGCGATTGTCACCCAGAATGAAAATATTCTTATATCAGCTAGCCATTTGCAAGAAGCAATAAACAGCGTGTTGGAATGGTGTAGTAAGTGGTGTATCACTATTAATCAGGAAAAATGCGTAACCCAGATTTTTACTTTAAAAAGACCTGCTGATCCACCGAATATAGTGATCAATAATGAAACAATTAATTGCTTGGAACACTAAGGAATCTTCGGTCAAATATCTTGGCGTTCACCTAGATCGAAGACTATCGTGGGGAGTGCATATTAACAAGAAACTCAACCAGTGTTATGTGAGACTCGCCAAACTATACCCGCTCATGAACAAAAGGTCACCTCTTAAATTAGAGTGCACTTTATTACTTTATAAGAGTTTTTACGGCCAATAGTGACGTATCCTTGTCCAGTTTGAGGAGCTACAAGTAAAACTAATAAAAACAAGTTGCAAGTGATCCAAAATAAAGTGCTTCGAATGGCTATCAGTGCGCCGTGGTTTGTACGAAACGCCCAAATACACCAAGAGCTCGACTTCCCAACAATGGATCAATTTATTAGTAAAACCACTAAAAAGTTTTTCGCTGATTTGCATAAATGCCCGGGCACCCGTAACTACTCACTAGGAATGAAAAACATACATAAACGCCTTAAACGTCGTTTGCCTCAAGATATTTACTTGGATAATGACAGTTCAAGTGATGATGAGTAAACCTAATAAATACTATCATGATTAGTTATATATAGTTAGTATACGGCATCATATTTCAAATTTTGCTATTATTTTGTTATTGTAATAGTCCATGTTAGATTCTAGTTATGTATTAGTATGTGGCATCATACTTAAAATATTGTTTTTTTTCTGTTATTATAATAGTCCATATTAGTTATTCTAAGCTATTAATTATCTCATACCATAACCATGTATGACAGCAATTGTCGATCTGGTAGTTTCAATTAAAAAAAAAGTTTTAATTATAGTGAGGTTATGCTATATTATGGATATTTTATTAATACTACTTGCGGCTGTAGCAATACCATCAAGATATTTTCTAACCGAACTCCTTTTGGTAAAAACTGTAATTTATTGACTCTCTTCTAGTTTTGACAATTTTAACTTATAGTCGCGGCCATAAAAACCGGGACAGTTTTTTGACCTAATTTTCCAAATTGGAAAAGAAGTGCTGACACTGACAATTCTAATTACTAAATGCCATCAAAAGTCATTGTTTAGATCTGAATAATGACTTTTGATGACATTTATTACTTAGAATTGTCAGTGTCAGCACTTCTTTTCGCATTTTGAAAATTAGGTCAAAAAAACTGTCCCGGTTTTTATGGCCGCGACTGTATACATTAGTATGAATACTACGAACTATTATGTGCTTTAGGTGTCATCTTCGACTTATTCATTCGGTTGAGATTCCTTAATACCTAAATTCATACGATGCGTGTTCAATGGAAACCCATCTCTATTTCTTTTAAAATATTGTATTTGACAAGGCGATGCCAAAAATTCGTCCTGTGCATAAAGATTTAAAAAAAATATTATCTGAGTAATCTTAGACAAAAATACGTATGTCGTTTCTTGCATTTGACACATTTGAACTACTTAATGTCGCATCTACTCTGTCAGAGTAATCTCAATCACAATTAATCTCTTTGTCCGTTCCACCTTCCTAAACTACATTTTTAGCTTGCGCTATATTTGATGGTCAGTGAAAACTATAACTTAAAATATAAAAAATTAAAGGGCCTGTCTGAGAAGGGGTTTGGGATATGACAAATTAAGCTAATAGTGGCAGTTGTATTAATTAAAATTACCCATTTTCTGAATTAATGCTACACATGCAGGTCATGTATATCGCTTTCTTTCTTGGCCTTCTTTGAAAAATCTGTTTTTGAATAACCTATTAGTTACCTCCCTATATTACGAAGCGATTGACACTCGGATAAGAAAAAGTTTGTGGCTGCTTAAAGAATTCATGTACTTTTGCATCTATCTGAAAGCAGCAACTTTGTAACTTCTTCAATGGTCCGAAAATATAGAAACTTCAAAATTAAGAAAGTTGTACTTGCACCGGCAATATCTGAAATGTCTCTAATGAATACACAACGATTCTCCATAATCATACCTTCCAGACATGCGTTGTTGATCTCAGTCGCCCACTCACGCCCACCTTTTCATGTTCAGCTAAGATGAGCAGAATTATTGTTAAGTTAACGCTTGTTTCCTTTAAAGACAAATTTGGTGGATACAATGAGTATCGGTTTCGTATCCTTTATTAATATAAATTAAATAACCGTATTGCACACATAGGTACTAAACCTATTAGATTTTACTTAGACCTATTCAATTTCCTAGAACATAAATAGTCATAAAAAATAACAATTTACACAAATGTTAACAGAAAGTGAATAAACTACACACATACCAGATGTGAATTTTTAGTGTTTTTACCAAAGGTGTTCTTAGAAGAAGAAGAAATGTTTTGCATGTATCTTATGTTATTCAAATATAAAAAACATCTTTCCAAGAAGAAAAAGTGGGTGCATCTCTGCAAAGCTCTGCATCTACCACTTTTAAATAAAGTAGTAATTCATATACTTTTAGAGTGAGTTTAGTAGTACAAACGAGTACAAAATAAAATAAAATTGCAGCAAATTTCTTTGAAAGGCAGACAAACATGATATTTTACAAATACTAAATAAGTATCCAGAAATAATCATTCAATATTTATTAAATCAAGTTTTCCAGGACAAGTTAGCTGACGTTCATATTTGCATATCTTTAGCATTCTGCTGGAGGTTCAACTCCAAGTACAAGGTTACAAAGTGGTTCCGCCAAAGTTTGTGGAAACATTACAGCTGTAAGAAAAACAATAAATATAGAGACATGTTACATAAACTGGAAACTCACCAATACAAATTGCAGCGATGAATAAGCTCACGACTCTGTTCGACATGTTGGTACACAATAACAACTATTGTAAACACTCCTCTTATATAGTTACTTAAATTTACTTATCAATTGTGGCTTGAATTAAAGCATATAGTTATTGTTCGTGGCCAAATACGGTTACTGGATATTTCACTCGGCATTCGTACTGGTTATAAAACCGAACACTCATAGAAGAATCTTAACATTTTATAGCTCCTTGTATGATAAGGTATATAAACGTATTATCTGTGAAACGTTGATACCTTGAAGTGTTTTATAACATTTTATTGATAAACTTTTTTCTAAAAAAATATAGATAACCAAGCTTTGTGTTTGAAATTCGATTATGCAGTTATTTTAGTAATTATACATTATATTTATATATGTCCTTAAAGAAACTAACATTTATGTGTTCAGGGGTACCCAATTAAACTATAGGAGTAACCTTGAGCATTCCAAATATTTATATAGTGAATACGTTTAAAGCGAAGTACAATCGAAGTAATTCCATCATTTGATAAAACAAGAAATTTTACATATATTTCACCTTCCACGTATGTGTAACATTAACGCATTTTCTCTTAAATCCCTTCCCAGCCAGATTATTACAACGCAAGAATGTTATTACTAGTTTGCCAATACAACTCTCAGCTATTTGGCCAACGACATATTTGACTATCTTTTTTTAGGCAATCTGTGGTAATAGAAAGTTCTCTTGAGTTATAGTTTTTAAGTTCTTTTTCTTCTAGCACTTTCTTCTTTACTTAGTTTCATTCATTTGGCATGAAAAGCTTTTCGTCATAGTCAGAGAAATTATGTAGCTCGATTTTACGTTCTTTATCACCATGTACTTTTCGACTATGTTCTTGTATTGCATACAAGAAGCTATATATTTGTAGTTTTAAACCCACTGATAAGATTTTCTTTCCGAAATACACTCAGTCTAGTTTTTCCCATGCATACTTTAAAATCTGCTAAAATGTCTCTCAATTTTTTTGTACTCCAGCAAAATATTCCACATTTAAAGGTTCGAGTTCGAAGGTACACAAACAAAGTTAACTTTACTCGCAAAAAATTTTCCTGTCAAATTATCCTCACTTAATAATTTGGTACCAGATGGCGTTTTACGGGCTCAGGAAAGCTCTTCTAATCCAATCCACAAAAGTGGCTGAGTCGAACCACTCACGTCAGGTTCGCCTATAGTGACCTTTTCTGACCCACCTTCAGTTCAAATCGTCCATATATTCTCGGCACACAAGATACACTACAATCAATTATCCGGTAGTATCGAAGCACATTATCTAAATACTAGATCCATAATGTTGCATTGCTACCTGATTAGTTTACTCCCACCATATACATTCTGTAGGTCTAGGCTCCTCCCTCAAATTCGTTTTAGTAATTTTAGTTGTAATATTTTAATAACACTGAGCATTGCATATAGTATAACGGCTTGTCTGAAATGGGGCGTGAAATATGTGAAATTAAGCTGATATAGCGTGACAGTTGTATTAATTAAAATTGCCCATTTTCTGAATTAATGCTACACATACAGGTTATGTCTATCGCTTTGTTTCTTGGCCGTCTTTGATAAATCTGTTTTTGAATAACCTATTAGTTACCTCCCTATATTACGAAGCGATTGACACTCTGATAAGAAAAAGTTTGTGGCTGCTGTGTGAAGAATTCATGTACAGCTATATGCACTTTTGTATACCCTCCACACATGCGTTGCTGCTCTCAGTCGATGCTGTATGCATTGTATCCTGTCTTCAATTTTTAAACTATCTGCGACAGTTTTCCCACTTGGGAAATGTGTTTCCGTGAACAGCTTAAATTGCGATACACATCTGCAATGGGTGAACACGTTGTTACATGATAATTTAACTCAATCGACACTAGTCGTACTAAAAGACAAAATCGGGAAAAAAGTGAAGGGTTCGCCGGTTTTTGCAATAACACAGATCTTAAAATGTGTCGGAACAGATGGAGGTCTTCCTGTTACCCTCGGTCTACCTCAATCAGGAAGGGGTGGTCCAAAAGCTCACTTAAAACCGACGGCAGTTAACCTATACTTTTGCTCAAAATAATAACCCAAGGCGACACTCGCTTTTAAGGGTGAAAAGCTCTCGTGACCAAAACGAGAAACGTCACGGAAGCTATTCCAGAAATTTACCGGGTTAGCTGCAAGCTGCCTCCCGCTGCCGTTCACCAATCTCCCACCGGGTCTGCCGGTACAATCACAGGGTGGCCTGGAAATCAAATGGCTTACCTTAATGGCCACCCTCCTAAAAGGTATATAACTTAATTCAAGCCGATATTCTTCAGGCTTGTTCAGTAAAGGCGCATGTTCTAGCTTCACATTTGACTACACTCGGCCTTCGCCAGTACGGGTTGAAAACCCCAGATTTAAAATAAATAAACTGATTCTGATAATATTGATATTTTATAATCCAAACGCAATCAATTACAAGTTTGTTACACAAATGGTTCATCAAGACTCCCTAACTGAATGTAAGGGGGATCCCAGTCAAAATTAACTTACCTACTAGGGTACAAAACAAGAAACTAGTACACAAAGAAAAGAAATAACAAGGATAGTTTTTCCCAACTATACACAAATAAGGCGATATGAATTCGCCGGAGCAAAGTTCCACCACATGCGACGCACACTATATATTTGCAACACCTCCGCGGTGCATTTAAAAGGAAAGTACAGAGTTTCCTATTTTTCTAGTCAGAACATATTTTGCTTGGGGCACAGACGGTGACGGGGCCGAACTTGGTGTTTGCTTAGTGGCACGGCTCCCAGCGGCAGCGAAGGCAGGAATGCAGACTTCCCCAGCGTAAGGGTTATGCAGAAACTCGTTCGGAACCAAGAGGCCAAAAAGGGTGATTGTACCCAAAAATGAAAGCGGCAGCCAACGGCGGACGAAAAGTTGCTCCAATTTTAAGCACGACTTCACAGAATTTTCAAAGGTGCAAAAACTTCTCCCACTAATACGAAAAAACACATTAGGCTTATGAGGACATCTTAAATTTAAGGTGCAACAGATGCAAATTACTTCTCCCACCCGGGGCAGAAGTCGACAAAAGATGCCTCGCCTATAATTTGAGCCGGTTAACACAGCATCGCCCCTAATCCGCGCTACCGAAAACTTTTGAGTTACAACCAACTAGCTGCTGTCAAGACTTGGGCCGAACTAACTTTAAAAATCCAATTGCCGCGCGATAACCACAAAATTCGTTATTACTTAAGCACGAAACAACGCAGCCTCCAGGCTCCAAGAGGCCGGGGTGCAAACTTTACCAAACAACTGTTTTATTCGAGTGTTAGCTGCTAATTAAAATTTTAAATGCACGGGGCTTGACGATAGCCCATCGGACGAAAGGTTTGGGTTCAAAAATTAATATCTCCATATGCACGAGGACCAAAGGGCTTATCATAATTTTCTTCCCTTTGCCAAACCTTGGGGCAAAACTTGGACGGCTGAAGCCCGGCTCAAACAATAAAGCATATAGGAAAGTTCCAGAATACTTAACTGCTGCGTAAGGAAATTTTAGGGAGCTTAAATATCTTGACGGATAAGAATAATTACTAAAGTCCACAAGCTAAAACGGTCGGACAGAAAGGTCGAGTTCTAAAAACAACGTTCAATCGTCACGCGTCAACGAGGGGTTCATCAAAAATTAATTCCAAAGGGCTTAAATATATCCGCCAACAAGAAGTAATACGCAGAACTTGAAGCGTTAAACTGCGTTATCGACAATACGAAACAACCAATGAATTCATAAACACAATTCGGAGAATACCATCTAACCGGCAATGACTACAATGCCCTACACGGTCCCAAGAAAATAGTTTACGAAGCTTGCAGGTTGCGAACATCTTAATATTCGTTTAAATGAATTCAAATATAACTCGGACCACAGAACAGGCTTAATAACATTTGGTAAAACAAAAGAAAATTAAAATTACATTACAACGTTCAGTACTTAATTTAAACCCTGCTCGTTATGCTCAGACATGTTTTTGACTGCAAACTACACTTCTATTCCAAACATTTTAAAGGCGAAATGCCATTTAAGCTTTTAGAACTTATCAGTGCATTAGTTACCAACAATTGTAATATTTATAAAATCTAGAATGATTATTGCATTTGTTTCCAAAGGTAATTTGATCAGAAATGGATTATTGCTGAACAAGCCTCAGTTTGGAGAGTTATTTCAGCGACTTCAAACTGTTTTACACCACAAAGATGACTACTGATGCGGTAGACACCACTTACTTCCTCAACGCACATCTAGAGTTGGACATAGTTAACAATGTATATTATATCATGTGTTCCAAAAAAAAACTCATTTAGGGTAGGCCTTGGAAAGAAAGATAGTCATGTCTTAACTTAAGTCTGTAGTAATAAGAAGGTGATCCATCACGCTAATAGTGGAGGTGTCTTGATACGAACCAATAAAACTCAGTAGTCTACTCCACGTACATTTATTTAAATTGGCGACATGTTCCGAAACCAGACTGGTTTCATCTTCGGATTAAAATGATCATTGGTAGTAAAAACAACGTGTTACATTTGTAGGTTATATTTAGGTTAGGTTAAAATGTTCAAGACGAGGTAGCAACAAAATTTTAAAAACACACCACATTGGACAAGAAAAAATTAATTAAGATCGTTATAATGGTTAATACATCACAATATAAAAATTAAAAATTAAAACAAGTAAAGTAGAAACTGTCGTTGAGGACGGCAGTTCTGTGGTTACTAGCAATTATCATTTTGGCCCGAAGATGAAACCAGTCTGGCTTCGAAATATGTCGCCAATTTATATAAACTAGTGGACCTGTTGCAAAATATTTTTCAAGTTAGAAAACTTCTTTGTAACGTGTGGCAGGATATATTAGGTAAAATTTTAATTTTTAAGTTTTTAAAACTACTCACATTTGATATTGCTACATATACTTGACTATGGCTAAATACTTGTTGTAGCAAATACTTTACCCATAATTTCTTCTTGTGATTTGTTAATTGTTATCGCAAATGATACGCGTACAGGACAATTTCTTTACCGAAGACAAAAAGGTAGTGCAATATTAAAATGTGTTGATCTATACACAGTAATAATACTCTTCTGCCTGGCTTGTGGCTTGTCCATTTAATTCCAAATCTAAGCAGTTATAAATAAATTGCGTACCATTAATCTCATCTCATCTATTAAACTAGTAGATACATCTAAACTTTTCAAAGGAATATTTATTTATCCTATTTTTAGTGTTAAGCAAAGTGCATATATTCCACTGAAATTTAACGAATCTATTAATTCTATAGAAAATTATAAAATGTTATCGTTATGTGATACAATTATATTTACACTCAAATATTGCTTTTCATATTCAGGCAAGAGAGATATAATGTTGTTGCGCTTCACGCAAGAGATAACAATACCCCAAATTAACTCGCCCTAAGAATATGAGCCGTGTGTACGAATTTTTTATTCAGAAGCTTGTTTGCAACTAAGTTCTAGATCTATCTCATTTAACTCTTTTGAGGCGACGCATTCTTCAAAACCATGAAAATGGTTTGACATGATTTGTAAAACGAACTAATATGCGGAATTTCGACTTACTACCTGTATCTATCTCGTGACGATCTTTAGAAAAACACATCTACCCCATTTAATCCCTTTGAGAGGATACATTTCGAAAAACCCTGAAAATGGCTTGACTCGTTGTGTAAAACGAACTGGCTTAACTCGATGTGTAAAACGCACCACTATGCCGAATCAACTTTCTACTTGCAACAGTTATCGTATTATGGCGATCTTTAGAAAAACACATCTACCCTATTTAATCCTTTCGGGAGTTAATTTCGAAAAGCCTGAAATTGATTTGACCTAATTTGCAAAACGATTGAATACCCAAAATTTTAATTTCCTGCCTGTAATAATGACTTTGTGGCTATTTTTAGAAGAACATTTCTGGTCTATTTAACCAGTTTGAGGAGATGTATTTCGGAAAACTCTAAAAATTATTGCCGATTGGTAAAACGATTTAAAATGCCGAATTTCAACTTACTGCTTGTAGTAGTTTTCCCGTGGCGATATTTCGACAAACAGATTTGTTTCATTTAACCCCTCTCGGGGATAAATTCTCCAAAACCCTAAAACTGATTTGACCCGATTTGAAAAATGTTCTAATATGCTCAATTTTAACATGCTATACTTGTAGTAGTTTCCTTGGAGCGATATTTAGAAAAACGTATTTGCCCCATTTAACCCCTTTTGGGGATAAATTCTGCAAAACCTTGACATTTACTTGATCTAATTTGTAAAACGAACTAATATGTCAAATTTCTGCTTCCCACCTGTAATAATTTCCTCCTTGTAGATCTTTGCAAAAAACAGGTCTACCACACTAAGCTCCTTTGGAGGAATAAATTTCGAAAAGCTCTGAAAATGCTTTGACTCTACTTGTAAAAAGAATTAATATGGCGAATTACAACTTCTTATCTTCCCCAGATTCTATTATATAACGATCTGTGAAGTAGAAGTCAATTCCGTCAAATAGAGGGTAAAAGCACTTCCTTGTAGACGATATTGGATGTTTTCTCTTCTGGTTTGAGCACCACTAAGTTGTTTGGAGAACTGATCCCTAAACAGTCTAGATAAAGTTGATCGAGAAAAAAACAGTCTTCCCTCAAGTCGACCCCAGCCTGATTCAGCGACTCTCTCTGCACCTTGTTGATCGTCATGGCAAAGCAGGTTTTTAAGGGAAATTTCAGTCTCTTAAATTGAAAAGAATAGACTGCAAGAAGAAGGGTTATTCGAGGAATGAAGACTGTCTCCCCTTCTCCAAAACCTATGAACATTTTGTCCTCAGTGATGTTACGATGCCGAGCTTTCACCTGCAGTCGAATTTCGGAGTCTTCACGTTTCTCAGTAGTATAAGTGCTCTAACTTTCAAAGACAGGCGATTTGGAAGAAGTCCGGAACTTTAGAGAGTGTGGAGAAACTCAACGTGGTAGTGCACTGTATCATCTGCCTCCACCACAGTGTTAATCGATTGATAGATCTTTTCCTCCGAATGAAAGGCTCCGAGGTGTGTTGTTGATATTTAGTGCCGTATTATTCTTCAGTGATACTCGCCCTTCTACGAAGCCAGTACACAGGTTTTGCTGTTATGTTTTTGATGTCGGAATATATTATGTTAGTGGGGATGGCGATATCTGTCACGGCTTGACATAGATTTTCGTTGCCGAGTTTCAAGAGAAATTTGGAAAACTATTCGGCATTGGAATATCCTCTCAGGTAAACCCTTATGTAAATGCAAGACAATATGTCCTTATTGTACTAATGCTGCATTTTAAAAAATCACTATTATAACACGTATTTGTTTTGAGAGCAACTGCCATTTAAATATCATCGTCGAGCTGATAAAACCACAGTGAATAAAAAACCACTAATGAAACCCGTTGAAAAATATTTTGCAATTTACAAAACTTCTTTATAGACAATGTTTAACTTATGGCACTATCCATCAGGTAAAATTTTAATTTTTAAGTTTTCAAAATTACTTGCACGTGACATTGCTACAACACTTGACCATAGCTAAATACTAGTTGTGACGAATATTATACGCATATTCCTACTTTATCCAGAGTTTGTCTTTGTGGTTTATTAATTGTCATCGCACATGCTAGGCGCACAGCGAAAATGGGAAGGTCACCACAAAGAAGAGCTAGGAGAAGGCCGAATAGAATTTTGAAATAATAGATTACAAAAGAGATGACTGAATGCAACTTAAAAGAAAGAAACTGTGAGGATGGTAGAGTATGAAAAACAAGTGTTGGATAACGTCGAAAGACGTTTTAACAATATATGTACGTATGCTTGTACCAACAGGGAAAGCAATGAACCAGTGAGTAAATAAGCACATCCACATAATTATAATAAGCAGAAAAACACCTTACAGCATCTGAGCAATACCGATTTTCTTTACCTGTAATTTTACATGTATTTTGACGTTTGTCTCACGAATCAGGAGACCGTTGATTTCAAATAAACATTTAGTAGCTGCAGTAGTAAATTGCAATAATCGGCAGAACGCCGCAGGCTGACTTCGAGAATATACCTGGTTTACTGCTACTGCATGGCCGGCTGCAACCACTTGATAGCTACAATATGATGGTTTTTCTCTAAAAATTATCAATTTACTTTCAACTTAGGACTGTTTTGCACATCTACAAGGCGACGGCTTTCATTTAAAAAAAGAATTATCGAAATCGGCCCGGTGGAAGTCTCAAAATAGATGTCGAAAGAAAACGCTTCACGTTTTAAATATACAGATGTACGTGGAGAAGACTACTGAGTTTTATAGCTTCGTATTAATTCTGTAGGTGAATGTCAGGTTGCATTTTGTCCATGAAAACATATGTCACTGTGACAGACAATAATTTACACAGCATTAAGTTTAATTGTATGAAGCAAAAAGGAAAATAAGATGGCATGTACACAACAACAAAGAATGTAATAATCATAACGGTCAATAAATATTGATTTTATTACGTGTTTTGTATATTTTTAGGAAAAAAATTCAAGGTCAATATATGTAATTTAGTTCTCTCTGACTTGGTAGTTAATTTGCATCAATGGGTGTATCTCAAGTTACAGCAAACTTCATTTTGATCATGGTATGCTGCGAATGACTTCTTTTTTTTTAACACACGATATTATGTTACAGGGGAAACCCAGTTACGATGTGTAACAAGCTTAGAGGTAAAGTAGCTCAGTGGGAGGAGAGGGTCTTACACTGAAATAAAAGGGGTCTCGCTCGCTATAATCAAAACTGTTGTACCTTAAAGATACAGGGAGACATTCGTGTTGTTTTTAAGGGCGCCATACACCGAGGCAAGTTTTTACCAGGAAGTTGCTCTATACAATATTAAGAAGCAAAGTACCTGGGATTAACCCTAGATCAGAAGCCTCACATGATCTCAGCTAATGCTACGCATACCAATAGTATCGAAAGAAAACAATACAAACGCATATAAATAACAATCCGTTCCACTACAACTTGTCCATCGCTATAGCCCATAAAGAAGTCCATTGTCTGCTACAAACTATTTTGGTAAACTCGTTGGACATCCGAATGATCAAGTCAGCCAACTAAACTTACCACATGCTGTTCTTAAATTGTTAAAGGGACTATAGCCTACAGACTTTCAACGAGAATTAGTGAAGCAGAGGTTGATATCTTTCGATTTTGAATATTCGAGACGCGATTTTTTTAAATGGATTTTTTTAAATTGCAGTGAACTCACCGCTAGATTTTTGTGGCGCTGGAGTCCATAGAAAGCGTATCCACATATTCTAGTATAGAGCCAGAGGCTTTAGGTCTGAGCCTGCTCTACTGTTTTGCCATTTCAAGTACGGTACCATAAATACTACGATGAAAACCTCAGAACGTTAATACGTGGTCATTTTGGGCGTTATACACACGTAACTGCCTCCATTTAGTATCCGTAGCTATACAATTTAGGGATGGGCGCGTGACGTGAAAACAGTCGTGTCACGTCGTGTCACGGCGTGTCACGTCGTGAACGTGACTAATATTTGAAAATCCTGACGTGAAAGTGAGTGAACGTGAATGAAAATTTCCAATGCGTGATTCACGTTTCACGTTAATTTCACGTTAAATATTTAGTAATGAATAAAAAACTGCAGGGTGCAGCAACTTTTAAATACATTAAATCACAAATTGTGCCTAACAAGTTACATTATGTGGCTTTATTTTTGAACCCTAATTATAAATCATTCATACCTTCACATAAATAAAGAAGATATTCGTTCGACTGTAAAGGAAATCCTAGAGTAAATCCAAATTAACGAAAATGCAAATAGATGATAATGATGGATACATAGCAAACGACTCAAAACTGGTACATCAGCATCAGGTTTCTATTTTTCTACACTTAGAGATAGCTCTGACGATGACACATCTAATTATGATGATGTCGATACAGAACTAAATTACTATGTTAAATTAAAATGCGGAAATGTAGATGACATTTTAGGACTTTGAAAAAACAGTGTAAATACCCCTTTGTTAAAAAAATTAGTTGGAGAAATTTTAAACATATCGGCAAGTTCCGCTACAAGCGAAAGAGTATTTTCTACAGCTGGGCGAATTTTAGAAGAGCGCAAAACTCGACTTAACGCTGAAAATGTTGATTACATATTATTTTTAAATCAAAATTTTAATGTGTACCTAGATGTGTAGATGAACTTATTATTCTAATAAAAGTAATGTTTTTTTTGTTTTGTATACTCGACTTAACGCTGAAAATGTTAATTATGTTTTATTATTAAATCAAAACTGAATTGTGTAGATGTGTAGATAAACCTATTTTTAGAAAAGTCACGTTTTGTTTTGTATACTCGACTTAACACTGAAAATGTTGATTACATTTTTTTAAACCAACATATCACGTAAATTATGTCACGTGCAAAACATACTTTTAGTTCTCTTTAGGGTTTTTTCATTGGCTTTAAATTGGAACATTCTGTTCTATCTGAATTTAAATTTTGAAATAAAAGCTGCGTGTCACGTCGTGAGTGGCGTGTCACGCTGTGAACGTGAGTGAACGTGAGCGTGAACGTGCGTGAACGTGAGTGTTTAAAGCAAGCGTGAAACGTGCGTGACGTGAGCGAAAACTCACTCACGCGCCCATCTCTAATACAATTCAAAATGGAAAATGGGTAAGACTTTTTCTCGGCTCGTCTAGCGGTAACAGTTGCAAGGGGGGTTACCATTGAACAGCTTTCCTTCTCATTGTAATACATTTTTAATAGTGACATCTACCTATTGGTCCTTGGCCAAGATTGTAAATGTCAGTTTTTAATTGAAAAGGTATTTAAACTAATCTTTTTAAATTATTTTCTTGATCTATAGTATATTGGTTTAAAAAGAGTTTAACAAAAAACTACAAAGCTAAATTTAAGTTTAAAATATCCGCTGTGGAACGAAGCCATACGTTATAACGATCTCGAATTTTTATAAAATACCGTATTTCTTCCCGAAATCCTCAATAATGGGTAGAAATGCAATCTCTCAGGGCGACGAGGAAAGTATTTTCTTTTCCAACTAATACAACTCACGCACACTTTTTCATGTTAAGCTAATATGAGCAGAATTATTGTTAACTTAAAACTTGTTTTCTTAAAAAACAAATTTGGTAGATACAATGAGTATGGGGGGTGTATCCTTTGTTAATATAATAAATATTATACACCAAGTGAATTAAACATATGTTTATTCACGAAAATATGTTGTGCTCACAAGCAGGTAGTGCGAGTGAGATCATATCTTTGAGTTAATAAATGTTTAATTCATGTGGTGTATATATGTTTTTATTCAATTTTGACGAAATTTTGAATAAAAAATTTAAAAATATTTAAATTAAGATATAAATTTGCCCATTCTTCGTCAATTTGATCTAAATTTTAGTAATTATATATTAGACACTACAAAGAGAAAGAATAATAGAACGTAAATATTTGTAGAAATAATGAAAATCTGTTGTTCTTCATTGAAACTTTTTAATTCTCTAGTGAATTAAAACACTTTTATTTTCACCTGTAAATCATAGACTGTATATGAAGGTTGCTATGTAGTTAATAATGTCACTTTAAACTGTCAAAATTGAATAAATTAAATAACCACATTACAGTATTGCACAAATATGTACTAAACCTATTGGATTTTAGTTAGACCTATTCAGTTTTGGCGTCTGTCCTACGTCACGAAATAAGCAAGGCCCTTTTTTCTACATCATTACTGAAACAAAACAGTGTTAATTGTTGCCAATCGCGAAAATTTGAATATTTATTTGATGTTTTCTCATATTTTTACGAGTTTACACTTTCAGGAATCGCTATTTGCACTGGGCGAACATTTTGTGTAATTTGACAGATTGTGAAGATTTAAACTAACTCGCGTATTTGAACTATCGATTTAGAATTGCTGGTTATAGTAAAATTCAGATCAAATTTTAAAAATATAGTCAACTTCGGAACCTAACCTGAGAAAGAGCTTATGTTTTCCCATTGAGCTAGCGTAACAAATAAATTGCAATTAGATAAAATAGACAGAGGGGCATGCAACCATTTATTTGAGTAATTGAGGGTTACATTTCAATTTTAACCAGCCTAACTTTACCCACAGATACACTTTGAGCAGAGCATAATATTAACTTATTAAATAGTACATTTATTGGCATCCGAAACATATAGTAAAGACAAATTCATCATTACAATATATATATTTCAGTGCTACCGGCTTTTCAGGCCCATGACTTAAAAATACAAAACATTAAGCGAAAATCTCAATTTACAAATTTTTTTTAAACTACGTTTCCTCGATTTTCTTCACTATCTGTCTCCAGCAGTTTCTGTCCTGTGCCTTCCGTTTCCAATTTTCAATAATTCCCATCATTCTAATGTCCGGTAACACAGAGTCTAACCACCTCGTCTTTGGTGGCTCTCTTCTTTTCTTTCCCCCACTATCTACCTCCAGAGCTCTCTTTGCATGTCGGTTTGTTGCCATACGACTCACATCGCCCAACCACCTTACCCTCTGGCCTTTTATGTACGCTGTAATGGACGGCTTCCCGTAGATATTCCGTAATTCTCTATTAGTTCTTGTTCTCCAAATGTCGTTTTCCATTGTTTTCCTCCTAAAATTTTCGGCAATATCTTCCGCTCCCATATTTCCAGTTTTGTTTCCAGTTGTTTAGTCATTGTCCAGACTTCACATGCGTAAGTTACAGTGGGACGTACAATCGTTATATAAATTCTTAGTTTAACCGATCTCGAAATCTGTTTCGACTTCCATACTTTGCTCAGTGCACCAAACGCTTTACTGTCTTTTGTTATTCGTTTCTCCACTTCTACGGTTTCGTCTATTTTACCTGTAAGTGTTACTCCCAGATATTCCACTTTGTTCACCTTCTCAAAACTATATTCTCTTTTCTCTGTTTTAAATCTAATATGTTTGTCAGTTGTGCTGTCCTGTCTCATTTCCATGTATTTTGTTTTCCCTTAATTTATTTCTAATCCGTATTCTCTCGCTGTATTCTCGAGCTTGCTAAACACCTTGTCCAATTCACTTCTTGATCTCGTGATCAACGCTACATCATCAGCGTATGTGACAATTTGGTAGCGACGCTGGTAAATTGTTCCTTCTCCTTCAACGCCACACTCTCGTATTACTGTCTCCAAGACCAAGTTAAATAATACAGTTGACAACGGATCATCCTGCTTTACCCCCTTGTTCCCTACGAAGTTTTCTGATAGCTGACCGTCTATCAGGAGTCTATTATTAGTTCTAGCTAGCGCCATTTTAACTAAATTGACAATCTTCTTTGGGACTCGTAAACTTCTCATTGCTTCATATAACTTAATTATTTTTATGGAGTCGTAGGTTTGTCGAAAATCAATAGTAGCATATGCATTCCCAGATTTTGTTCATAACTGTTATACTGTATACTGTGAATATTTGGTCTGTGGTACCTCTTCCTTCCTTGAAACCCCCTTGATATTCACCTACCACTTGTTTTTGGAATATGTTTAGCCTGTTGCGTATTATAATGCTTGCTAATACCTTGTACGCTACGTCCAATAGCGATATTCCTCTGAAATTTTCGCATAAACCCTTATCCCCTTTCTTATGAATCAAATAGACTATTGAATTATTCTAGACCGACGGCATTTGTTCGCTACACCATACATTTCTAATTAAGCTGTACATTCTTTGTTGTAATACACTTCCACCATATTTAAGCAATTCTGCGGGAACTCCATTATCACCGGCGCATTTGTTATTTTTTAGCTTACTTATTTCGCTTATCACCTCTTGTTCTGTTGTCTCTTGTATTTGCTGTTGCTCTCTATATTCTTCAGTTTCTGGGTCATCCTCCTTCACGGCTTCTTTTTGTTCAGCTTCCTTCTTCAATAATTTTCCATAGTACTCCTTAAATATTTTCAGTTTACCCTGTGTATTTCCTACAATTTCTCCGTTTTTACTTCTTATGTATGTAATACTGTTAGTCTTTCCGTCATTTCGTGCCTTCTTTGCCTCCTGGTAGAAGTTTCTCAAATCCTTGTTTACATACTTCTCCTCGATTTTTTCAAGTTTGTCTTCTAAGTATCTTCTTTTTCTTTGTCTACATATTTGATTTGCTTTCTTCCTCATAGTTTTTATTTATTTTCTTCTGAAATCTAAAATACTTAAATTTATACAAATGTTAACAGAAAGTAAATAAACTAAACACATAGCAGATGTAAATTTCTAGTGCTTTTACCAAAGGTGTTCTTTGAAGAAAAACAAACGTTTTGCATGTATTTTATGTTATTCTAATATAAAAAATATCTTTCCAAGAAAAAAAAAGAGGGTGCATTTCTGCAAAGCTCTGCATCTACCACTTTTAAATAAAGTAGTAATTCGTACACTTTTAGAGTCAGTTTTTTGCGAGTTCAGTAGTACAAAAGAGTACAAAATAGAATAAAATTGTCGCAAATTTCTTTGAAACGCAGACAAACATGATATTTTACCACCCGATCAGACGCAAACATTTAAAAACTTTTCTAGATACGCCGAGACAAGCTTTTGAGTAATATGTTCTGTTCGTTTTTTAGGGAAAATTCGTTTGCCAAGAGAAATACTAAATAAGTATCCAGAAACAATCATTCAATATTTATTAAATCAAGTTTTCCAGGGCAAGTTAACAGACGTTCATATTTGCATATCCTTAGCGTTCTGCTGGAGGTTCAATAAGTATAAGTCCATGTAGTGGTTCCGCCAAAGTTTGTGGAAGCATTACAGCTGTAAAAAAAACAATAAATATAGAGACATGTTACATAAACTGGAAACTCACTAATACAAATTGCAGCGATGAATAAACTCACGAATCTGCTCGACATGTTGGTACACAATAATAACTATTGTAAATATTCCTCTTATATAGTTACTTAAATTTACTTATCAATTGTTGCTTGAATTAAAGCATATAGTTGTTGTTCGTCGCCAAATCCGGTTACTTGATATTTCATTCGCAATTCGTACTGGTTATAAAACCGAAAACTCATAGAAGAATCTTAACATTTTATAGCTCCTTGTATGGCAAGGTACATAAACATATTATCTGTGAAACGTTGATACCTTGAAGAGTTTTATTACATTTTATTGGTAAACTTTTTTTCTAAAAAAATCAAGATAACCAAGATTTGTGTTTGGAATTTGATTATGCTGTTATTTTAGTAATTAGAGATTATATTCAGGTATGTCCTTAAAGAAACTAACATGTATGTGCTCAGAGGTATCCAATTAAACTATCGGGGTGACCTAGAGCATTCCAAATATTTATATAGTGAATACGTTTAAAGCGAGTACAATCGAAGTAATCCCATCATTTGATAAAGCATGAAATTTTACATATGTTTCACCTTTCACATATGTTTAACATTAACGCATCTTCTCTTAAATCCTGTCCCAGCCAGATTATTACAAGGCAAGAATGTTATTACAAGTTTGCCAATACAACTCTCAGCTATTTGGCCAACGACATATTTGACTATCTTTTTTGAGACTATCTGTAGTAATACCAAGTTCTCTCCATTTATAGTTCATAAGTTCTTTTTCTTCTACCACTTTCTTCTTTACTTAGTTTCATTCATTTTTCCTGAAAAGCTCTTCGTCATCGTCAGAGAAATTCTGTAGCTCGATCTTACATATTTATCACCATGTACTTTTCCACTATGTTCTTGTATTGCATACAAGAAGCTCTAGATATTTGTAGTTTTAAACCCACTGATGAGTTTTTTTTTTACAAATACACTCAGTCTAGTTTTCCCGATGCATACTTTAAAGTCAAAGGTACACAGACAAAGTTAATTTGACTAGCAAAAAACTGTCTTGCCAAGTTATCCTTACTGAATAACTTGGGACCAGATGGCGTTTTACGGGCTCATGAGAGCGCTTCTAATCGAACCCACAAAAGTGGCCGAGTCGAACACTCATGTGAAGTTCGACTTTAATGACTTTCAGTTCAAATCGTCCATACATTCTCGACTTTGCACACAAAGTACAGTGCAATCAATTCTCTGGTGCTGTTGAAGCACATATTATCGAAATATTAGATTTAGAACTTTGCATTGCCCTCCTTGAATAGTTTACTTCCACCATACACATTTTGTAGGTGTGGGCTCCTCAATCAAATTCATTTCATCTAAATAGTATATATTTTCAATTGTAATAATTTACCTATACTGAGTATTGCCTGTAGTATTTTCTATCTCACAAATTCTTTTCAAAAATGTATGGGAGAGAAAGACTTATTTGGAAATAGTTAGTACCCATTGACTATTGGGTAAGAATATTGCTCTACGTACTATTTCATTGTGAAACGGAGATTTCGTGACGTTAAAGTGGCACAAATCACCTTAAAATTTTCAAAAATGTCTCCATAAAGATTGCAATACCCAAAATAAGAAGATAGGCGATGAACTTTACCTGTACTGTACTAATTTTACCAGGAAAGGTAGTGATCACCGATACTTGGTTTAAACTTTCAGGAAAAAGTTTACATGCATAAAAGTCAAAAAGTCAAATGATTTAGTGCCAAAAATAAACTAAACAGATTACAAGGTATTAAAATGTGAATACGATTTCAGTTCCACTGAGCCATGCAGGATCTCTCGGATCTGTGCAATGCGCGGTTGTATTAAATAAAACGCACTTATTATTGCTCCTTCGTGAGATTTACAATGTATATGTTGCATCCCATTTTCGTCAAGTGTAAACCATAAACTAAGTGCAAATTATTATTTCTAAGTTAAAGCAAAAATAAACAAAAATTTATTTTTAAGGCGCTTATCCTGTATATGCTGACTCTAAAATATGCCATTTTTCTATAAGGAAAAAACTTGAGCTATGTGCAAAGTATTACTTTCATTTAAGTAAGTTCTTGAGTTAAAGCAAAAAGAGGCAGAATTAAAGTTTTGCTCACCCTGTCTACAGGGTGTAGTGGAAATGAGTACAAATACTTTAACCTGTAGTAGAACTCGATAAACTGAACAACTTCTCTATTTATCATTGTTTCGGAAACGCCCTCAAAACTGAGTTAAAATTTAAAACGATTGTACTGTAAAAATGCATACCCTCCTGTGGAATAATATTTTAATTTAATGGCACAGAACACAAAAAACATTTCTTTGATATGCAAACCAACATAAACTCCATAGATACTGATAAAACCTTTAGTTCACATCTGGTCACCAACGTACTTTATCAATTGAAGTAGGTAAGCTGTTGGCCGCATATTTTTTGTGCTAGAACTTTAATATGCTTGTATCGTTCACATTTAACTTAGATTTGCTTACAAAGCGGCTCGTCAAATTTAGGGGAGATAAAAGATTGAAAAACGATAAATAGGAAAGTTGTTCATTTTGGTGAGCTCTATCACTGGTTAAAATATTTTTACTCATTGCCATAACACCCTGTATAGAAGGTTGTTTCGAAACGATTAAGTAAAATAGAAATTTCTAGAATCAATGAGAACATAATCTCTGATTACTGGATATACATTTTCTGATACATCTCAGCAAGCACCAGATAGAGCACCATATCTTTACGAAGGTTGATGGGCCGAAGAGGAGGAACCTTAGATTTCAATTAGCTAATTAATTCTTTAAAAATTTGCAGTTTACGCGAAAACGCCTCTGCGAATACTTCATAAAGCGCATAAAAAATAACGCAGCAAATTGCTACTCGGATAAGATGGATTACAGATAAATATATTCTTTGCCACTTTACCATCCACTGTAACACCAAAAATCCATCTAATATTTTACAAAACAGGGTAGCAGAACGCCGTCAAATACAAATCAAATATTGTTACCAAATTAACCCAATTAAATGGAAGTAAACTCAGAAAAAAATCCCACAAGTTATAACTAATCTAAGTAAAACGGTAACTAATCTTCATGAAGATCGAAGCTCGAGGAACATGCAAGCGTGGGCAGCAGTAAATATATCTCTGGCCTGTATCAAATGTTACGCATGGTTGCCAAGAGGGGGACGGGAGCTTTAGCACAATACAGTGGCGGCCTTTCCCAAGAGTCTTCTGTATACTCGGGCAGGCAAAAGGTATTTAGAGTAGCTTCACTAACTCCGTAAACTCACGGTGAATTCACTTGTAAGTGACTTGAAGAATCACTTGACAGTAACTAATGAAATAACTTGCAGATTTACTAGATGACTAGACGAAGACCTGAAGAATTGCTTGACCGTAATTGAGAAATAAATCCAATAGCAAGTCAAACAACGGAAATCTGGGCGAAAAGAGATGAGTTTATAATCAAAGCAAATTGTCAGTCTCGCATTTGACTGAATTAAATCAAAAACACCATGTTATAAACATACGAGACAGTAGAAGAAGTCCACTACCTACTATGTAATCATCCGGAGAACAAAATGAGCAAAGTCTTGCAGCTATAAAAATGTGAAAAAACCAACATTTTGATTTCTGGTTATAATTTAGTACTTCAGACCTGCAGACCCATGGATTGTGTTGGAATGTTCCTCCATTCTGTTCTTGACTTCCTCTCTTTCTAGTATTGTAGTTCTTGCAGATAATTAGAAATTCCGTAATGTCATTTGAAAATTGTAAGGCCACAGAGATGGAACTTCTTTCTGGCTGTTTGGTTTGATATTTAAATGGGTGTTAGTTGCGCCTTAACAACAGTGACTAAAATTATCTGCAGTAGTGATTAACATCCGAGCTGGCATGTCGTTCACACCCTGTCTATCCGGCTCACGTTTTAGGAGAAGGGTTCTGACACTTGGAAGAAACAAACGTGCCGTCGGGGACGCTGGCGTTGTGACGTAAGGGAATTTTATCGTTAATTAGGGTAATACTCAAAAATTACCAGTAACTGAGAGTCGTATTCTGCTGTTTGTGTGTGTCTCAACGATCTCCAGACTGAGTAAACGAATTTTTTACTATTCTTGACTACAATTTCCTTCCATGTATATGTTTGTGCGTGTGTGTGTGACGTCGGTGGCAGGCACCTTCGTCGCCATCCAGATGCATTTCCCCGAATAAAGCGTTACCGCTGGACACATTCCCAAGGGTTATTTCTTACTTAACGAATACCCTTCACCAGATTGTAATTGTATCTATTTGGCATCTAACAACAGTGCTTAGTTGTAGAGTGTTTCCAGATATATTAACAAACTGAGAGAGAGAGACTTCCAGTTTTGAACATAGTCCTCTTCCATTAATTTTCACACTCATTTTTGCTGAACGGTGAGCATCCTGGGCAAACTAAATTTAAATAGTATAAAATAAAATTTTAAGTTCAGCATAAATATTTATTGAATCTTTGTGATTGAGCACATATTAGATAAATTTTAAATCAAACGAGCAATGCTTGCCCTACTGCGCAAAAATATAGTTAGAATAGGTAGCCGCTTCCAGGGTGTAAACTGATTGAAGATTGAGCAGCCGATTCATGGTGTAATCAAGAATTGTTAGTTAGATTCTATACAGTGACGTTACTTAGGTTACAGATAATTTAAAATTTTTATGTGCAGGCGCACTTATCGCTGTATTTTGTGAGTGTTCAATAGACCGACTGGTGTGTTTTCTTGGTATATTAAAACGACTTGCAAGAAGTGTTAAAAAGAGCAAGATCGGAATTGAAAGATATTTCAGGTAATATGTTAAAGGTAAGTATCTGCAGGATTTGATGATTTACCCCCTGGACAGGTCTTGCAAATTTACGTTGCTTGGTCTCAGTAGATCGACAGCAGTGTATCATTGAATATGGGCTTCCTAGCTTTTTAGTATTTAATTTAATATCAACCAATTCTTATTATGAGCTAGTGCATATCCACATACTTCTTATACTCGAACTGATTGCAAGTGAGACGAGGCAATTTATTGTTGCAGGGTTTTTGATTTTGCGTGCATTTGTGTCATGGAGCCGTAGTATAAGTGTGTTAAATACTGTCTTAATTGCCACATTGCCCTGTAATAAATATGGCGCTGCAATGTGAAGCGGTTTCCTGTTGGTTATTAACATTGTCGTCAACTCGTAATTACCCTTTTGATCTTTTAGAATTCGTAGTTTCTAACTGCGCCGATTGCTATTGTTCTTCATTTCACAACTTACAAAAACACACTAACCTTTCACAAGTGCTTAAGCCTAATTTGAACAAATTGCACGTTCATTTCTGGAAAATATGGGAAAATGAGGATATAACTTTGCCATCATTAAATTGGCAGTATTTGATACCCCAACAATTTTGTATACATATACTCTTTCGAAGCACCTTAAATAGGTAAGTTTAAATGCTGTACTACTTTATAAAGACATCAACATCAGTTAATAATATTTTAAAGAAAAGGCAAACTCCCAATTGAATAAAATATTAATTCAAAAATTTAGGAGAAGCCATATTCCTGAAACGACTAATTGTAACTTCAAGAGCACCAAATAAAAACTTTTATAATCTCTTAATCTGTATCCTCTTTCGTAAGGTGCTTACCACTGTTGTTGATAAAAAATATTATAACTCATTGTTCTGTAACCATAATAATTGTAGATAATAAGAAATACGTAATAAATATTGTATTCGCTGAGATGGGTTATAAAAATAATTATTTATATAAGTACGATAGGTACGGTAGCTGTTACTTTAGTGAAAATTATCATGTCACCAAGATTAAACTTCCTCATTGCCGCAGCCTGTCTCAGTAAGTTTCATAATTCACAGAATATTTTAGCTCAAAATTTCCTAAAATTTAGTATTCATTCTTCAACTAAGTTTCTACTGTAATAGATATTTTACCTTTTTCTCTTGTAGCTGTAATGGTCGCAGGTGCGCTGGCTGAGCCACTACTATCAAAATTTCATGTTGAGTTTCAACCTCCAGCAGAATAATGTTTAAACTAACATGGAAGTCTGAGTTGGTAGCATCATGTAGAAATTACATTGAATAAAAATTGATCGAAATATTGTTGGATAATTTTAAATAGAAGCTAATGAATAGTTTAACTCTTCACACTAATCGCTAGGCCTTTTTTCTTTTTTATTTAGTGCGTATCTAAGCTTGGAGACAATGGGTTCGATCATCGGTACAGCGAATATTACAACTTGAAAGTGGTACGGTAAGAAAATTACAAACTAAAACACACTTTGCTCCCGCGGTGCATACAACAATGTGATTTGTACGAACGGGTGCAATTATATTGCAAACAACGAAATAGAAAAACTAAATAATAGTAATTGACTTTAAAGCTTTTGTGGTTTATTTCGAATTTATCTAGATACCTTTGTATTTAGTTGTCCGTTTGACGTTCCTTTTTCATTTATTACTGTTTGACGTTTAGATTGTGAAGTTGCAGTTCATAAATAGTAGTTATTCAGTAATTACAATATGAACGAAACGTGTGATGTACCACTAAGAGAGATACTGTGCAAGGATATGGAAAAACAAGCAGCGAGTATAGTTTTAGAAATCTGACATAACGAAAAATGTAGGTTTGTTATGTTTGCACTGTTCTTTAGTTGCTATAGTAACTTTAAATCCCATGGGCATAAGCAGGTGCTTTACTCTCTGTTTTGAGGCAATACATATTGTTCTATTCCCATAGTATTCGCGCACTACAATGTTAAAATAAGAAGGAGAACTTTTTGCATAAACTTATCCTGTCCAAAAGAATATCTCAGAATAATCCCGTCAAAGTATTTTGAAGAATTTCAAGAAAAATAGATCATTAACCTGTTTTCTAAAGTAAAAGCGTACAGGAATCTATATCTAATAATATGCCAAAGCACTGTATCCAGCAGGCACACGTACGTTTAAAGTACGTTGAAAAGACGTTTACATAGTTAAAAGACGTTATTCGTTGAAAATTAAACTTTAAATTTTGGTCCAATAGTTAATTTTGCTAATTGCTCAACTTGAATTACACAATACACATTGATCTTTAGTAATTTATTTTACTGTTTACCTAATTATTCCATTTATTATAAATGTTGACGTTTATATGACGCCGATATGTCATTGATATTAAGCGCTTTTTATACCAGCTGCTACCACACGAAACAAAAACGGGACATGTACCTAGAATTACGCAGCCCTAACTCCGTTACGATGTACGGTGACAAAGGTTGCTCCGACTAAGAATTAGTTGGGAGGACGGGTTCTTAACGACCTTTGGGTCAGAGCTACAATTTCATTAAGCGAGATACAAGATGTTCAATATTGATGCGCCACCACATTTGGACTACATCATGAAAACAAAATCAGCAACACAGGTGAACGCACTCTGAATATGGAAGTAAGTGTTCCACCTTTCTACATCTACCTTGGCACAGCTTGAGGTAGCGACTGCAATAGCTGAATAGAAACTACCATTCGTTACACTTACTATCATCTGGGTTCCTGTACATTGACAAAACACGAAAAGGCATGAAAACACGAATTAGAAACTTAGATAATTAACAATAAACTCTATTAAAGCAATAAAGTGTGTGAATAACAATGAACATAGAAATGTTTACTGGTTACAGTTAAAAATAACAAGCAAAAGTGGTTAGTTAGGTTAAAGTTTAAACTAAACACAGCGGTACAATGACAATCAAACGATATAGCTATAGGGTTTTCCAATAGCGGCGTCAGAACTTTAAAAACTAGTTGTAGTCTTCTTAGATTGGTTGAGCTTTCAATTTTTTTTATAGTTGTGTTTAGTCAACTTTGACAAATCATCAGGGAACGCTATACACTGTATAGAAACAGTTCGTATTTATTATCAAAATTTCTCTTTCTGTTCGAGCAAC
This sequence comes from Agriotes lineatus, assembly GCA_940337035.1. Lineage (NCBI taxonomy): Eukaryota > Metazoa > Arthropoda > Insecta > Coleoptera > Elateridae > Agriotes > Agriotes lineatus. Next base: position 91,266,604 of record OW679201.1, read on the forward strand.
GTGCGGCGCTCTACATGAAGTTTATGGTCTGTCAGACCACAACTTGCCGAATTTTGCGTAAAGACTTAGGTCTTATCCCTACAAGATTTCATTCATCCAATAACTGAAGCTAAATGACCATTTTCAGAGTTGACAGTTCTCTGATTGGACTCTGGAACAGTTAAAAATCGATCCCGAATTTGAAAAAAAGTCATATTTAGAGATGAGGCCTATTTTGGTTAAATGAATTCGTCAAAAAGTATATGTTGTTCCAGTCGTATAGCATTCCACGATAATTTGTCAAAGTTGACTAAACACAACTATCAAACAATTGAAGGCTCAACCAATCCAAGATGACTACAATCAGTTTTTAAAGTTCTGACGCCGTTATTGGAAAAACCTATAAATTTCAAACAGTAATAACTTTAAATTTGCCACAAAATAACTACGCTACATAAACGAAATTAAGCGACAATTACTTCAATAATGGTACAACAACGTTTACTTGAGCTTAAACCGCAAAACAACATGGAGACAACAAAACTTACGGTATTGTTCGACATCTCACAATTTAAATCAACTAAAGGGCGCAATTTGCCCAAACACTTCGGAAATCACTTAACTGTAATTATATAGGGGGTACAACGGTTTATAACTAAAATACCTGTTTCGAATGAAGTTGTTCTTGTCCAGCTTTAGATCATATCCCGAGCCATTGCCACAAATAGAACGACAGGAAAACTGCATAAAAGCGGTATTCAAGCAGGTGTGATGACATTACATCTTCGAGACGGGAAAAGTGAAGCACTTTACTACAGGTAGATGCGGTGCTGCAATCTGTGACTTCTCTACGATAATGGTTCAACACACATACGAAGTTTTTTACTTCATAATCCGCTATCAGCGTAATTGGAGGTACCAGCTCCACGATACAGAAGAAACCCATGGCTAACATACAGTTTCACTAATGGTGAAATTGGAGATGAAATCAGCTAAGATGGTTTTATATGAAGTTTAGCTACTTGTAATTCGATTTGAATGTATAAATATTTCAAAAAGAGAGTAGTATTGTCAAGTTACACATTAAAATTTTATTTTAAAAGAATCACAGTAAGTAACTTTTCGCTGACATACCAGCTTCATCAGACGATGTACAATTTTAAAAAAACAAATAGCCTTTTATAAATGTATTTCTGATTCGAATGTGTAATAAGATTGATGAGCAGGATTCGTTCGACTACTCTTGTAATTTATTTACATTTTAAAACTTCAAACATTTGATTAATAATCACTGGAATTGTTTAGGGACATTTCTGGTTCTTTAATTATGTGCGTTTAGTATTTTATTTTAAACTTTTTTGTTTTCTCTTCGTTTCAGTTTTTTTCTTGTAGACGGGTTCATTAATAATTGTTTTATGAAAGTAGAAATTTCTTCCTTGTGGTTGTTATTAATTATTGATTTCTAAAAAGAACCTTTTTTATTTTCAATTGTTGTTTCTCAACACTGTTTTAGTTCGAGTCTGTTTCAATTTTTAGTTGTTAAAATTTTATTTAAATTATATCGGTGTGATTGGAGATGGTATAATCTTTTTCTCTTCAATCGGTTAACTTGTTAAAACTTCTTTTTTACGTTTGTGACGGTTAACTGGCTAGTCGTTGCAGTGTTATTTTAAACTTTAATATTAAAGTTCGTGGTCTTTCGAAAATTTTAGGATTTCTTTTGTGTAGGTGATTTTTTTAAAATCATTATTTACTTTTGTTATTTTCATGGTAAGTATCAACAGTTTTAGCCTTTTTGTCTACTTTGAATTTTATGTAGTTTCCTGTTATTTTTCTTTTCAGGGTTGCTCGTAATATTCTGTTTATGTTTACTCGTCTTTTATAATTAGGGGAGACGTGATCATTGAGATGTTATTTTTTAATTTTCTAATAAAAATTTGTTTTAGGTTATGGTATTTTTTTCCCTTTGTAGGTGCAATTTGGAGACAGGTAGACTGGTAGACAGGTAGACAACTCGACAGGTAGACTGGTAGACAGGTAGACAGGTAGACAGCTAGACAGGTAGACAGGTAGACAGTTAGACAGGTAGACTAATACGACTATAACAAGCAAATTTCAGCCGTCTCACAGCATAGAACCGCAAGCTATAAGTTCTTTCTCAGAACAGTATGACGAATTTCCTAGAAAATATTTATTTATTTATTTATTATTTAACCATCAGACAAAGTCCAATAACAGGTTGAAAATTTAAAAAAATACAATGTAGCAGATGGCGAGAAAAACCCAATCACAAATACAATATAATATAACATAAACAATAATCACTAAATAAATCATAACTGAAGATATACAGAATGTAAAATAACGGAAGTAATAATAAAATAATTCAAAAACAAACACTTATATACAACATTTACTTAACATTAGTTAACAATTCAGTGACGACTTGATCTGAGCTTTGAAAAACTTCTTATTATCATTGAAGATATCTATACTTTGGTAGCGGTTTACAATCCGCAGCATTCTGTTCAGGAGCGAATGAAATGCATAGTTTGTACGCGTTATAGAAATGACAAAGGTACATTTACTCCTACTCTTTTAGAAAGGTACAGCTAGTAGTATAGTTTCTAGTACATGTGGAGCATCTACTGCATTGTTAACCAATCTATATACATCCAAGTCGAAGCCAAGGTCACGTCTAATTTCTAGACTACAAAATTTAAATTCATCGAGCAAAAGTTTGTAAGATCTCATATGTGGATATATTTGATGCTTTTTGTAGTACAGAAATCTCAGAAACTTTTTTTGTACTTTTTCAATTCCATTTTGGTACACATTATAGTACGGAGACCAAATAATAGCACCATATTCTAATGATGGTCTTACATATGAATTATATAAATATATAAAGGATCGAGAATTAGTAAAATCAGCTGAGTTGCGCAGTATGAATCCACGAGATCTATAAGATTTTTTAGTGCAACTTTGTACTTGAAGATTAAAAGTTAATTTACTATCGAAAATAATTCCCAAATCCTTTACTTTATTCTTCCTAATTAGATCACTACCTTTAATATTATAATCATAACGTAGAGGAAAGGAACTTCGAGTGTATGACACTCAGAAACACTTTGCAACGTTCAGAGCTAAATGGTTCCTTTCCGACCTATCAACCACGTTGTCTAAATCTTCTTGCAGTTTTAACAAATCGTGAAAAGAAGTAATGGGCTTATAAAATTTTACATCATCTGTAAAAATTGACATTCGGAGTGTTTTACGTACGGGCAAATCGTTAATCAAAATCAAAAACAGAAGTGGACCTAAATTAGATCCTTGCGGGACGCCCGATGTAGCATAATACTTTACCGACGAGCAACCATTGTATACAACGTACTGCTGTCGGCCACGCAGATAGGATGCAATTAACTTTAAAAAACTGTTCGATATTGAAAAAAGATGCAATTTATTTAATAAGGTATCGTGATGGACTCTGTCAAACGCCTTAGAAAAATCAGCGTAAATTACATCCAACTGCCCACCGATATTCATAGCCGCCGTAGCATTTTGTGTAAAAGAGAAAAGATTCGTTGCTGTTGATCTACCTGGAACATGTTGAAAAGGATAGATATACATTTTTACATGGGCCCAAAGATGTTACACGGTACAGAAAGCAAAGCTACTGGTCTATAGTTTGCACAGTTTTTTGTGTTACCATCTTTAAATATAGGACAGACCTTTGTAATCTTCCAAAAATTTGGAAACTGGCAATTTTTTTAAATTAAATTGAAAATAATGGATAGAGGCCGTACGAAAAATTCAGGACATGCTTTAAACATATGTGCAGGTATTCCATCCGTACCCACCGAACGTTTTGGTTTCAACGCCTTTATGCCCTCCTCCACATCCTTTTTAGTAATTTCTAACATATTAAAGCAATCTTGCTACAGTATTGGAGTATCAGAGAAAGCAGTATCATAACTAGAAAGATTTGGAAGAAACACCGATTCAAAATGTTGAGAAAAAACATTTACAATATTTTCATTAGTAGCAAGTGTATTATTATTATAAACCATATGTGTTTCAAAGCAATTTTTTCTTTTTGTTGTCTTTAGAAAAGACCAGAAGGCTTAGAATCTTCGGCTAAATTGATTTTAATACTTGCTATATAATTACGGTATGCTACTTTAATATCCAACTTAATTTTAGCTCTGAGATAATTAAAAGTCTGACGCAAATAAATATTTTCCTGATATTTTAAACGTTTTCTACATCGTTCTTTCCTTTTTATATTTTTTTTCTACAGCCGTGATTTTAAACTGTTTCCAAGGGCCATATGCGGCGTGCTTTATGTTGTCTATAAAACACGCCATTCCATTTAAAGCACAGAGTACGTTAAGAGGTTATAAAACCTTATTTGTGAAGATTAAAAGTAGAGTTATTATATCGGACCGATTTGTATGCGGAGCCCCGAGTGCCCGATTGGAGAGGGGCGGAGCCCGATGGCCCCTTTGGAGAGGGGCGGAGCCCCGAGGGCCCCCTTGGAGAGGGGCCGAGCCCTGAGGGCCCCCTTGGAGAGGGGCCAAGCCCCTATGGCCCTCTTGGAGAGGGGCGGAGCCCGATGGCCTCCTTAGAGAGGGGCGGAGCCCTGAGGGCACCCTTGGAGAGGGGTGGAGCTGCAAGAGCCCCCTTGGAGAGGGGCAGAGCCCTGAAGGCCCCCTTAGAGAGGGGCCGAGCCCCAAGAGCCCCCTTGGAGAGGAGCGGAGTCCCGAGGGCCCCCTTGGAGAGGGGTGGAGCTCCGAGGGCCGCTTTGGAGAGGGGCGAAGCCCCTAGGGCATTTAAGCTAACAAACTCCTCGGCTGTAGAAAAAATATTGAAGCCAACTCGTGTTTTACAGTTTAAAAATCTCGGTCGATCATAAAATTCTCGCTTCGCTCGAATTTTAACATGATCCACCTCGATTTTTAAATCCTCTGTAAAACACTAGTTGCCTTAGGGCCGATTCTACAATGCAAGTATATACTTAGAATAAGCTATCCGAGGTATAATTGTCATAGTTTTCTTTGTTATAACAATCGTTTCTAGGGTATTTATTCCTGGGATAACTTTATCCTTGGATTGTAGAACTGGCCCTTAATAGCTATTATTATACCGGCAGTGAACCAAGTAGGATACACACTTTTTTTAAAAGCAGTTTTTGGAACACACCTCTCTAGTATCGAATAAATTTTATTGTAAAATATTTCTACTGCGAATTCAACATCCATTTCGTTATCTAAATTCCATTCAGTGCTGCATTATCATAAAATATTTGATACTTATGATCATCAGCATCAGGCGGAAAATAAACGCAACACAAATAAAATTTGATTTCTCCCAGACATACCTTCACCCAAATATCCTCATTCAAAGTTTCATAATTGGCAATTCTCGTGCTTTGAAAATTATTTTTTACTGCTATTAGGACCCCACCACCTCCGGATTTACTCGAAGTAAATAAATTGCGATCTCTGAGAAACACAGAAAAATCGTTGGTAAAAAGTTCATTATCAGTAACAGAAGGGTAGAGTCCTGTTTCAGTCAAAATTATTACATCATATTCACAAAGAGTCGCAAGTAAATTAAGTTTAAATGTATTACATTTTGTTACTAATCCATGAACGTTTTGGTATAACACATGTGGACATCGTTCAAATCAGCAACTGAGTTTATTACAAATATGCGATTATTCTCTTGTTTCCATAGCATAATTTTTCCATTTTTGACCCACAAGAATTTAATATTGTGTGCCTTCTTAGGCATCCTACATTGGGAAAATAATTTGCGATTGGCAGGCGTTAACGACTCGTTGATGTATACATATAGGCTTGGGGAGTACTGTCGTAGGATCCAGGTCTTTGGTGGTTAAATTCCTTTTGACTTTTTTGGATTTCAAAAATTCTTCTTTATGTATTCGACAGGTGAATTTCAAGATGATACTCCGAGGCTCTTCAGGTCGGCGTTGATCTGCTTGTAACCTATGGCAAGCGTCTACCATATTCTTTTCCATATTGAAATTCATTGCACGACTAACAGCACCTATGGTGGTTAATATGTTTTCATCCCGAACTTCTGGGACTCCGTGAATTTCCACGTTGTTTAATCGAGTGTACTGCTCCATTTTTTCCAACCTTAATTTAGCATCCATCAATTCTTTTTTTGAGCTAACATTTTCAGTTTCGAATGCTTCCAAACGATTACAACAATCATCGATCTGCTTATCTTTTTCCTTAATTAAACTTTTTAATTCCTGTAACTGATCATTAAAATAATCCAACGACTGGTTAAAGGAATCAAGTTTATTGGCTTGACATTTATTTTCCTGCTTTACTACACGTTGGACGGCAGCTTCTATAGCTTCCAAAAGACGAGGATTGATAGCACTTGATTCACTCGCAAGGTTATCTGCAGTATCCAAGCCAGCACCTCTGTTTTTACACGACCCACATCGCCAGGTAAGTTTCTGTTCGTTATTGAATTTTCGAAATTCAGTTCCCATATATTTGCACATAAAAGATTGTAACTATTATTGCATCCTTTGCAGGTGATAAAATCTGAATTATTTAGGAGACACTGATTACACCCACTGCACTGCATTTTATCTGCGTTTTTCTCAACCGATCAAACTGTTTGGATATCAAAATATTTAATACTAGCTGAAGCCCGCGGCATATGCCGCATTTAAAATGTAGGACAAATCTAATAACTTTTGTTGCACTAAAGAAAGTTTTAAAAGCACGCTAGAGATTGGAAATTTTTGGATAGCCTCCAGGCCACTTTCCTACATATTGGATACAGTCGATACTGCTGAATTGAATAGTGTCTTCTTTTTTGTGTTCAGTATTAAATGCTAATTATTGTTACAATGCTGTAAATCCAGTTAGTGGAAATGTCACTGGGACAGTTTCCAAAAACTAAATTCCTGGAATTTGCTGATCTCTAAAAGCACTATATTTAGACAAACCTACAATTTTCTGAAAATAGGGACAATTAAGTACTTATCTGCTTTTGGAATATCCCAAATATAAAGGAAATATTATGTTTTATTGTTATGAGGGATAAATTGTATGCGTATTTAAGTGTATACTTCCTATTCCAAAACCTGTAAAACTACCTGATATCAGCAACATTATTGCTTAAAGTTCTTGGTGTTCAGTCACTTTTGTAATTTTGTCTTGGTATATTGTTTATTTGGCTTGGTGTCTTGTTACGTAATTGGCTTAACTAATGTTATTACACATTTATATTTGTCAATAAATTTCTTGAACATATTCTACCGAGATTTAAAAAAGTTTTGTTTTCAATTGATAACTGTAAATCAGTGTTGTTGATTTTGTGAAATCCTTCCAAATTAATTTTCGAAAACTTTACTAAAACCTCTTTCAAAGGTGCTATAATACTGCCACCTCATATTGATAATTAATTTAATCGCATTTACAAAGTACATATTCAAAAACACTTCTTTTATTAAATATCACTATTTTAAATAAATAGAGCAATTTAATTAATTCCCAATTTTATTGCAATTTGTCATCTCAATCTTATTTCTCAATTTGCAGAACAATTCTACTGGTATTAAATTACCTAATAATTATTTTATTACAGGATAACACTCAAGTGAGAAAAGAGTAACAATAAAAATGTACTTATTATTTTATTATTAATTACAAAAATAAATATATATATATACAATTCCAATGTTTCATTAAGGTTGGCCTTCTTTATGTACATCGCTCGCATTACCGTACACTGCGGTTCACCTAAAAGAAGTCCTTAATTTTATACTTGTAACATAAATAGCAATTATTTCCTATAAACTAAAATTAAGGTCTAACTGGTGGCCTAGGGATGCACTTGTCATAATGGTTTTTAAATAAGTAACGTCAAAAGCAATCAATTATCTAAAATTTTGAATTTTGTACTTTTCTAGGTTGCAGAAAAAATAGTATGCATTATTTGGATTAAAAGTGCCTCTGTTTGACTTGCAATAATTGCTTGTCAAACAAAGTGACAATTACTATTTTATTTGCAATCAACATTTTTATATAGAGGTTGCCTAAAATTGTACGAAACATGGCAATTCCATGTTTTAGAAAACGTTTAAATACTATTTGCCATAAGAAAAAGTTGAAATATCAACGGTTTTGTAGCCATTTATCATTAGTATTTCTGTCATTCAAGAGCAAACCGGGATCGCGTAACTGACACATTATTGATGCAATGCAACCAGAATTTGCTGAATTACTTAACCTTTCAGTAGTGTCTCGCAAAGTTCTCCCGGCACGGGAGCATGTTCTTGAGATCATTTCAAGTAAAAAAGTTCATATGAACATGTGTCCTATTCTCAGTACTTATTGAGCTATACACATTTCAAACTAAATTAATCTTAAATAATTTTATTCAATTTTGCCGTATAAAGTGACCGTTATTTGTTTCTGGCCTGCCCATGGAAGTTGATGTTTTATAAACAGTCATTTAAAATTTGTATTCCGCTAGCAATTTAAAATGTTTATTCCGCTAGCGCTTTAAAAATGTCAATAAATGTCAACCAAAATAAATCAATAATTTATCAAAAAATTATACATAAGTACATTACAACTAAATTAACAAAACGACGTCCACGTCGTCAATTTTTATTTTGACCAGTTCTCCAATGCGACAACCGCCAGCAATACTCATAAGTATAGTCTGCAATGTAATTTTACAATTAAAAGGAAAGAAATGGATCAATAATGTTAACCTTTGCAAGTAAATACTTTTCGTCCGTTGAAGTACGAATGAACCTCAAAATTTCGTCGCGGCTAAGAACATTTGACTTATAGGGCTTAAAGCCTCTTGCGTTTTGCTTGGAAAATATTAAGTTACTGGCTCCACACAATTAAAATTAAATTAAAACGATTTTCTTACCATATATGAATCTGGCCAGTAAATGTACATATACAGTGTGTCCCAGATTGAGTGGGATTGCATAAGTAACTTTTTTATCATTGAAGATGAAGATTTGGTTAAATGGACAATGCTTTGCAGTTTCATATGCTGATTTAATATCGGTTTGAAAAAGTTCAAAATGTCGAACCAGTCAAAAGTTATTAGAGAAAAACTTGTATGTCAAATATCTTTGTAAGTATAAGAGATACGAAAAATATTTGATTTTTAGGTTACTGAATAGAATTTTTTATTCTCTTTTCAACGATGTAAGATAACTTATGATTGAATAAAAAAAAATCTGGTGTGATACACTCACACAACTTCCTTTTACAGTGATCTTATAATTAGGTAAAAATTTGCTTTTAAATTTTTAAGCTTGCAAATGGTACAAAAACCGTACAAAATAGAGAATTAGAACAAGAGACAAATTTTCTCTAGAATTTTAAGCTGAATTCAAAAATGTAGTAATGTACCGGGTGTTGTACTTAAAATAGGAGTTAATACAAAAAATAGAAAAAAAAACAAAAGAAACCCATTTTAAAAGTATTCAACTGGAAAATCACTTATCTCACATCAATACACATAAAAAATGTAATAAAAATGTAAAGTTTAAAAAAAATCGTTAGAGCCGTTTTTAAAAAAATGGAAACAATTGAAAAATCACAAGAGTAAACACCATACTTTGGTTATGCGATGTTCTTGAAAAACTTGCTGTCGCATCTACATAGTACACAAAACTTATATATGAAGTTTAAACGCCATACCTCTTTTCATTTTTGAGATGGTCTGTTCACAGACCGACAGACACACAGACAGACAGACCAACTACAAAAAATATGTTTTTTGGGATCAGGGGACTCTAAAACGTGAAGATCTATTGAAAACTCAATTTCGAATTTTTGGGATGAATCCAATACCTCCTTTATTGTAAAAGGAAGTAAAAATTTTATTTAGTAACCTAAAAATCAAATATGGAAGGGGCCATAATTATACCGGGTGTCCATTCTCAATGTCGAACATAGGCAATTAACATTAGTGCATTCACTCGTTCTTCATTGAAATAATTAATTTTTCTGTAGATAATTTTAACGGACGTTGACAGAAAATATCTTATTTAAGCCAACTAAATACCAATTTTTTGACAAATGCTATCGAACTTGATATATTTAAAATTCCCAAGTTTTAAATTAGAATTTTAAAATAAAAATCGCATCTTGAATATTATTATTGGTATCATTTGATGCGTAATAATTTTATCTTTCCATTGATACCATTACCTTCCCTGTAAGTTGAATTTGCGAGCGGGAATCGGAAAAAACGTTCAATACAATGTTATTCGCCTATGTTCGACTTTGAGAACGGACACCCGGTATATAACAGCAATGAGATAACATGAATAACAAAATAGAGTAGTAGTAGTGCTTGAGTAAGAAAGAGATGGCCATACGAAAAAAATATTTTAGTAGGCATGTTTAGTTGACATATGTCATAATTAAATTAAGCGTCAAGCCTTCTTGAATATTTGCTACTATATTTATCTCTTTCTTACTCAAGCAATACGAGTTATTTTCTTGTTCATGTTATCTCATTGCTGTTATATATAATTGTGGCCCCATCGGTATTACTTTTTTTCGTATCTCTTATACTTACAAAGATATTTGACATACAAGAAAATGACAGTTTTTAGTTTTTTTCTAATAACTTTTGACTGGTTCGACATTTTGAACTTTTTCAAACAGATATTAAATCAGCATATGAAACTACAAAACATTGTACATTTAACCAAATCTCCATCTTCAATGATAAGAAAGTTAGCCATGCAATCCCACTCGATCTGGGACACACTGTATGTAATTGCTTCATATGTGCCATTGGGATTTAAAGTATAATTAAATCGTAACACAAATTCCCTAATCTTTTGATCGAAAAAATCTTGATTCACTATGCGATCGAGTCCCAAACTTTCATTTTTATCTGTTAACACACAAAAACTAACCACACATAATGAAATTCCACTAAATAACTTACAAACAAAATCTGATGCTTCCCGTATAGTTACATTAGATATGTACCTTAGGCTTTGATAAAATTTTCCAGTTTTTAATAAATATTCGGTAGTTTCTTTCAAAATATCCACTATTAATGCCCAATCAGCTACTGCCGATGCACTCTGAAATAAAATTTAAATAAAACACCATATAGTGATTCTAAAATACCAACATATACCTGGTATCTGGGGCAACCATAAGAAGCCCAGCTCCTGCTCCAGGACCGAATAAAGTAATGGAATTTTGATCGCCATTGAATTATTCCAAATTTTCATACACCCATTTTAATGTCATTGCTTGATCAAGAATACCATAGTTCCCAGATGAATTAACATCGCCTGTATTAAGAAAACCTACAAGAAAAGTCATGTTCATATTGCGAGAACAATTTAGCTTTACGATTACCTAACGCTCCTAGTCCACAACTTTGTAAAACGTAGCCAAAATGTGTCCTTGAAATAAATTAGAAGCTCCTCTAACAAAATCGGCACCATGTATATAAACCATTACAGGATATGGACAACCGTCGCGTACTAACATTGGGACTGCGCTCGACCTCTATTTTGCGTTTCATCACCCGATCATAGCGACTTTTTGAAGTTTGCTTGCTTAATGCTGCAGATCCGTAACCAAGGTGTTGCGAAGGTATCTAGTCTGGGTTATCTGTATCCTTAAGTTGTGTTGGTTTGCCTAAATAAATTCGTTCGCTCTAGCAGTCAAGCCAGTAATTTCTGAATTGGAAAATTTACTTGCCTGTTATAAAATGTCTTGAACAAATACTACCATATTTAATTTTTGCTTGTGTCAAATCAGTCCTTTTGAGAGCAGCAATCCACTTTTTTCTCCTCAAACTACGTAATTCATCTATTTTTCCATTATTTGTGAGCTCAAATGGAATTCTATAGCAGGTTATGGCGTCAACTGTTCACAGCCTCCCATAGATAAAGACAAGAAACAGCCTCCTTGTTGTGCGTGAAATAACAGTGTTGTCAGACGTCCTCAAAATATTGTACAATAATTAAAGCAAAACAACATAGCACTAAACACTATGTTTGTAGTATTAATATTTATTTATAAAGCTGGTATGACACGATAATACACTTCTACGAAAATTTATTCTCTTGCTTTAGTTGCAATTTCTTAGTATTAAATGAGGATACTGTATTAAATGAGGATACTGTACGAAATAAATAAGATTGACGCCGTATTTTGTCTGCCAATTCCGCTTTGTCTGGCTGATCTGCTAATTTATTTTTGACAGATTCGTCTAATAAATGAGGATGAAAATGTACCAGAAATATTTTAAAAATATACTTTTGTAGAAACGGTTTCAGAATGTACCAGATTCGTAGAATTGTACCAGGTCTGGCAACGCTGCTAATATCAAGACCACTCCCAAAATGGTAACTGCACATAGACCACGAGTGGAATGTTGTGACCTTGGGAATTTTCTGCTTTATTATAAGGGTATGATTTGACAGAGCAATTTACTCACATATTTGCTCTCGACCACGGTTATCACTTATCACCATATGTAAGCAATTATCTTATAGAAAGACCAAATCTAGAGAGGTATGGAATTAGATATGATTTTGATAGATACCAATTTTATTTTGGTGGAGATAAGCTAAATATAAAGGGTTCAAATATAATTGTAAAAAATGTGCGCTATGAAGGTACACCTGGTTTGTACGAATTACTATTTAAAAACGATTCTCAAATAACTCCAACGGCGACAGATAAAGCAAATTATTTTGATATCATAAACAGAACAAATGCGGCGCATAGAAATTTTGATAAAAATGAGCAGAAGATAAAGTACGTTTTTTTTTATAATAACTGTCAAAGTGTTACAATGTTGGTAGATATGTGATTAAAACGCTAGGAAATTTTTATACCTCGTGTTGGTAGGACTTTTTCAAAATTATGGTTATGTGTCAATTTTGAATGTCAAAATTTATCATTCTTTCAATTTGTCATTTAATTAAAATTACTTTTAATTTTGCAAACGTTCATTATGTTTATTTTCAAATATTGTAAGTTTAATAATTAATAAATTTGTAATATTTTACTATGCTGTTCGTTTTACCCACAATTATGACATATCTGTCAAAATGACAATCATCTTTTTAGTGGAAAAAAATAACTAAAAATCTATGTACCAACATTATTAAAATTAGGGACCCTGCAGGAATGCTACTTATTCCCTAGAAAGTTGACCTTGAATATTATTATAGAAAAAAAATGTACTTTAGGTTTCAACCAAGCGAAATACAAGAAATTTGTAAAATATGACCCGTCATCACCAACCTCGCCATCATCGATATCATTAAGGACTACAAAGCGTACTGGTAAAGGTATGCAGCAAATATATACACAAGTTAGCAATAAACCGTTGGAATATGTTTACTGGGATTATCCGAACGTGTTAGTTCATCGATTAAAGTTACTGTATGCATCTCAAGCATCCGGCCACACAAATCATATATAATGCAACTAGTGTGTTCTTGATTATCAAATAATCATTTCTGTTTACACGAGATATATTGTTTGGCAATTACGCGAGTCCGAAGGACGAGCGTGATTTCCTAAAACAATATATCGAGTGGAAACAGAATTGATTTGATAATCAAGAAGGCACGAGTTGCATTCGGCTAGATTATATCACGAGTCAATAAACAACGTTCGAATAGTGTATTTTAAATATTAAAAGTACAGTTAATGTGGTTGTTATGACAATTGTACTGACAGCAGGTAACGTGATTTTTGTGAAGGCGTGTGATTATCACCTATTAATCAGGAAGGTATGTGATTGTCAGTTGCTATGTACATTATCAAAAGTTAGTACATACGTAACTATGCATTTTGCCGTTTTTCATTGGTTGATGTTAGAGGGAGCGGTATAATCATATAAATGAAATTGTTAGTATAATAGAAGAGTTAAAAGAGGCAGGAATAATTGAATAAAGCCAGTTCGACAATGTCGGAAACAGCACGAGGAGATCGTGACACCCCAGACAGAGATGACAACAACACCTTTCAACTTGGTTTCTATATATTGCTAGCGCCTGTAAGCGGAGAGGTCACAGCGTAAGTGAAGCAGACAACCAACTCTGCTATAAGTCGTTCACGACCTTTTTGGAACAGAGTTGGCTATGATCTTTTCTTTTCATGTTGGACTAACTGATTCGATGAGGTAGCGGATGCAACTTTTTTTTTCTGTCAGTGTCTGTTCGACATTTTCTTGCCAACACATTGCCAGATTTATTATTTTAATATTCGTAAGAAAATAAATGATTTATCAAATGTGAAAAACTAATTTTAATTTCCGTCAAAGGAAAAGTCAAAATGCCCAAAATAATTTTGTTACAACAAAAAATTTCCATTAAACTTCCAATTTAAAAAGGACAGATCAAATTTAAAAGAACGCGAGTCGATGTGGAGACTAGAGAATATCCGGCAACAATGTACCTATTCAGAAAATATAACCTTAAACTGAAAACAACCTAACCTAACACAAAAAGTGTCAATTTCTACGAGGGAGTTTAGTTGCAACAGAGGTTCTGCCAACAAAATTACTAGATGGCCACAGCCTCACCAGAGCCAAAAAGATCGTGAACGGCTTATACGTACTTGGTAAGCTGTGCGCAAAGGTCATCCGTGCGGTGGGGAAGTGGTCAAGTTTAAAATTATCTTCTAAAAGCGGCTTCGAATTCTCAGGCATGCGGACATGACGCTTAGTACTCAGAGAGAGAAACTATGTCGGCGCCGTAATGTTTTCGCCCGTTCCCAGACCCTACTACTAGCAATACAGAAGTAATACATATTTTTATGTAGTGACAACAAGCACCACATTAAACAGCTAATATTTATGTAATAGCTTTACTTTTAGATAGAGCTTATTTAAATTTTCAAATCAATTACGTATTTTGAATAATTATTTTAACTGAGTACCCTTATCAGGGTGGTTCGCCAATCTAGTGATCTGTTAACTAAATTTTCAAATGTATTTTTAAAATCTTTCACTACTAAATGACATTTAATGTCAACTTGACTTCTACACCTTTTCAAACCAGGTATTGACAATTATACTTTACATTGACACACATATCAATCAATTCACCTACGTAAGTACTATATTAAGTGTTTTTACACTTTCTTTTACTGATTTTTATTCAAAAAGCTTTTATAAATTCTTTACACAAACCTTAAAACTTCTCTAGCTTTGACTGTAAAAATCCAACCAACAACAGCCCCCGATGTCGACTGTCTGCAACGCCTACCTCTTATTCCCCAAACAGTAACAACTATGACGGTCCGACAACCCTCAAACTGCATCTATCCTGTCAATAACTCTTACTGTTCTTAGAATCCAGTCCGGCCCCCTTGTTTATTCTGCCGATGGTCCTATGTCTCCAGCAATACGCAATAAAACTATCCAAATCAATCAGCTAATTATGACAACTTCCTTTCAAATGCCTGACTCGTCTTCCATGCAACCACCAATGTCACCAATGAATCCTAATTATATCTTGTATATATCAATAAATCCAAATCTCATTCAAATAATATAATCTTCTGTGTTATTTATTTCCAATTCACTATATGGTAAAATCTCTTCACCGATTGTATATCTTTATTTAAACGTTATATCTTCACAGCCCATTAAACCATTATACCAAATAAGACATTTATTTCAAGTTTTTATTATCAAAAAAGGGTTTTCAAAAATTTAAGTACATTTTTTATGAGTTTTTTTCGTAATTAATTAAACAACATTTTCATTCTTGTTAGATACAATTCTTATTGCACACTTCTTTATTTTAAATATCCTATTATTACATGCTATTGATTCTTATCATTCTAACAAATACATTTGTCAATTGTAACCTTGGCTTGAACTTTATTAAAATTAAACTCAACTATCAAATTTGTATACTCAAATGTTATTTCACTATCAAATTACCTCACTCACTGTCTCAATTTATTAAATATCATTATTCATTTCAAAATTAACACCCAATTCTATCCAAACACAAGATTTGATTGTAGTAATCTTCCAAATTTATTAGTTTTATATTTTTATCTTTCAACTACCTTTAGTGTATCACAACAATATATGCATACAACATTGTTTACATTGTTTCCAAGCTTACTCTGGTTACATTTTTTTAAATCAAAACTAACACTATTTTAATACAGTTTTACAATTATTACGAAAACCAATGCTATTTTATACTATTTACAAGAATTAAACTATCACATTTCTGGAATATTCTATAAAACACTATATAATGTGCTATAACAATCACAGACGCTTACAATTTGTTCATAACAATATTCTGTCCCGTTTCCTGTTGTGGCTAGTCTACTATTGTACTTTGCCAAAAAAGTCACGTTAGATAAAATGATAACTGTAATGATAATGCAAAAAATAGATCTATAAGTTGGTGCACCATGAAAATTATAATTTAAAATATCTGTCCATGAAAGAAGATATAAAATATTATACCTCGTGTTTGGCATTATAGACAGTGCAAATTTTGAATCAGTTAGAAAATTAGCTACTGCCATTACCTACACTGATAGCAGCTGAATTTGTATACTATATAAGTGCGGTATTTAAAATAGTCCCTGTAACAATAACATCATGTCGGTGTATTTTAAAGTGTTTCAAAATATTTGACTGTATTAACATTAGCTTTTGTTACAGTAATAATTCTTCCTCAAACATGGATAGAACCAGAACCGCTTTTGGGGTGTCCAATAGCACCCTCAAGTGATCATTCGGTCGTTACTTGACCCAACTTGAATAATAAGCCTCTCAAGGGCATATCAAGTCTGAAGTACGATTACATTCAGATATTACATTGCTCAAACTCGTAGGAGCTTTAGTCCTGGACAAACTTACTACGGCTAGTTGGCCAGTCGAGACAGTAGGGTAAGTACGTTGGGGCTATAAAAGATCTTAGAAATTGGGTTGCCGTGGAGCCACGGATTTTGTACTTACCTTCCTAGTTGCTCCCCTAGAATTTAAGAGGAAGCAAGCGATGCCCTGTGCCGATCTATGCGACAGCGTTTGTAACTCGGTCTTACCTTGGATGATACTGGTATTTTCCTGCTAACTACTGTACAAAGGTTTGCAGAACATGGGGGAAATCCGATAAAATATTTGCGAAATACAAGCAAAACATCTATTAAGTGTTTCAAATATGAAAAGAATTACAGTTACTTACAGAATGATGCTAGAAAACAAAATAAGAGCTTTTGGCGTGGGACGTCCTCCGAATACAAGTTAAGTTATAATTTTAATTATTTGTTAAGAAAGCAATCGTTTTAAAGACTAATACTTTAATCAACAGCGGCTCTGAAGGGTCTTCCTACAGCTAAGTATAAAAGACGCAATTCGAACAAATCAAAAGTTACACGCAATGCTAATAATTCCGCCTTTGGCATGATCGAAATACCTTGTAGTCATACTTACTCGAACACTCAGTACTCACCAATTTCAGTTACTTTAAACAGTTGGCAGTACGTGATGTGTTGATAGGAATTGTTGTCCTCGGAGAGCATGCCATAGACCTAAGGGAAAAGACTGGTAGAATGAAGGGTTGCTGCCTCAGGTGTTGGCCATCGGAGATGGAGATTGTTACCGTACATAAACGACACAACGACATAACAAACCACCCCTCAAGCGTGCACAACAAGATCATACGCTCGAGAGCCGTACTTGTTAGTCGCGACACGATAAAACGACAAAATCGGGAGGTCGATCGAAAATACAAGGCCCTAAGCCAGTTAGATGACGGTAACACGAAGGGTTGCTCGACTACACTCAACCGAGAGGGCGGGTTCTTTTCTACCTTCGAGTTAGGGCTGTACATCGATACGTAAGAGGTTAAAGATGTTAAATAATTAAAGCGCCACCATTTTCTTGACAGATCGCGAAAACAACAATCGCAGCACAAGTGAAATGATTTGAAAATGGAAGTAGGCAATCCACTTGGCTACGTTTAAACTTGGCAGAGTTTGTTCGGCGAGCTAAATACAGTTTCGACTTACCTTACAACAATATCTCACAAAACAGCTGCTAACCTCCTCTTACATCTGTAACAGTACATAAAACAGCATGCAAATACCAAACACAAATGAAAAACATCGATACTTGACCAAGAACTCTATTAGGATGAAATAAAATATATGCAGGTGACAATGATCATTACATTGACTAGTTAGATTTAAAAATACTCAAAAGGTTAGTTAGGTTAGATTACTCGATACGTTAACTTTAATTACAAAGGGTACACTTGACGGTAAACACATTAAGAATGCATAGGTAAATCGTTAAATTTAGCAAACGGCAAAACACATCATTGACAACAAGTATACTAATCGTTCAGCACTCGACGGGGCGTTCACTTTTTGTTATACACAATAAAACTAATTTACAATAACTTTTACCTTGAGGAAATTGGCTGGCTGTACAATTACGGGCAATACTGTATGTAGCGTCGCTTCCCAAACAAACTGCAGGAAAGAACGGACGACGGCGAAATCAGCGGACGAAGACGTGATGCGGGCACAGCTTCGAAGATGCTGGCAACAACTAAGGGTGGCATGATGCAATAGAATCCCCCGAAGGGCGAAGTCGACGTAGCGATAACACGGGGTAAACCCCTCGACGTGCGAGTTTCGATAATACCACGTTAAATTCAAATTAGCATTGGGTTCGATAGCAAGAGTTTGTTAGGATCCGTAAAAACGATATATTCGAGGGCCTCGCAACCCTCAACGATAAGAACTCTTAACCCCACTAATTAATGCTTCACATGCACTTTAAACGAAAAGTTTAACACTGTCAACGCCGAAGATTTCTTGCCAAACGGAACAGTTCGAAAACGTTAAAAATGGTACGACACAGTTCACCAAACACACACAGTTATTCACAACGAAAATTACGAAAGTCCGAACAACGTCCCCCCGGCCGCAAACAATGCGAGCCGGGGGTTGAAGAAAACCCAAAAACGCTTGTTCTAATTCAACAGTCGGTAGCGAAGTGAGTTTACTCCTAAGCGGGAAGCGGAAGAATCACATCTTTCTCTTGCATATGCGAAGACGAAGGAAGGTAACGGAAAATTTCAACAGAAGCGCAAGAAAGCTGACTAGGCGATCCACACGGGACTTGAAGGTTAAATGTCTCAAACTAGCGAAATACTGAGAAACGATAATCTGCATCCGCCTAGCAGGCAACAAAGAACAAAGGGTGAATTTAAAAATAAAATTCTGCTAACAAAGCGTGACTATCTGAATTAATTTTAACCGATACACGGACTGCGAGGTACAAATGCCTAAAATGCACTATAAAGCAGAGGACAGGCAGGGCCGGATCGAGGCCAAAATTTAAAATGACGACAAAACTTAAAGATGATCTAACAAGATCCAACTCGAAAGCTGCAGTACAATAGCCGAAGAGCAAAATATTTAGTGTGCACGTGCGGGACCAAATAGGGTTGCCGAATAAATGCACAAACAACCAGAATATTACACAGTTCAAGGTTGCAATTTCACAATTTCTGGTTATGGTAGTGCTGTAAATTGAAGTGTTCTGTGTATTGTTTTATAAATTAGCTCGCTATCAACACAATCAAAGTGCTGTGCTATATTGTTTGAAGCGGCTCAATACTAATTTTTCTTCGATAAAGCTGTTATCATTGATCAGAAGTTAACATAGCTGACGATCGAAGGAAGACAACTCGGGGGGAATACCTTTCCCATCTTGTCGAATATGGAGTGGAGACCTTTAGCGTCGGGTTGCTCACAGTAGCAGCAGTAATAAACAAATAGAATGATACAAGAATTGGATTCCTTCGTCTTTGAGCTTGTTACATCAGCTTATTTATAAATCACGTCAGGATTACCGTAATGTGAAATAAAAGTTCTAATTGAACTATTATCACTTCATTGCAATATCATTTGAATTTGTGGTCTAATTAGCTGTGATCATTGTATATGTACATCGTAGTGTATTCAAAATACACTTATATTTCAATTCGAGTAAGATGATTCCGAGTAATTCTTTCGTTAATGTTGAGAACGAAAAAATGTATAACAAAACCGAATGCAGTAATTTTCAGCCCATGAGACAGGCGCTGGGTAGATCACCATCAAGCCCCTTCTCAGGCGACGAACAGCTACACGCTTAATATATAAAATAAAACATGGGTAAAGTAATAATAGCATCACATGATGCAAATTTCAAAAGATGAAAATAATGACTTATACACATAGAAAAGGCCGTAACTTTTAGTGTCGCAAAACAATCAATTAACGCAAATGGTTCTAAGGTGACCTCACGATTGCAAACTGTAATTTATCAAACCTATTAGGCTGGTCACAATCGAACCTGTATAGTGATAATATTCAAGGTCCCGAATAGGGGATCTCAAGCTGGTGTACCTGAAGCAACATATATTCTATTACTATTGTGGTTGCGAGGGCTCTGGGCATTGAATGCCTACTTTTTGCTCTAGTACAGAGATTCTATGACTGAGCCAAGCTCCTAAAGCAACACTGCAGCATACGTTTGAAAATGTTGAAATTCTAAGATTGCTACAGCATAATACTAACATGAACGTTATGTATTTTGTTTTATATTAGGCTTTCCTTGTTTCATTTCAAAAATTATTTGACGTTATAAATGTTATTGCAAAACCAATGTGAAACCAATCCAATGGTAAAATTAAATTAGACATGCAAGAAAAACAACAATTACTTGATTTTAATTTTTATAACTCTAAAAAATCTTGAATAAACTATTAAATGTATCGATTTTTAGAAACTGTGGTTAACTGCTACAACTTTTACCGTAAATCAATAACAGCATTTGTGTAACTATAAAACCACGATTGACAAAATTTAACTGTACTAAGAATCATGATGCATAGTGTCTTTGTTAGTGTAGTTGTCGCTGCAGCGTGTCTTGGTAAGTTTCTCAAGTTGTGAGTATATTTGGTCAATGTTTAACTTACATTAGAAGGAAACTCACCTTTGTGGACCCCGAAAATTGCTCCTATGTTCTAAAATTTTCGATTTAAAAATTATGATATATATTTTTCTATTTGACTTACACATTGTCTGAAGCAAAATTTTAGACTATTGTTTTTTTCAGCTGTAATGCTTTCATCAATAGAGGCTACACCACTCCTTCTCAGTGGAGTGTTTAAACCACCACAAGAAGCATAAATTGTAAATGTCTTACTGAACAGTGGTGTATACAGTGTTTCGGTTTCAATGAGACAATCTTATAATCCAGTTATTATGTAAACCTCAAAAAATTTATACTTAAACTTAAATAATAAGAAATAAGTTTTTGCAAAATTTTAATTTAACATCACTTCCGGTAATATAGGAGGTAGTCTGAATTTCATTTTTTAAATAGTGAGTTGGAATTTTTCTTAATCTTATCGGGCAGAGGCTTTTTTTGGTTTTAAAAGAGATCGAGTAATTAATACAAATTTGTTTCTAGCTAATTGGCAAATAATGTATTAAACCCAACTACACTGAGTGGATGTTTAACTAAACTGCTATACAATATAGTTTCCTTAAATTTTCACTGTTACTGAAAATGAAAATAAAATAACACAAATAAAATTCTCGTTTTTTTATTTTTCTAAAGTTTCTCTAAAACACCAATTCAAAAAATCAGTGTGATGGAAGTTAGAGAACTAATTCTGACTGGCTTGAATCGCAGAAATGCCACTGGTTATGATCTAATCACAGTACGAGCTGAACGTACTCACAGTGCCATATTACGACTTGGCTGTTTTTCTGACTAATGTAAAGAGACACAAACCATGGTCATTCCAAAACCCGATCGTTTCCCTCCTACCTGAATGAATACCATCTTACCGGCCAATAAAACCTACTCAATACTACCAAAAGTTTTCGAGAAGCT
Source organism: Agriotes lineatus (assembly GCA_940337035.1). Classification (NCBI taxonomy): domain Eukaryota; kingdom Metazoa; phylum Arthropoda; class Insecta; order Coleoptera; family Elateridae; genus Agriotes; species Agriotes lineatus. Next base: position 91,288,549 of record OW679201.1, read on the forward strand.
ATTCTTAAAAAGAATGTACCGATACTATTAGACGGTAACCTAATACCATATCACAAATTTGAATTTCGCCAACAGCATAGAACGGTAGAAGAAATGCACAAAGTAGCTGACAAAATTAGAAAAAACTTCAAAGCGAAGACGTTCCCAATCTTGTGGCCGACCGTGGCCCCCAAAATCAATTGAGTTAAGAAAGTGCATTATAGAATACCGCGATAGACTTAGTTTTTTGTCGTTTCGTTGTTCTACTTATTTATTCCTTTGGCATTCTGGAATTCAGCCTTCGAGAAAGAATCAATGAGAGTTTGAAATTGTAGCACCCATCGATAAGCAAAAACTCGGCCAGCAGAGTTAGATTTTTCCAATAATCGGTGCCGAGTACCAACCTTACGCGCTAGCAAGGGAATTTCCTGGGTTTGCCGAATTGCGTCCGCTGGCCTTCATTGCGAGCCTCGAGAGTTGAATTATTATAAACGAAATTGGACCTTCAGTCGTTTCCCGATTCAATTTGATTTTTTTTTTAAATCTTTCAATAGCAACAGGAATAATAAATGGGGTGAGCTAAACTTATAGAGTCATATGTGTTACTCAACGATTAAAGCAGAGACTGGAATAACAGATAATATTATTAATTATTTGCACGAAAATGCTTTTTTACGGCAACATTTGCTAGTCTGTTTAAACTATATTTTTTGCTTGAGTACTAATTGAAGTTTTTCATTCAGATATATTAATATTATTACTTCGCTCGGTGGGTACTCTGTACGCTAATTGAAGCCAACTAATTTTGCATACATGCCACCGTATGATAAACGTGCATTGAATTTGCTATGATAATGAGCACGTCATTAATTTGTTCTCTGGGTTCGTTTTGCTTCCACAAACTTATCTGTATTTATGTTTGACTGTGCCAGTAACACTTTTCTATGTTGTGTTGTTGTCGTTACTAATAAACGAGTTATTGATGTTGTTTCCTTATTTTGGTTTTTGTTATCTCTTTCATTTACACCTGTTCGGCAAAGCGATTTATGGTAAGTTACTAAACCTGGTGCCTTTAACGGTTAACTAATTCCTGCGTATACCAGTTGGTGAATTAGTTATGTATCTATTTATACCCACCACTTCTCAATGGCATTCCGTTTAAGGTAGTTGTTTGGAATACTAAACGCAATGACGTTGGTATCGAACATTTCCTTTTTATTTAAATTTATTGATACGACAGCTAGGGTGGTTCTAATTTGGAACTTCGAAATGTTGTTAGTCACACCCCCTAAAATCGTTCCAATGCCAAAAAAACTAACCCATAAAAATGTTGAGCCCAATCGAACAATTTTAACAAGTGTCACCGAGCCTCCGAAGTTTCTGAAGTGCAGACTTTAATTGAATTTACTTGTTATCAATTAATATCTGACGAACCGGAAGTACAATCGAAATTGTGATAATAACATAAATAAAAGGAAATTTAATTTTCTACAACTCGGTCGGCCCTCAAATTTGTCCATGTAGTCACGATGGTTTTATTTTATATTTAAAGTTCGTATCAACAGATTCCGGATGAATATATCATACGAAGCGCGCTCCCTAAGGAGGGCATGTGTTAAAGTAATGACAACATAATGGTTTATTTTAAATAGAAAAACTCTGCTCATTCAAGTTGCTGTGAAGTTCTAAGGTTATTTCGTGGGTGGTCAGCTTTATAACCTACACGAATTTTGAGTGAAATATTAAGTTACCTATTTTGCAACAAACAATAACTACATGCTTTGATTTTATTAACAATTGATAAGTACATTTAGGTAACTATATATAACAGAGACATATGGTTTCTATTTTATTTAACTTTTTTTTTGCTTTTTTTCAGTTACAACGCTTTCTCAAACATTAGCGGAACCGCTTCGTGCACCCGACTATGGGAAACCTCCAGCAAAGGAATAAAGATATCTAAATATTAATGGTGTATAACATGTTCAACAAGACTTGGTTTAATGATTTGTGTGATATTTATTGTTCTTACCAAACGATTCCTTCCTAGCAACGCACATAATCTGTTAACCTGAATTACTTGCTACTACCAACTTATCTATTGATTTATTGTTTATTTGCAGTCGCTAGTGTTTTATCACCATAGTGAAATTTTAAGTTATCAACTGACTGAGATTCTTTTACCCTTTTCTATAAGGCCGTTTCTGACTAAAGCTGCAACGTTTATATAAATCTCCGCGTTTCAGTGGCTTTCATCAGAACACCAGCAACATCACCATAATTTTGGTTCTAATTATAGTGAGGTTATGCTATATTATGGATATTTTAACTTATACATTAGTATGAATACTAGAAACTATTATGTGCTTTAGGTGTCATCTTCGACTTATTCATTCGGTTGAGATTTCTTAATATCTAAATTCATACGATGCTTGTTCAATGGAAACCCATCTCTATTTATTTTAAAATATTGTATTTGACAAGGCCATGACAAAAATTCGTACTGTGCATAAAGGTAACACGCGATTTGAAAAAATGTTATCTGAGTAACTTTAGACAAAAATACGTATGTCGTTGCTGCATTTGACACATTTGAACTACTTAATGTCGCATCTACTCTGTCAGAGTAATCTCAATCACAATTAATCTCTTTGTCCGTTCCACCTTTCTAAACTACATTTTTAGCAAGCGCTATATTTGATGATCATTGAAAACTATAACTTAAAATATAAAAAATTAAAGGGCCTGTCTGAGAAGGGGTTTGTGATATGACAAATGAAGCTAATAGTGACAGTTGTATTAATTAAAATTGCCCATTTACTGAATTAATGCTACACATACAGGTCATGTCTATCGCTTTCTTTCTTGGCCTTATTTGAAAAATCTGTTTCTGAATAACCTATTAGTTACCTCCCTGTATTACGAAGCGATTGACACTCTGATAAGAAAAAGTTTGTGGCTGCTGTTCGAAGAATTCATGTACCTTTGCATCAATCTGAAAGCAGCAACTTTGTAACTTCTTCAATGGTCCGTAAATATTGTTACGTTCTTAACGTTCGGGCTATTTAAAATTATACGACAAACATGGGTTCAAATATTTATTTACACAATGAATTACTACGATTATTGTTTACAAGCACATGCGAGAATTATCAAGCAGATTACAAATTAATTCAAGCACTAACGACTATCGGTACACGTATTTCTAACAACTGTTATTATTTATTTCTATTACGTACGGATTAGCACATTTATTTATATCACTCTTAAACGCTAACGATTATATATTTATTTACTTATTATTACTTCCCGAGAGATTATGTACACGCGGTTTTATTTATATGGGGGCTTCCAACAAGCCTCGACGTGAGTTCTAACTGCCGCAGAATTATTTCAGAACTGAACTGCTGGTCCGACGGCCGGGTATTTATATGGCCAATAATTTCCTTCCAGAAGCTTCCAGATTTTCCGGCAACAGTGACGTGTCGCGTCAGTGCTGCTCTAGCATCGACTGGAAAATGATTCACCAACGTACACCTGCGTTCAAGGCCGCCCGTCGGCAGCCTATGATTCACGCGCCGGCAGCCGTCTCTGGAATTTCTAGTATAATCGAGGCATTGGGGCAAATAACTGTCAGCCGAATCGTTACACTGCCCCCGCCTTAGATCGTTCTGTCCCAGAACGAGTTGCGTTGAGTGCCTGTCTTCTCGCTCTTGTGGGGGTCCGATGGCGGTACTTGCAGGCGGTGCCCTTCTGGCACATTGACTGGCTGAAGAAGCAGCAGCCCACCGTGGTCTCCAGGCTTCGCAACAGCACACCTCGATCTGGACGCCGGTTGTCTCTTGTACTGCCGATCGGTAGGCCATCAGGAACAGGTGCATGTACTGGCCCCAGTCACGCGGATGCTCGGAAACGCCCTTGGCCAGATGCTTCTCCATGGTTCCGTTCATCCTTTCCACCATGCCGTCCGATTGAGTATGGAGGGCAGTGGTCCGGGTCTTGCGTATCCCCAGTAGCTTACAGACGTTCTGGAACGGTCCAAACTCGAAATTCCGGCCCTGGTCGGAATGTAACTCCAGGGGGACTCCAAAACGGCTGAAGCACTCCTTCACCAGAACATCAGCGACAGTACCGGTCTCTTTCTTCGGAACGGCGTACGCTTCGGGCCATTTGGTGAAGTGGCCCATGCACACCAAGATGTATTTATTTCCCCCTTCGGTTTCGGGGCATGGTCCGGCGATGTCAATGGCTATACCCTCGAACGGACCACCGACGTTGTACTGCCACCTCGGAGCTCTACGTCTTCCAACAGGTCCGTTTCCCGTAGCGCATGCTTCGCACCTCCGGCACCACTCTCGGACGTCACCTTTGCAGCTTGCCCCGTAGAACCTTTCTTGGACCTCTTGCAACGTCTTCTTCAATCTGAAGTGTCCTCCAGAGGAGCAATCATGCAGGTAGCGCAGAACCTCGGCCACTCTACTCCTTGGAACCATCGATCGTGATCTCGTTGCCCTACTGTCCTCATCTTCCAAGATTCTGGTCAGGACGTTGCCGTCCAGCTGCAAGAAGTCCCATTGCGCCCAATAAGCCTCCACTGTTGCGTTGGTGGCGGGGACCTCCTGCCAGGTAGGTCGACGGCCATCTTGCTTCCAGGCTATAACCGCGCCTAAGTCGGGGTTGTTCTCCTGGCTACTCTGCAACTCGTCTGGCTCCCATGAGTCGTCGACCACAGTGGTACGATTAATGGGTACCGCACGACTCTCCAATCTCGAACAGTGGCCGCAGTCCGCAGGGCAAGGCCTCTTGGATACCGCATCGGCGTTGCGGTGGACTGTGCCAGGTCGATGACTTATTCCCAAGTCGAACTCTTCTAGGCGCTCGATCCACTCAGCCACCTGTCCTTCAGGGTTCTCGCACTGCAGCAGCCATCTCAGAGCAGGATGGTCGGTCCTCAGCAAGATTCTTTTGCCAAACTCAACTGATTTATGTTTTCCTACGTCAGTACGGCCGCTGGGATGATCTCCGCACTCGACGATGTCTTGGTACCGGGCCACCATATCTTCTATCTTCTTCCATTTTCGTTGGCTCATGCCCCCTTCCAGTATTGGGTTCCTCCTGACGGTTGCCAGTTCCCTGCTGACGTTCATCATCCTTACTGGGACCCCAAGCCCAGTCTTCATCAACGTCTTCCCTACCAGGATACCATGAGTGAGCTTCTTGCCACCATCAGGCTCGACCACGCGCACCACGTTGCCCCGGAGATCGCCATCCAGGTATGCATCCACGACCCTCTCGGTTCGTCCTTGCAGAGTAACATCTTCCGCCCATACCACTTGTGCCGCGATCTCTCCTCTTGGGTGTCGGGAAAGCTCCTCCCCACCCACGTGCAACTCGCCGCGTCTCAGGTCCAAAGCGCACTCACACTTATCCACAACATCCATTCCCAGGATGCACTCGTCCGCAATGTCAGCATAATCGGGCTCAACCACGCGCACCACGTTGCTCCGGAGATCGCCATCCAGGTATGCATCCACGACCCTCTCGGTTCGTCCCTGCGGAATAACATCTTCCGCCCATACCACTTGTGCCGCGATCTCTCCTCTTGGGTGTCGGGAAAGATCCTCCCCACCCACGTGCAACTCGCCGCGTCTCAGGTCCAAAGCGCACTCACACTTATCCACAACATCCATTCCCAGGATGCACTCGTCCGCAATGTCAGCATAATCGGGCTCAACCACGCGCACCACGTTGCTCCGGAGATCGCCATCCAGGTATGCATCCACGACCCTCTCGGTTCGTCCCTGCGGAATAACATCTTCCGCCCATACCACTTGTGCCGCGTTCTCTCCTCCTGGGTGTCGGGAAAGCTCCTCCCCACCCACGTGCAACTCGCCGCGTCTCAGGTCCAACAACAGAGACCGAACTCTTCCATTTATTTTCCCATCAAGCTTTTGGACTACTTCCTCTTCTGCGGTTTCCAGCTCTTCCTGCCCGACCTTCAGCTCTTCTCGTGCTTTTTCTGCCTTCTTTCGACCGGATCGCAACTCTTCCCTAAGCTCATCCTTGAGGTTTTCTCGAGTGGCTTTCAATTTTTCCTCAAGTTTTTGGACTGCTTTCTCTTGCTCGGCCTTCAGCCATTCCTTAAGTGTTTTCGCGGCTTCCTCTGCCTTATCTTGTGCCTTCTTTTGGCCGGCTTTCAATTCTTCCTGGCCAACTTGGATCTCTTTCTTAAGTTCCTCTTGCGCTTTTTCTGCCTTCTCCTGCCCAGCTTGGATCTCTTTCCTAAGATCCTCTTGTGCTTTTTCCGCCTTGTCCTGGCTAACTTGCATCAGTTGCAAAAGTTGGCTTAATTGGGCTTCCATTTTGCTGCTTTGAGATCTCGTCAAAGGCATGCACAATACTCACTTCAATTTATTTATCTGACCGTCGTTTTATCGGCACTTGTTACCAATTTATTTATTTTAATGTTTGTTCGATAATTTTTTTATATAGCCCCCGGTTCAAAACCTCACACCGACACCACTGTTACGTTCTTAACGTTCGGGCTATTTAAAATTATACGACAAACATGGGTTCAAATATTTATTTACACAATGAATTACTACGATTATTGTTTACAAGCACATGCGAGAATTATCAAGCAGATTACAAATTAATTCAAGCACTAACGACTATCGGTACACGTATTTCTAACAACTATTATTATTTATTTCTATTACGTACGGATTAGCACATTTATTTATATCACTCTTAAACGCTAACGATTATATATTTATTTACTTATTATTACTTCCCGAGAGATTATGTACACGCGGTTTTATTTATATGGGGGCTTCCAACAAGCCTCGACGTGAGTTCTAACTGCCGCAGAATTATTTCAGAACTGAACTGCGGGTCCGACGGCCGGGTATTTATATGGCCAATAATTTCCTTCCAGAAGCTTCCAGATTTTCCGGCAACAGTGACGTGTCGCGTCAGTGCTGCTCTAGCATCGACTGGAAAATGATTCACCAACGTACACCTGCGTTCAAGGCCGCCCGTCGGCAGCCTATGATTCACGCGCCGGCAGCCGTCTCTGGAATTTCTAGTATAATCGAGGCATTGGGGCAAATAACTGTCAGCCGAATCGTTACAATATAGAAACTTCAAAATTAAGAAATCGGTACTCGCACCGGCAATATCTGAAATTTCTCTAATGAATACACAACGATTCTCCATAATCATAGCTTCCAGACATGCGTTGTTGCTCTCAGTCGATGCAGTATGCGCTGTACCCTATCTTCAATTTTTAAACTATCTGCGACATTTTTTCCACTTGGAAAATGTGTTTCGTGAACAGCTTAAATTCTCATACAAATCTGCAATAGCTGAACACTTTTAGGACTAACAATTTAAAAATCGCTCATTTTGCTCAGACATGTTTTTGAGTGCAAACTACACTTCTATTCCAAACATTTTAAAGACGAAATGCCATTTAAGTTTTTAGAACTAATCAGTGCATTGTTACAAACAATTCTAATATTTATAAAATCTAGAATGATTATTGCATTTGTTTCCAAAGGTAATTTGATCAGAGATAGATTATTGTTAAACAAGCCTCAGTTTGGAGAGTTATTTCAGCGACTTCAAACTGTTTTGTACCACAAAGATGACAACTCATGCGGTAGACACCACTTACTTCCTCAACGCACATTCAGAGTTAGATATAATTAACAATGTATATTATATTATGTTACAGGGGAAACCCCGTAACGATTCCTAACAAGCTTAGAGGTAAAGTAGCTCAGTGGTAGGAGAGGGTCTTACACTTATATAAAAGGGGTCTCGCTCGCGATAATCAAAACTATTGTACATTAAAAAATGCAGGGAGGTATTCGTGTTGTTTTTAAGGGCGCCATCTGGTATTTGGTCTACCGGTGATATACCGAAGAAAGTTTTTACCAGGAGGTTGCTCTATACCATATTAAGAAGCAAAGTCCCTGGGATTAACCCTAGATCAGGGGCCTCACATGAACTCAGCTAATGCAAGAAGAGCTCATATTAACCCTAAGTTATCTTGCATAGAGTGACCTCTTGATTGAAACTCTAAGTTGACAACAACTATATTTAACTGCGGGGTATATATAAAACGCATACCAATGGTATCGAAAGAAGACAATACAAAATCGTAAGAGTGATAATGAACGCACATAAATACAAACCCATCCACGACAACTTGTTCATCACGTTAGTCAATGAAGAACGCCATTGTCTGCTACAAACTATTTTGGTAAACTCGTTGGACATTCGAATGATCAAGTCAGCCAACTAAACTTACCACATGCAGTTCTTAAACTGTTAAAGCGACTATAGCCTACCGACCTGCAACGACAATTAGTCAAGCCGAGGTTGATATTTTCGATTTTGAATATTGAGTTGCGAATTTTTTAAATCGATTTTTTGAAATTGCAGTGACCTCGGCGCTAGATTTTTGTGGTGCTGGAGTCCATGGATAACGAACCCACAGATTCTAGTCTAAAACCAGATGCTTTAGGTCTGAGCCGGGTCTACTGTTTTGGAATTTCAAGTACAGTACCATAAATATTGCGAGAAAAATATTAGAACATTAATACGTGGTCATTTTGGGCGTTATACACACTTAACTGTCTCCATTCAGTACCCATAGCTCTACAATTAAGAATGGAAAATGGGTAAAACCTTCTCTCGTCTCGTCTAGTAGTAATATTAGTAAGGGGTGTTACCACTGAACAGCTTTTCTTCTCATTGTACCACATTTTTAATAGTCACATCTACCTATTGCTCCTTGACTAAGATTGTGAATTTGAGTTCATTAATTGAAAAGGTATTTAAATATATTTTGTTACATTATTTTGTTGATCTATCGTATATTCATTCTCAAAAAAAGGTTTGTCAAAAAACTATACAGCTTAATTTAAATTTAAAATATCCGCTGTAGAACGAAGCCATACGTTATAACGATTTCGAATTTTGATAAAATACCATATTTCTTCCCTTATACTTAATAATGGATAGAAATGCAATATCTCGAGGCCGACGAGAAAAGTTTTTTTCTTCTTCAACTAAGAACTCACGCCCACCTTTTCATGTTCAGCTAAGATGAGCAGAATTATTGTTTAGTTAACGCTTCTTTCCTTTAAAAACAAATTTGGTAGATACAATGAGTATCGGTGGCGTATCCTTTGTTAATATAAATTAAATAACCATATTACAGTATTGCACACATAAGTACTAAACCTATTAGATTTTAGTTAGACCTATTCAATTTCCTAGAACATAAATAGACAACAAAATGACAAGATTTCCAATATAATACCTATCATGAAGATCAGTATCATGGTCGCCATGCTGGCAGATGTGAAACAGTTGGTTGATGTAAATTCTGAACTCTAAAATACTTTTATCTACGACAGTGTGTAAAATTGCCTTTTAGTTGGCAGTTTTAAATTTCTAAAACGACTGTTTAATAACATATTTTCATTAGTTTACGTCGTCAGTAGTAACGTATTTAAAAGATTTCATTAGGCACGTTGTGAGTAGCAACGTGTTTTAAAATTTTTAAAACACGCAAAATTACGACCGGGTGCTGGTAATCCTAATTTACATTTGATTGTTTTTCCTATTTACCGTGTTTTCTAGATTCGATCGTAGATAAAATATTGTACGATACACATGCGTAAAGCATCTTTAGTCACTCGCGGTGCTTAAAACGCTCGCTCACTCGCGTTTTAACTCTACCCCACTCGTGCCTAAAGAGTAGCTTTACGCACTTGTATCGTAAATTACTACTATTTTTATGTTATTCTAATATAAAAACATCTTTCCAAGAAGAAAAAGAGGGTGCATTTCTGCAAAGCTCTGCATCTACCACTTTTAAATAAAGTAGTAATTCATAAACTTTTACAGTGAGGTTTTTGCGAGTTCAGTATTATAAACGAGTACAGAATAAAATAAAATTGTCGCAAACTTCTTTGAAAGGCAGACAAACATGATATTTTACAAACACTAAATAAGTATCCAGAAATAATTATTCAATAATTATTAAATCAAGTTTTCCAGGACAAGTTACCTGACGTTCATATTTGCATATCTTTAGCATTCTGCAGGAGGTTCAATTTCAAGTATAAGATGACCAAGTGGTTCCGCCAAAGTTTGTGGAAGCATTACAGCTGTAAGAAAAACAATAAATATAGAGACATGTTACATAAACTGGAAACTCACCAATACAAATTGCAGCGCTGAATAAACTCACGAATCTGCTCGACATGTTGGTACACAATAATAACTATTGTAAATATTCTTCTTATATAGTTACTTAAATTTACTTATCAATTGTTGCTTGAATTAAAGCATATAGTTGTTGTTCGTCGCCAAATCCGGTTACTACTTGATATTTCATTCGCAATTCGTACTGGTCATAAAACCGAACACTCATAGAAGAATCTTAACATTTTATACCTTCTTATATGACAAGATACATAAACGTATTATCTGTGAAACGGTGATATCTTGAAGAGTTTTATTATATTTTATTGATAAACTTTTTTCTAAAAAAATCAAGATAAACAAGATTTGTGTTTGAAATTCGATTATGCAGTTAGTTTAGTAATTGGACATTATATTCATGTATGTCCTTAAAGAAACTAACATGTGTGTGTTCAGAGGTACCCAATTAAACTATCGGAGTAACCTTGAGCATTCCAAATATTTATATAGTGAATACGTTTAAAGCGAAGTACAATCGAAGTAATTCCATCATTTGATAAAGCATGAAATTATACATATGTTTCACCTTCCACATATGTTTAACATTAACGCACCTTCTCTTAAACCTCTTCCCAGCCAGATTATTACAACGCAAGAATGTTATTACTAGTTTGCCTATACAACTCTCAGCTATTTGGCCAACGACATATTTGACTATCTTTTTTTTAGGCAATCTGTAGTAATAGAAAGTTTTCTCGAGTTATAGTTCTTAAGTTCTTTTTCTTCTAGCACTTTCTTCTTTACTTAGTTTCTTTCATTTGGCATGAAAAGCTCTTCGTCATTGTCAGAGAAATTCTGTAGCTCGATCTTACGCTCTTTATCACCATGTACTTTTCCACTATGTGCTTGTATTTCATACAAGAAGCTAGATATTTGTATACATATACCAGAAACAAATGCACGTTTTGGCGTCTGTCCTACGTCACGAAATAAGCAAGGCCCGGTATTTCTATGTCATTACTAAAACAAAACATTTGAATATTTACCTGATGTTTTCTCATATTTTTAAGAGCTTAAACTTTCAGAAATCGCTATTTGCACTGGGCGAACATTTTGTGTAATTTGACAGATTGTGAAGATTTGAACTAACTCGCGTATTTGAACTACCGATTTAGAATTGCTGGCTATAGTAAAATTCAGATCACACTTTAAAAATATAGTCAACTTCGGAACCTAACCTGAGAAAGAGCTTATGTTTTCCCATTGAGCTAGCGTAAAAAATAAATTGCAATTGGATAAAATAGACAGAGAAGCGTGAAACCATTTATTTGAGTAATTGAGGGTTACATTTCAATTTTAACCAGCCTAACTATACCCACAGATAAACTTTAAGCAGGGCATCATATTAACTTATTAAATGGTACATTTATGTGCATCCGAAACATATAGTAAAGACAAATTCATCATTACAATATATATATATATATGTTAGTGCTACAGACTTTTCAGGCCCATGACTTAAAAATGCAAAACAATAAGCGAAAATCTCAATTTACACATTTTTTTTAAACTACGTTTCCTCGATTTTCTCCAGCAATTTCTGTCCTGTGCCTTCCGTTTCCAACTTTCAATTCCCATCATTCTAATGTCCGGTAACACAAAGTCTAACCACCTCTTCTTTGGTGGCCCTCTTCTTTTCTTTTCCTCACTTCCTACCTCCAGAGCTCTTTTTGCATGTCGGTTTGTTGCCATACGACTCACATCGCCCAACCACCTTACCCTCTGGCCTTTTATGTACGCTGTAATGGACGGCTTCCCGTAGCATTTCCGTAATTCTCTATTAGTTCTTGTTCTCCAAATGTCGTTTTCCATTTTTTTCCTCCTAAAATTTTCCGCAATAACTTCCGCTCCCATATTTCCAGTTGTTTAGTCATTGTCGAGACTTCACATGCGTAAGTTACAGTGAGACGTACAATCGTATATAAATTCTTAGTTTAACCGATCTCGAAATCTGTTTCGACTTCCGTACTTTGCTCAGTGCACCAAACGCTTTACTGCCTTTTGTTATTCGTTTCTCTCCTTCTACGGTTTCGTCTATTTTACCTGTAAGTGTTACACCCAGATATTCCACTTTGTTCACCTTCTCAAAACTATATTCTCTTTTCTCTGTTTTAAATCTAATATGTTTGTCCGTTGTGCTGTCCTGTCTCATTTCCATGTATTTTGTTTTGCCTTCATTTATCTCTAATCCGTATTCTCTCGCTGTATTCTCGAGCTTGCTAAACACCTTTTCCAATTCACTTCTTGATCTCGTGATCAACGCTACATCATCAGCGTATGTGACAATTTGGTAGCGACGCTGGTAAATTATTCCTTCCCCTTCAATGCCACACTCTCGTTTACTGCCTCCAAGACCAAATTAAATAATACAGTTGACAACGGATCATCCTGCTTTACCGTCTATCAAGAGTCTATTATCAGTTCTAGTTAGCGCCATTTTAACCAAATTGACAATCTTCTTTGGGACTCCTAAACTTTTCATTGCTTCATATAACTTAATTATTTTTATGGAGTCGTAGGCTTGTCGAAAATCAATTAGTAGCATATGCATTACCTGTTCATAGCTGTTATACTGTAGCATTTTTATAGTGAATATTTGGTCTGTGGCACCTCTTCTTTCCTTGAAACCCGCTTGATATTCATCTACCACTTGTTTTTGGAATATGTTTAGCTTGTTGCTTATAATGCGTGTCAACATCTTGTACGCTATGTCCAATAACGATGTTCCTCTGTAATTTTCGCATAAGCCCTTATACCCTTTCTTATAAATCAAATAGACCATTGAATTATTCCAGGCGGACGGCATTTGTTCGCTTCACCATATATTTCTAATTAAGCTGTACATTCTTTGTTGTAATACACTTCCACCATATTTAAGCAATTCTGCGGGAATTCCATTTTCACCGGCGCATTTCTTATTTTTTAGCTTACTTATTTCGCTTATCACTTCTTGTTCTGTTGGCTCTTCTATTTGCTGTTGCTCTCTATATTCTTCAGTTTCTGGGTCATCCTCCTTCACGGCTTCTTCTGGTTCAGCTCCCTTCTTCAATAATTTCCCATAGTGGGAAATGTTTTCGGTTTACCCTGTGTATTTCCTACCATTTCTCCGTTTTTACTTCTTATGTATGTAATACTGTTAGTCTTTCCGTCATTTCGTGCCTTCTTTGCCTCCTGGTAGAAGTTCTTCAAATCCTTGTTTACATACTTCTCCCCGATTTTTTCAAGTTTGCCTTCTAAGTATCTTCTTTTTCTTTGTCTACATATTTGCTTTGCTTTCTTCTTTGCGTCCTCATAGTTTCTATTTGTTTTCTTCTGAAATCTAAAATACTTAAATTTATACAAATGTTAACAGAAACTGAATAAACTAAACACATACCAGGTTTTCTTTAAAGAAAAACAAATGTTTTGCATGTATTTTATGTTATTCTAATATAAAAATATCTTTCCAATAAAAAAAAAGAGGGTGCATTTCTGCAAAGCTCTGCATCTACCACTTTTAAATAACGTAACTAGTAATTTATAAACTTTTAGAGTGAGTTTTTGCGAGTTCAGTAGTACAAAAGAGTACAAAATAGGATAAAATTCTCGCAATTTTCTATAAAAGGCAGACAAACATGATATTTTACCACCCGATCAGACGCTAACCTTTAAAAACCATTCTAGATACGTCGAGAAAAGCTTTTGAGTAATATATTCTGTTCGTTTATTAGGGAAAATTCGTTTGCCAAGAGAAATACTAAATAAGTATCCAGAAATAATCATTCAATATTTATTAAATCAAGTTTTCCAGAACAAGTTAACAGACGTTCATATTTGGATATCTTTAGCGTTCTGCTGGAGGTTCAATTCCAAGTATAAGTCCAGCAAGTGGTTCCGCCAAAGTTTGTGGAAGCATTACAGCTGTAAGAAAAACAATAAATATAGAGACATGTTACATAAACTGGAAACTCACCAATACAAATTGCAGCGATGAATAAACCCACGAATCTGCTCGACATGTTGGTACACAATAATAACTATTGTAAATATTCCTCTTATATAGTTACTTAAATTTACTAATTAATTGTTGCTTGAATTAAAGCATATAGTTATTGTTCGTCACCAAATCCGGTTACTTGATATTTCATTCACAATTCGTACTGGTTATAAAACCGAACACTCATAGAAAAATCTTAACATTTTATAGCTCCTTGTATGGCAAGCTACATAAACGTATTATCTGTGAAACGTTGATGCCTTGAAGAGTTTTATTACATTTTATTGATAAACTTTTTTCTAAAAAAATCAAGATAACCAATATTTGTGTTTGAAATTCGATTATGCAGTTGTTTCAGTAATTGGAGATTATATTCATGTATGTCCTTAAAGAAACTATTATATATGTGTTCAGAGGTACCGAATTAAACTATCGGAGTAACCTTGAGCATTCCAAATATTTATATAGTGAATACGTTTAAAGCGAAGTACAATCAAAGTAATCCCATCATTTGATAAAGCATGAAATTTTACATATGTTTCACCTTCCACATATGTTTAACATTAACGCATCTTCTCTTAAATTCCTTCCCCGCCAGATTATTTCAACGCAAGAATGTTATTACTAGTTTGCTAATACAACTCTCAGCTACTTGGTCCTTGTCCATTAATAAACAAATAAATAAACACACAAACAAACGACATATTTGACTATCTTTTTTTGAGGCAATCTATAGTAATAGAAAGTTCTCTCCAGTTATAGCTCTTAAGTTTTTTCTCTTCTAGCACTTTCTTCTTTACTTAGTTTTATTCATTTGGCATGAAAAGCTCTTCGTCATCGTCAGAGAAATTCTGTAGCTCGATCTTACACTCTTTATCACCATGTACTTTTCCACTATGTTCTTGTATTGCATACAAGAAGCTAGATATTTGTAGTTTTAAACCCACTAATGAGATTTTTTTTCCCAAATACACTCAGTCACAGTCACTCAGATGGCGTTTTACGTGCTCATGAAAGATCTTCTAATCCGACCCACAAAAGTGGCAGAGTCGAACCACTCATGTGAGGTTCGACTTTAGTGACTTTCAGTTCAAATCGTCCATACATTCTCCACTTTGCACACAACGTACAGCGCAATCAATTCTCTGGTGGTATTGAAGCACATGTTATCGAAATATTAGAGTCAGCCCTTTGAATTGCCCTCGTTGAATAGTTTACTTCCACCCTACACATTTTGTAGGTCTGGGCCCTCCCTCAAATTCGTTTCATCTAAATAATAATATATATGTTCAATTGTAATATTTTCACCTACACTGAGTATTGCCTGTAGTATTTTTTATCTCACAAATTCTTTTCAAAAATGTATGGGGGAGAAAGAATTATTTGGAAATAGTTAGTACTCATGGACTATTGGGTAAGAATATTGCTCTACGTAAGAACTTCACCTGTACTGTACTAATTTTACCAGGAAAGGTAGTGATCACCGATACTTGGTTTAAACTTTCAGGAAAAAGTTTACATGCATAAAAGTCAAAAAGTCAAATGATTTAGTGCTAAAAATAAACTAAACAGATTATAAGCTATTAAAAGAACTATTTAGAAACTGTACAAGAAGAGCAGCAGCTCGAACGACTAATTGGAAAGCTAGAAGCGCATGTGAATACGATTTCAGTTCCACTGAGCCATGCAGGACCTCTGGGATCTATGCGATGCGCGGCTGTATTAAATAAAACGCACTTATTATTGCTCCTTTGTGAGATTTACCTTGTATCTGTTGCGTCCCATTTTCGTTAAGTGTAAATCACAAACTATGTGTAAATTATTATTTCTAAGTTACAGTAAAAATAAACAAACAAAAACTTATTTTTAAGGTACTTATCCTGTATATGCTGGGTCTAAAATATGCCATTTTTCTATAAGGAAAAAACTTGAGCTATGGGCAAAATATTACTTTCATTTAAGTAAGTTCTTGAGTTAAAGCAAAAAGAGGCAGAATTTAAGTTTCGCTCACCCCGTGTATATTTTACCAAATTTTTCATGGTTTCATGCCAGGAAGGCATATAATTTGCATGCAAAATATCGTTTTCCTCCAACAAATGCTTTTTCAGTTATACCGGCAACTGGCAGACAGACCGACAGACAAACGCAATTGAGAAAACCTGTTTTTGTCATGTAAGGAATCTCAAACGTGACATGAAGAAATCTTGGAATGTGATTTTTTCACAATTACAATACTGCCTTCGTCCTAGACGGGTGAAGTAAAAATCAAACAGAAGTTGCTTTAAACCACAATATTTACTATTATTTAAAAATACTAACTATCCGTCTTATAAACACCACTAACCTGACGTTAGCTTTAATTCGCTGTTAAAATAAACAAAAGCGCATCAAAACGTCAGTGCTTATGACATTTTATTCATTAGTAAACAAATTGTGATGCGTTTTTGTTTATTTTAACAACGAATTAAAGTTAACGTCAGATTAGTGGCCTTTATAAGACTCTCTGAAAGTGTATATAAGCACATAACACCAAATATTCAAAAAAAATTATTTAAAGAAATCAATGTACCAATAGCATACCAAGATTCTATGATAAGAATCGAACTTTAAATATACAGGGCGTTATGGAAATGAATGCAAATATTTTAACCTGTAATAGAACTAACTAAACTTCTCGATTTATAATTTTTTCGTAAACACCCTCAAAACTGAGTTAAAATTCAAAACAAGTTTACTGCGAAAATGCATACCCGCTTATGGAATAATATTTTAATTTAATGGCACGGAACACAAACAACATTTCTTTGATATGCAAAGCAACAAAAACTGCATATGTACTGATAAAACCTTTAGTTCACATCTGGTCACCAACGTACTTTACCATTGAGGTAGGTAAGTTATTCACCGCATGTTTTTTGTCCAAGAACTTTAATATGCTTGTGACGTTCACCTTTAACTTTTAACTTGCTTACCAAGTGGCTTGTCAAATTTAGGGGAGATAAGTGATTGAAAAAATATGCGATTAAATGAAAAACGATAAATAGAAAAGTTGTTCATTTTGGTGAGCTCTATTACTGGTTAAAATATTTGCACTCATTTCCATAACACCCTGTATAGTAGGGTGTTCCGAAATGATTAAGTAAAATAGAAATTCCTAGAATTAGTGGGAATATAATCTCTGCTTACTGGATATACATTTCCTGAAACATCTCCGGAAGCACAAGATAGAGCTGCTTGGACCGAAACAATAGCTCAAGTACCATGACGTCACCACATCTTTACGAAGGTTGATGGGCCGAGGAGGGGAAATCTTTAATTTAAATTTGCCAATTAATTCATTAAAAACTTGCAGTTTACGCAAAAACGCCTCTGCAAATACTTCATAAAGCGCATAAAAAATAACACAGCAAATTGCTACTCGAATAATATGGATTGCAGATAAAATCCGACAAGCTATAACGAATCTAAGCAAAACGGCAACTAATCTTCATGAAGATCGAAGCTCGAGGAAGTACCGGAATTTCTTTTTTGCGAGAAACGTGGATTCGGCATACTGCGATAACACTCAAGCGTGAGCAGCAGTAAATATATCTCCGACCTGTACCAAATGTTACGCATCGTTGCCAAGGGGGGGTGGGGGAGCTTTAACACAATACAGTGGCGGCTTTTCCCTAGAGTCTTCCGTATACTCGGGCAGGCAAAATATGTTTAAAGTAGCTCCACTAACTCCGTAAACTCACGGTGAATTCACTTGTAAGTGAGTTCAAGAATCACTTGACAGTAACTAACAAAATAACTTGCAGATTCACTAGATGACTAGATCATGACCTGAATAATGTCTTGTCCGTAACTGAGAAATAAATCCAATAGCAAATTGTCAGTCTCGTTCTTGACTGGAGTAAATCAGAAACACCCAAAACACCATGTTATAAACACACGAGACAGTAGAAGAAGTCCACTACCTACTATGTAATCATCCAGAGAACAAAATGAGCAAAGTCTTGCAGCTATAAAAATGTGACAAAACCAACATTTTGATTTCTGGTTATAATTCAGTACTTCAGACCTGCAGGCCCATGGTTTGTGTTGGAATGTTCCTCCATTCTGTTCTTGGCCTCCTCTCTTTCTAGTATTGTAGTTCTTGCAGATAATTACAAATTCCGTGCTATGTCATTTGTAAATTGTAAGGCCACAGAAGTAGAACTTCTTTCTGGTCGTTTGGCTTGACATTTACGTTGGTGTTACTTGCACCTTAACACCAGTGACAAAAATTATCTGCAGTCGGGATTAACATCCGAGCTGGCATGTCGTTCAAACCCTGCCTCTCCGGCTCACGTTTTAGGAGAAGGATTCTGACACTTGTAAGAAACAAACGTACCATCGGGAACGCTGGCGTTGTGAAGTAAGGTAGTCATACGTAAGAGAATTTTATCGTTAATTAGGGTAATATTCCAAAATTACGAGTAACTGAGAGTCGTATTCTGCTGTTTGTGTGTGTCTCAACGATCTCCAGGCTGAGTAAACGAATTTGTTACTATTCTTGACTCCAATTTCTTTCCGTGTGTGTGTGTGTGTGACCGTTGGTGGCAAGCACCTTCGTCGCCATCTAGATGAATTTTCCCGAATAAATCGTTACCGCTGGACACCTTCCCAAGGATTATCCCAAGAAGAACACTGTATTGGCAATCGGTTGGCAAATACTTGGCCCAATATTAAATGATTGTTCAATATTGTCAATAATCTACCGATATAGTGTATATATTGTTTTCCAATTATTTACCAATAGATTGCAGCGCTATATTGTATCTATGATTACCCAATGATAGTTTTACAATTATTGCATATTTAAATGTAATCTATATAAGCACAATATAGTTATTGATATATTTTGCCAATTTAGATTTTCAACATAAGCAATATATTGCTACAATATAGCACTGCAATATTGAATGCAGCCTTGGAATCTATATAAATACAATATTTAATTCAATTATGATGCCAGTATAGATATGCTATATAAATATGTTAATTACACAATATTGTTTTACAATACTTTCATACAATTATTTATTTATAGCATATTGTCATATAATCTATATGAATACAATATAGTCATTGATATAGTTTGCGAATTTCGATTTTCAATATAAGCAATATATCTCTACAATATAACACTGCAATATTGAATGCAACCTTGGAATCTATATTAATACAAATATTATTTCAATTAGGATGACAATGTAGATATGCTATATAAATATGTTCATGATACAATACTGTTTTAAAATATTTACATATCATTATTTACTACTAGCTTTTGTTCCCATCACATAGGAAAGCTTAATCCAATTAAAATGGTTTTTACATTTTTAAAATTGAATTGTAAATTAAAAAATTACAGAAGGTTTTTAACGTCTTTAATATAGAAAGCAAGTGTTCAAAATGATATACAAAATAAGTAAATATTTTTTAGTGTTGCCATAATACTGAAACACCCGGCAACGTGAATTACGTTAATTTGCAACGCAAAAAAAAATCGCAGACGGTCCAATTCCAACCTGTGGACATTTCATTGCTAAAACAACGTTCTAACCGCTGATCTACGAACGGGCGCTTTGTGTAATAGTTTATCACTCCGGTATACATGGCACCGAACAGGACACCCGATCAAATACGAAGTGCGAATCGTCACTCGGTGCCATATTCCTTGTCTTTGTTAAGTGCACCCTTTCAATAGAAGATGGCAAATATTCAAAAACTTAACCGAACAACCAGATGTCCGCACAGAACAGGAGAAAGGGAAAAATGCAACCGTTAGGATTTAGGCTTAAGAATGCACTCACTAAAATAACAGCCGGCCATTGTAGACCATCATCAGCCTCAACAGTATCAACAAAATCGTATTACCTATTGCCTGTTGTTTCGTTGTGTCTATATACATAATTTCATATTTATTAATCTTTATTCCTGCCTGTGCCAGTGCCATTGTAATTACTGTAGGTACATTCGTTGTTGACTGTCGATACAGCATGCAACGTAAAAGTAAGTAAAGCAACTTTTTATTTTTAAAAGTAAAGCTAAATGTTCGATTTAAGGGCGGTAATCATATTCTAACTTACAAAATGTATCATAGAGTATTTTTTTGTTTTCTATACGCGAGTATAACTAACAATTGAGCAAACGAAAATAAAATCAAGCTTGGCTTTGAAAATTAAAACATGTCGATTGTTAATTCACATTATGTTGGATATGGACTATTATAATAACTGTCATGTATGTATAATCTGTAACCTCATTTACCTGTCATATTTAAATTAAAAACATCAGAAGTAATACACCATATGACTTAATTTCGTTTTCATTTGCTCACATGTTGATGTTACTATATTATTGAAAACTGATGCTGTGTGTTGTAAACTATAAATGTCTGTACTAATTTTGTAACTAAACTTTTTTGTTTATAGTTACATATCTCACTACTTATTCCAGAAGTATATTTATAGCATTGGTATATTTAGAGATTGAAAGGAGGATAGATAAAACAATAAAGAAAAGGTGGCAAGAAGCAATGTTGTTCTTTAATGAGTATCTATCAATCTGTGATTAGTTAGTATTAAATAAGTTATATTTTACATATGTTATTTAATAATTCTGTATTTATCTTAGAGGCAGTGCGCATAAGGTCCGAACATGGTACAGAAGTTGATATTTTAAAATATATCGGTTTTTTTCCTAGGAACAGCTGCTAATAGAGATGGAGGCAGAAAGTTTGGCATAACTAAAACAACTCATCAGGTATATGCTTGTTGAGATATGTCTTAATGTACCTATTTAATAACATGTTTTTCAGATTTCCGATGAAAATTAAATTCATCAACATTTCACCAATAAACGCAATCGCAAATGACTGATATTTTTTTAGGGTGATTGATTACTGTTTTATTTCTGTTTTAGATAACTGCTTTAAGAAGTCGTGATTAGTGTAACCTATATTAGTTCTTAAAAATGCGTATTGAAAATAAGTGTTACGAATAATTTTTATTATAATATATGTTTACTTTGAATCTTTACAGTTCTGTACCTTTATTTGATTTTCTCTTTTTGGTATAGATTAATTCATACCCACAATTGTATTTACGCAAATTGCCAATTTTTAGTTTACAATTTAATATAATATATTGGCTTCCAGTATTGAATATATATGATATAATTACATACAATGATTATTTTTTTCAACATTGCGTAGTTCCCACTTGATCATAGCTATATAAATTTTAGTTTTGTTTGCCAATATTGATGAATGTATTATACCAATATTAAATTTATATAATAAAACTATATCGAATTTACATTGATAGCCAATATTGTAAAAGTATTGCAGGAAGTTCACATTTTGATCATAGATCTATATAGATTTACATTATTGTATCAATATTTTGTTGCCAATATTGGTTAACATATTATTTCTATATTGAATTTATATAATGAAATTATACATAATTTATATTGATAGCCAATATTGTAAAAGTATTGCAGGATGTTCACATTTTTATCATAGATCTATATAGATGTACAATATTGTAACTAATTCACACAATAATTTACCAATGTTACTCCAATATAGGTGTTCTTCTTGGGATTTCTTACTTAACAAATATCTTACGTCTAGTGAATGAACTGCAAACCTCTCACCAGATTGGAATTGTATTTATTTGGCATATAACAAGAGTGCTTAGTTGTAGAGTGTTTCCAGAGATTTCAATAAACTGAGTTTTCTTTTTCTTCTTCTTCTTCTCCTTCGTCTTCAGCCTGTAGACGTCCACTCCTGAACATAGGCTTCTTCCATTAGTTTTCACGTTGATCTTTGCTGAGCGGTCAGCATCCTGAGCAAACTGAGTTTAAATAGTATAAAATAAAATTTTAAGTTCAGCGTAAATATTTATTAAATTTGGGTCATTGAGCAAATATTTAGATAGATTTGAAATCAAACGATTAATACTTATCGCATCTTGCCCTACTGCGCAAAAATATAATTAGATTAAGCTTGAAAGGTTGAAAATTCAGCAAGCGATTCCTGGTGTAATCAAAATTGTGAGTTAGATTGTATACAGTGACGTCACTTAGGGTGCAGATAATTTTAAATTGTTATGTCCAGGCGCACTTTTATTGCTGTATTTTGTCAGTGTTTAATAGACCGACTGAAATAATTTCACTGGTGTGCTTTCTTGGTATTTTAAAGCGACTTGCAAAAAGTGTTTAAAACAGAGCAAGATTGAAGTTGAATATTATTTCAGGTCAAGCGTTAAAAGTAAGTTTTTTATCCACAGGATCTGATAATGTACCCCCTGGACAAATCTTGTTGATTTATGTTGCGTAGTCTGAGTAGATCCACAGCTGTGTATCATGGAATATAGGCTTGCTGGCGCTTCAGTATTTAATTTAACATCAACCAACTCTTATTTTGGGCTAGTGCATACCCACATACTTCGTATACTCGAAGTGACTGCAATTAAGGAGAAGCAATTTATTGTTGAAAGGTTGTGCGATTTTGTGTGCATTTTTGTTCGTGGAGCCTTAATATTGGTTATTAAACACTGTCTTAATTGCCACTTTGAGCTGTAGCAAATTTGGCGCTGCAATGTGAAACGGTTGCCTGTTGGTTATTAACTTGTTAACATTGTCGTCAACTCGTAATTACCCTTTTGATCTTTTCGAATCTGTAGTTTCTAACTGCGTTGAGTGTTATTGTTCTTGATTTTATAACTTACTAAAACATACAAACTTTTCACATGTGCTTATGCCTAATTTGAACAGATTGCACCTTCATGTATATAGGCCAGTCAATAGAGACATTCTACCTTGCAAAAGGTCAGGCAAAGTTCTAATTTGGCATATTTGTCGAGTCGCATGTCCTAATCGACATACTAAGTTTGCGACCTTGAAAAGGCGCCGCTCGCAACGCCATCTTGCTAAAAAGGTACCAAAAATCAGTTTTTCGTATATATCTCGTCCCCTCTGCCATATAGGCTGAAAATAGTTATTACAAGAATTGTAGGAAACAAAATTGTCTACAACTTTTGTCTGAAACTTTTTTTTGTCAGATGAATAATTCATGAGTCTTCAAAGAGCCAAATGCCGATCCGGAAGTCGTAACTAACGCAGGGGAAAATTTCCTAATCGCGCTTTACGAAGTTCCAAAAGAAAACGCCACTTTGGTTTCTCTTCGTTTTCAAAATTTTGAAAGATCCGTTAGAAAAAATAAGTTTAATCTTGCTGCTTTACCACCTACAAGAGAAGCTGCACGTCAACATTCTCTTCGGACCTACCACCAAGTTCAGAGTTGGTACGATATAACAAAAATCTAGAGGAATGGGGATGACAAAAAAGCAAATTCGGACTCACTCCGGTAACAACGACAAAAGATCCTGCTCCTGAGGCACTATTGAAATTTATTTCACGCAAATGTAAAAAGGGATGTGGTCGAGCGTGTGGTTGCAGAAAAACAGGCTTGAAATGCTCTGTTATCTGCACATTTTGTAATGGCGACTCTTGCGAGAATGCTCCACAGATTTTGATAGACGCTGAAGATAACGAGACAAATGACGAGACATTAGTTGACAGACTACTGACGTTTGACGAAGACGATGACGATGAAACCGCTGAAAAAGAATCAGAAAAGGATGAGAGCGATTCTCAAGAAGATGTCGAGGTCAGACAATCTGGACCATATAAGGCATCTAAAAGAACTCGAAGACGTAAGTAAATTCGTGGATTAGGCCTACTGGGGATACCACATAAAAAAAACGCGCCGCTTACTCTACCCCTTGGTGGTGGGGAATGAGTAAAAACTTGAATTAGATAAGAGTTAATAGATTAACCGAAATTTCGACGAAAAGTGGAGCGTTTTCGCAAATTTCGAATATTTGCTCCACCTTACGTAGCTGTAACTCATGAATTATTCATTTGACAAAAAAAAGGCAAAAGTTGTAGGCAATTTTGTTTCCTACAATTCTTGTAATAACTATTTTCAGCCTAGATGGCAGAGGAGAGGAGATATATACGAAAAACTGATTTTTGGTACCTTTTTAGCAAGATGGCGTTGCGAGCGGCGCCCTTTCAAGGTCGCAAACTTGGTATGTCAATTAGGACATGCGACTCTACAAGTATGCCAAATTAGAACTTTGCCTGACCTTTTGCAAGGTAAGCCCTAATTTATGTCTCTATTGACTGGACTAATAGGAAAATATGGGAAAAGGAGGATATAACTTTGCCATTATTAAATTGGCAGTATTTGACACCCCAAACATGATGTAAAATTTATATACATATACTCTTTCGAGGCACCTGAAATAGATAAGTTTAAATGATGTACTACTTTATAAAAGCATTAACATTAGTTAATAATATTTTGAAGAAAATGCTAAAGTCCCGATTGAATAAAATATGAAGTCAAAAATTTTGAAATTTAGTAGAAGCCATATTCCTGAAACGACTAATGGGAAATTTAAGAGCACCAAATAGTTTTTTTTATAATCCCTTAATCTGCATCTTCTTTCACAGGGTGCTTACCCTTGTTGCCGATAACAATTATTATAGCCCATTGTTCTGTGACAATAATAATTGTAGGTACTAAGAAATACGTAATAAATATTTGTATTCGCTGACATGCGTCATAAAAATAACTACTTATATAGGCACGGTAGGTACTGTAACTGTTACTGCTGTGAAAATAATCATGTCACCAAGAGTAAACTTCCTCGTCGCCGCAGCCTATCTCAGTAAGTTTCATAATTCAGAATATATTTTACATCATAACATTTAGTATTTATTCTTCAACTAACTTTTTTCTGTAATAGATATTTTATCTTTTCTCTTGCAGCTGTAATGGTCGCAGGTGCGTTGGCTGAGCCACTATTTTCAACAATTCAAGTTCAACCTCCAGCAGAATAATGTTTAAACTAACATGGAAGTTTAAGTTGCTAGCATCATGTAGAAATGACATTGAATAAAAATTGATCAAAATATTGTTCGATAATTTTAATAGCTTAATTCTTCACACTAATCGCTAGGCCTTCCAATTTTTCGTTTTTATTTAGTGCGTACCTAAGCTTAGAAAGAATAGGTTCAATCATCGGTACAGCGAATATTGCAACTTGAAAGTGATACAGTAAGAAAATTACAAACTAAAACACACTTTGCTCCCGCGGTGCATACAATAATGTGATTGGACGAACGGGTGGAATTTTATTGCAAAAAACGAAATAGAAAAACTAAATAATAGTAATTGACTTCAAAGCTTTTGTGGTTTATTTCGAAATTATCTAAATACCTTTATCTTTAGTTGTCGGTTTGACGTTCCTTTTTCATTTAAGTATTACTGTTTGACGTTGAGATTGTGAAGTTGCAGTTCATAAATAATAGTAGTTATTCAGTAATTGCAATATGAACGAAACGTGTGATGTACCACTAAGAGAGATACTATGCAAGGATATGGAAAAACAAGCAGCGAGTATAGTTTTAGAAGTCTGACATAATGGAAAATGTAGGTTTGTTATGTTTGCACTGTTCTTTGGTTGCCATAGTAACTTTAAGTCCCATGGCCATAAACACGTGCTTTACTCTCTGTTTTGAGGCAATACATATTGTTCTATTCCCATTAGTATTCAAACTGAGTTTAAATAGTATAAAATGAAATTTTAAGTTTAGCGTAAATATTTATTAAATTTGTGTCATTGAGCACATATTTAGAAAGATTTGAAATCAAACGATTAATACTTATGGCATCTTGTCCTACTGCGCAAAAATACAGTAAGATTAAGGTTGAAAGGTTGAAAATTCAGCAGGCGATTCCTGATGTAATAAAAAATTGTGAGTTAGATTGTATACAGTGACGTGACTTAGGGTGCAGATAATTTTAAATTGTTATGCCCAGGCGCACTTTTATCGCTGTATTTTGTAAGTGTTTAATAGACCGACCGAAATAATTTCACTGGTGTGCTTTCTTGGTATATTAAAGCGACTCACAAAAGGTATTCAAAAACGAGCAAGATTGAAGTTGAAAGGTTTTTCGGGCAAAATGTTAAAAGTAAGTTCCTTATCTGCAGGATCTGACAATGTTCCCTCAGGACAAGCCTTGTTGATTTACGTTGCGTGGGCTGAGTAGATCGACAGCAGTGTTAGGTATCATTGAATATGGGCTTCCTGCTGCTTTGGTATTCAATTTAACCCACATACTTCTTACACTCGACCTGCCTGCAAGTGAGACTAAGCAATTTATTGTAGCAGGGTTGTTTGATTTTGTGTGCATTTTTGTCGTGGATCCGTAGTATTGGTTTGTTAAATACTGTCTTAATTGCCACCTTGCTCTGTAACAAATTTGGCGCTGCAGTGTGAAGCGGTTGCCTGTTGGTTATTAACATTATCGTCAAGTCGTAATTAATTAAGTTTGATCTTTTCGAATCCGCAGTTTCTAATTACGTTGATTGTTATTGTTCTTGATTTCACAACTTACTAAAACACACAAACTT
This sequence comes from Agriotes lineatus, assembly GCA_940337035.1. NCBI lineage: Eukaryota > Metazoa > Arthropoda > Insecta > Coleoptera > Elateridae > Agriotes > Agriotes lineatus. The sequence continues at coordinate 91,315,315 of OW679201.1, forward strand.
TTCACAAGTGCTTATACCAAATTTGAACAAATTGCACGTTTATTTCTGGGAAAATATGGATATAACTATGCCATCATTAAATTGGTAGTATTTGATACCCCAAACATGATGTAAAATGTTTTATACATATACCCTTTCGAGGCACCTTAAATAGATAAGTTTAGCGCTGTACTACTTTATAAAGGCATTAACATCAGTTAATAATATTTTGAAGAAAAAGCTAAAGTCCCAATTGAATGAAATATGAATTCAAAAATTTAGGAGAAACCATATTCCTGAAACGACTAATTGGAACTTTAAGAGCACCAAATATTTTTTATAATCCCTTAATCTGCATCCTCTTTCACAAGGTGCTTACTCCTTTTGCCGATAACAATTATTATAACCCATTGTTCTATAACCATAATAATTGTAAGTTTTAAAAAATGCGTAATAAATATTTGTATTCGAGGACATGCGTTATAAAAATAATTACTTATATAAGTACGATAGGTACGGTAACTGTTACTACAGTCAAAATAATCATGTCACCAAGATTAAACTTCCTCGTCTCCGCAGCATGTCTCAGTAAGTTTCATAATTCACACTATATTTTATCGCAAAATTTCATAAAATTTAGTATACATTTTTCAACTAAATTTCTTCTGTAATAGATATTTTATTTTTTTCTCTTGTAGCTGTAATGGTTGCAAGTGCGTTGGCTGAGCCACTATTATCAATAATCCATGTTGAGTTTCAACCTCCAGCAGAATAATGTTTAAACTAACATGGAAGTCTGAGTTGGTAGCATAATGTAGAAACTACATTGAATAAAAATTGATCGAAAAATTGTTGGATAATTATTCCCATTAGTATTGTCGCAATGAAATATTAAAATGAGGAGGATCTTTGCAGAAACTTATCCAGTCCAAAAGAATCTCTCAAAATAATCCTGTCAAAGTATTTTGCAGAAATTCAAGCAAAATAGATGTTATTAACCTGTTTTCTATAGCAAAAGGGCACAGGGATCGATATCTAATAATATGCCAAAGCACTCTATCCATCAGGCACACGTACGTTTAAAATATGTCAAAAAGGCGTTTACATAGTTAAAATAACCTTATTCGTTATAAAACGTTAAACTTTAGTCCAATAGTCAATACCATTTTCTCAACCTGAATTACACATTGATTTTTAGTAATTTATTTTACTGTTTATCTAATTATTCCATTTATTAAACTTGTTATCTGTAACATTTATTGAGCGTGTTTATATGAAGCCGATATGTCGTTGATATTAAAAGCTTTTTACACCAGCAGTTAATGTAAAACGTAGATTTTACTTTTATAACAATACGAAAATGTTTCATTTCCCATATTATGTTAAAATATCGTTAATAGTAATCGTCTTTGAGATTATTACTCCGCTTTTAACGTAGATATAATGTTGTTACAACAACGTGATAATAACGTTTTCATTACGTTTTCATGTCGTTGATTTTAAGTGTATTTTAAAAGAGCGTTTAATGTTAAACGTTGACATAACGTTCACAAAAACACGAAAGTTGTACCCTTCTTCAACGAGCCTATCACGTGTAAGGTCATTGCTCACATGACAGTGCCGACCAATTAAAACGCGTTATGTTACTACACCACAGTGGAATGTTACAATATACTGACAAGCAGTTCTCTCCCTTTGTTTGGCGATCTGGATTCACTGTTTAGGTCACCATTTGTGTCCCTGATAAAATCGGAAAAGCTGTGAGTCAGAACGTTGTGTGTTTGTTATTCCAGTTTGACAAAAGGCTAGCAAAATTGCGTTAGACCGTTAGAGGAATATAAGGTAGGTAGAACATCGCGTGTTCCACTAAGCTTAATTTTTTCCTATTTGGTACAACGGCTGTTGATCTTGACTGCAACTACATAGTATTACTTATGGAATGCAGTCGCCGCTTTAATCAGTTGGGCTGGGCACAATAAACATTATTCATAAGATCATAAGAAAAGTATCCTTCTTCTGTAATTAATACCTGACTTAAAATTAAATATCCATTTTGCATCCATTAAACGGTCGTTTCAACGTAAAAAGCAAGTTGAAGTTGTGGCTGAAACGTAACGTGCTTATAACGTTAACGCTTAACTAAACAATAACGTTAATAAAACTTCGTTTTAACGTATAAAGCACCTATATTTTCTGTTGAAAAGGCAACGACGTTACAACGTTAACATATCAGTGAAAACTGTGCAATAACATGACGTTCAAAAGACGTCTACTTGGCAACAAAACATAAAAAACACGTTAAATATACTGCTCTACAAATGAACTGGACCAGTTGCATATATTTGCGCAATTTTTAAAAATATTTTTTAAAAGGTAAGTCAGCGGTTTTGACAACCTTTCAGGATTGTGTCACTATAAAAAGCATTCCTTTTCATAATTTGGTTTAAATAAAACAAGGCCCATTAATAAAATGTTGATAGCATATATCATACAAAATATGCCAAATCGTTGCCAAACATTTTTAAACGTTCCGAGGAGGCCCAAAGAACTGTTAATTGCCCTTTTTTTGTTCTTGCTCTTATTTTTGTGAAATATAGTTTTTTTATAATTTTATTATTTTTTAATTTTATTAATATGATTTTGTTAATTTTTTATTTGATATTTGAGGATAGTGCTATTAAATGTGCTTAATATGATTATACTATAAAACAAAAACTTCTAAATTTTTTTTATGACGTAATGTAACAAATACAATAATTATGGGTGGTCCAGTTCATTTGTAGAGCAGTATAGTTGGTAACATAACGGTCTTATTTGGTCATAACTTCAACGTTAATAGACCGTCATAGGCTGACTTAGAATCAACCACGTAAAGTTGAAAAACTCGTTGATTTTTGCGTCACTTCGACGTTAATATAACACTTAGTCCAAAGTTATGTTACAACGTTAGTTCAACGTGTGTGTGCACATTTGGTAGTATCGCATGTGGATTTGTATAAGCCCATTGACATATGTAAACATTAAAAATACCTTGTTTGCCGAATTGCTTAATAATTTTGTATTAAAGTTTCCAACTAATTTCAAATTTCAAAGTGACCACCAAAGAGAAAAGAGTCTTTAATGCGATAAGATGCCCAGATAAAGAGATAACTCATAGACTCAAAGGAAATATTGTTGATCACTGTATATTCTGAAACAAAAGTCGTTTAAAAGCTAGGTCATGAGGTTCGTAGTAACCAAGAACACAACCAGTTTTATGGTAACAACAGATATAATAACCAGAAATATAATCTCAAGTACAAACAGCTTTAAAAAGTTTAGATATCAACCCTCCGTTCGACGGGTGGTTTGAAAATTATACGGTCTCACGTATTGGGCTTTATAGGCCCAATTTATTTATTTTTATTTTGTCTAAAGTAACGATCATAGTAAACTAGAAACCTATAATGATTATAAAAGCAAAAAACGACAATGAAAGTACCTGCGTTACACAAAATACCGACTTTCAGTCACCCATTAATATTTATTGGCGTAGTATTGGCAGCACGTTTGTGCAGCACATGTTGCAAACAAATGCACTAACTGTAGTTTTTGCAGTGATAACGGAATCTTAAATTCTTGCAATATTTTCGTCGTTGGGCTGTTGAGGTTTGGGATTATTCTTCTGCGGTTACCCCTGAATTAGGTACGTTCTTGTATTTTAAGGTAGATTTTATAAAAGAGGGGAATCATCCGAGCTCTATTTATACAACAAAATAGTACTTATATATGATATAGTATAGAAATTACCCAGTTTCCAGTAGAAAAGAAACCTGAGATAAAAAATTTAAAGAATTATTTACTGCAATAACACGAATCCACTTGTTGGGCCTCACTAGTACGGGTAAAGTAAAGGTTTAAAAAGTGACAAAATTCATTCATTTATAAAACCTGGTTTGTAACTTCATCTTGGCAGTACGTTTGAAAATCCGAAGCGTCCCCAAATTTAAGGGGGCGGAACGCGATATTTTTGGGGGAGTGGGGAGTGATTCCATTCCGAACATCGTTTTAAAACATCTATCGGGTAAAGCCTTTGCTTTATTAGCGACTACCCTAAATGCCTGTCTCCGACTAGGATATTTTCCCGAAACGTGGAAAGCGGCGCATATCCTGATGTTTAATAAAACTGAAAAAAATCCACATGAACCCTCCAGCTATAGGCCAATTAGCTTATTATGCACTATCTCAAAAATATTCGAGAAGCTCATAAGTAATCGACTAAATGATTTTTTAATCGAAAATAACATTATTCCCAAGTTCCAGTTCGGCTTCAGAACCAAACATTCCACCACACATCAAATTCTACGACTAACTGAAATTATAGAAAGAGGTTTTGAAAGTAAGCAGCACACACTAATGTCCTTTCTGGACTTCACACAAGCATTTGATAAGGTCTGGACTAGAGGACTCATATATAAGACACTGCTACTACAAATGCCAGCCTACTTACTGAGAATAATTGATTCCTTCCTAACCGACAGAACTTTTGCAGTCAAAATTAATTCTGAACTTTCCACAACAAGACAAATTAATGCTGGAGTGCCACAAGGGTCTATATTAGGCCCCATTTTATTTAATATCTACGTAAGTGACATCACTGAATCACCGAATACGCTTTTGGCAATGTACGCGGATGATACTGCAGTTATTTCCCAACATAGCGATATCGCCGAGGGAGCTATGCAACTCCAAGAAGCCGTCAATCATATTATTAATTGGTGGAACAAATGGTATATACAACTAAACCCTCAAAAATGTGAGACCAAGATCTTCACATTACGTCGTCCTAACAACCCACCAAAAATAAAAATTAATAATGTTGAAATAGACTGGAATCCCAATGACAGAGCAGTCAAATATCTAGGCCTCCATCTTGACAGAAGACTTACATGTGGAATACATATTAATAAAAAATTGAATGAATGTTATACGAGACTAATACAGCTGTACCCAATCATCAATCGTAAATCTTCGTTAAAAATCGAATGTTCACTTCTTATCTATAAATCCTTATTAAGACCTGTAATTACGTATGGATGCACAGTTTGGGGAGCAGCTTCCAAAACACATATAAACAAAATTCAAGCGCTACAAAACAAAATTCACAGAATAGCCACAAATTCTCCATGGTTCATCAGAAACAAACATCTCCATGACGAACTCGGTGTTCCAACCGTTAGATACTTCATACAAAAATGTAACAAAAAATTCTTTAAAAATATACCGTCCTGCCCAGGCGCAGCCCACTACTCTATTGGGGAGAAAAATTTACACGTAAGGTTAAAGCGTCTTCTCCCACAAGATGTGTTTACGGCAAGTGACAATAGTGACGCGGACTAAAAATCAGTTAAGTGCGTGAGGAGCTCATAGCAGCTTCCCTCTCAAAGTGATAAACAATGCAAACTTCAGTGTTAACCCAACCGTGAATAACATTAACTTGTTGAACCGGTTTACAAACAATTAAAAAAAAAAGTTTAAAAAGTTAAAGAAATAATTCAAGTGAAGTATCATTTCCTAAGTATTTTTGCAAGATGACTTGAATGAAAGCACTTTGAGATGGATTGACTCTCTCCCCATCAGGATATGATAGTTGTCATAGGGAAAAACTCATAAATTATACACTTAATGCTGCATAAATATCAATTTGTTTCCGAATACCATTAACGCTCATTTATCATCTTTATTATCACTCTTCACTTTTTCGTCCATACTTCCAACATACGTTTCATCTTCAGCTTCGTCACGTTGAGGTCAGAGTTGATTTCTGTGTTGCTGTAGGTCCCGCCTTCGCAAGCTTTGTAGATTGTTGTGCATCTGATACCATTCTTGGAGCAACTGCACCTTTGAGTGCTTTGGATGTACAAAAAACCAATTTGAGAATTGCGTAAGGTATAGGTTCTAAAGTTGTTTTGACAGTGCAGTGCAGTTCACCAGCTCAAAATATCGTGACTTCAAACTGGGCATGGGTTGTCATGAGGTTGCTATAGAAGTTTGACGTTACAGTGTATCCTGAAACGTTCTGCAAACACTTCCTATACCACCAGCAGTAGTGTCCGGTGTACGCTTGTTACGTGGTGTACGTATCTGTACGATCTGCAACATCGCCTGTACTGTCTTACAATAATTAAGATTTGGAAGAAAACTATTTATACAAGTCACCGAGCAGCTGTGGTATTACTTGTGGTAGATTTCGCTACATAAAATTATAAATTTTACCAAATCCATCTTCGACTGTGAGCTGCGGTCCGACACCTGAGAATTTCGAACGTCGATACTGGACCAGTTAAGCTGCAGAAGCCAGGAATTGCCAATCCAACAGGACAAGGGAACGTGTACGAGCATCCTAGAGTAAGATTCGCTCCCAGGGGAGCGACCGCAAGCGAAGAAATCCAACGGCGTCACCTTGCACCGCTCCGAAGCGAAAATTGGCCAGGTCTGAGGTAGAATTTCGCATGTTTCTTGAGTGTTCGGGAGCCTGAAGAGTTAGTGAACTGCTAGAATACACCATGAGGAAGAGATTCATCGCATTTCCAAGCGTCCAGTACTGTCCCGCTTTGAATAATTTGCATGGCGTCACTAGAATTTGCGATTCTTGCAAGAATTTCGAGCCATTACAAGAAGTCCAAAACAAATAAATTGCGAACGTCATATAACGTCATCCCTGAAACAAAATCGAATTAGTTGTTGCTAGGCGGGAGTTTTGCGCTAATTTACCTGACGTTTTCTCTCAGAATTTCACTGTTTAATATTCAAATAAACGCTATTTTGCACTTACGACGTTCTGTGTCCAAATGTCAAGTTGTGAGGTTATCGATAATTGGAGCGTGTAGATCGAATGTACTAGAATCGCGCCTGTGAGCTACTTTGAATCAAATTTTCTAAACATAATTTAAAAAGCTCGAATCTGAACCCACCTGAGAGAGGTTGTGTGTTTTGCTGGAGCTAGCCTAAATTATTATTGCAGTTCAATAAAATATGGAAAGGGGCAATTAACCATTTTATTTGAAAAGTAATAAATACATTTCATTTTAGTAAACCTAAAATACTGACAGGCAAAGTTCAACACAATAAAAATAACTCTGAGCGATGGTGGTGATTTGCCCTTATTTAATTATTTAATATTTGCATTTAACTTTTTATTAATAAAAGGCATCGTTCCATTTCAATATATGCCGTTTTTCTTTGTGAAACTAGTTTTTGCAAACGAACATCTGCTAGGACTTTGCTTATCACGCGACGTGACCCCACGAGTAGGTAGAAATTAACCAACCTACTGCAAACTTTGGTGCCCATTTATTGTACTCAACGGAAAAATTATACGAAGGTAGCACCTATAATTTCTGCAAACTAATAAATCAGTTGCACCTTGGATATCAAACTTGCCATAAAATAAATGTTTGTTGTTTTCTAGTTTGACAGTTCAAATTCAATTTCAATAATTGCAACAGTCATTATACAAATTAATTTTTAAATAAGTGTTGTGCAGCAAAAATAAATTTAACGAGAGAAAAGTTTAGAACCATGATTTACTATGACTTTAAAAGTTTCCTATCTCTGAAAGAAATCTTTGGACAACTTCGTGGTGCATTTGGTGGTACGAGTCTTTGCAGAGGAGTGTTTATAGCTGGTTTAATTAATTTAAATTAGAACGAGTTTCACTCAGCTAAGATTTTCGCGAAGGTGAGAAATTTTTAGCAGTTACCGAAACAGAAATAGACGTCACGGAAAGGATGATCCTAGAGGACAATCGAGTCACATATTTTTATGCAATGGCTTATGAGATATTGTTGTGATATGATTGATAAGTAAATTCAATCAAAAGTCCACCTCACAAATTATTTTTAATTTTGAAAAAAATCAAACTTTGACTGATCAATTTCTGGGTTCACCGATTTATAATATTCGCTATAGTAGTTTGCCCTATATTGATAATGCATCCATCTGTTAATAATAAATTGCTAGCTCAGATAAAGTACACATAAAACTCAAAATCTCAGGTCTTGGGTTCCTAATTTCAATCGAATCTTAAAAACTGGCTCGGACGCCACTGCAAAAGTGATTTGAAATTCAATTCAAACCGTACTGCGCCGGTGCAGATAAACTGACAGATAAACTGACCCACATAATTCAACTTACGCTGTCCGCCTGCATTTTGAAATGAATTGTTAAAAAGGTTTTAATGAGCAATTTGATCAGGTAAGTTTTTATTTCGCGCCTCCAATCGGCGTGACTAAGCTCTTTTGTTTTCCAGGCTAAAACCGCGATTAACTTGTTCCAAAAGGACGCTTCCATGCAATTGTCCTTCTTAACCTCAAAGTTTGGACTTAAAATGCAAATCCTGACGACGTACTTGCTCATGGACAGGAACAATAGCTGGATTTCGGTTCCGCAGCTCGTGTTTTAGGTAAGGTATCACTTTCCCGCTTTTTGCCAGGTTAATTTTGGCAAATGCACTAACATTACTTGCTTTCGGATGCTGCCTCGGAGACCTCTTCTATGGTGCCTGCGCTGTTTGTTGAGCCCCCTGGATGTTGAGACGGACGTGCGGAGTCTTGTAGACCTCGGCCGGACCTGCTGGTACCCTATATCAGCCTCTGGAAAGCCGCAGAACACTTGCTCGGGATGCTGGGACGACTGCCGTTGGAATCGGAGAAGGTGGCCGAAAATTAATTTTATATCGTAGAAATTGCCACCTTTACTCTCACTGATGCATCACAGATTTCTCTACACACTGGTGATATTTTAAGCTCAATATTTTTATGGTTACTATGAGAAAACTTAATAAATTAGTAGAGCAAAAACTGGCATGTCAAGAATAATTTTATTTCAATTGTTCAATTATTATAAACAATAAAGCATCTAAATTTGAATTGACAGGATATAAATTGGGTACAAATTAACAACTTCCAACAATAAATTCAAATTTTACAATACATTTTGTAAAATTTCTTACAACTAAAATAAATGTTTTTCAAATTCTTCTCTAAAAACGTCTCTTAGCGCCACTCACTTCGTTTTATTATAATTGTTCATTTCCTGTTAGTGTGTGATTTTCTTCATTAATTAAATAATGTGTCCTTTTCCCCAACTCTCATATTAATCTTGGTTGCATGTTCTATTTCAGAATTTTCTTCTGGATTGTGCTCTATTGCACCATCATCCATTCATTTATCCTCTTCTCTTACCTTATTTTAAAAATCTCATAACACACGTCTTTATGTAATTATTATTTTAATAGCTAACGCTTCATTTTAAGCTGTGCATATTTTGAACTATTGTGCCAGTTTTAACAAATTTTTAGGTTCTGTTTCTACATTGCCCAAACCTTTTATATTATGTTTTAAAATTATTTTACTGACTCCAATACATGAAAATTGAGCTTGAATATTTTTCTATTAATTCAATTACTTTCAATGTTAATGGCCAAGTTTCGCCATTGTGGTTATGATTTGATAAATTATACGGAATTTCTCAGTTGTATGCATTACCTCAACTCTGTGCTTTAGTAACATTATTTTTAATTTCTTTGCATTGCTACCAGAGCTGAGTAGAGGGCTAAATACCACTGCAATTTATAATTTATTGGACTACCTTGAGCGTTCCATGACTGCAACAAACAAGGTTTTTGCATAATCATTTGGGTGTCAGAAAAATCTGTTGTTGGTGGATACCACACAGTTTAACAGAAGCACAAAAACCACAGCGTCTAGAATGGTTAAAAAAAACTATTAATAAATATTATTAAGGTAGGTCTGAAGCAGTTTACAACATCATAACTGGTAACGAAAGCTGGATATATGCATTTGAACCCGAATCTAAGCGGCAGTCTGCAGAATGGGTGTTTTCAACAGATTCCAATCTAGTTAAAATGAAGCGATCTCGAAGTGATGGTAAGAAAATGATTGCTTGCTTCTTTTCAAAATCAGGGCCTATCACAACTGTCGTGCTGGAAAATAAACGTACGGTTACCGCAGAATGGTACACAACAGTATGCCTGCCAGACGTTAATCAAAAACCTCGTTTACGGCGCCCAAGAAGTGAGATCGTTTTGCACCATGGCAGTGGCTTTCGTGTTAAAATTCCTAAGTCATCTTCCATGCAGTCCCAACCTAGTACCTTCAAATTACTTTCTATTTATTCGATTACAGGGTAAACTGCCTGGTGTTGATTTTAAATTCCCGAAGATGCTGTGGAAAGCTTTCAAAATCTTGTTTCTCAAGTGACTCAAGAAGAGTATAATTTTTTCTTTGAAAATTGGTTTTATCGAAAGCATAACTGTACAGAGTTTAACGACGAATATTTTGAAAAACAGTAATAAAAATAATTGTTGGCTACAAAACATTGTTTTATTGGATTGCAGACATTTGCGGTGCTACCCTCGTATACCAAATTCTAACAAAATTGACCGCATATTTCTTAAAAGGAAATCAGGAAAAATTATTCAATATTAGCAATATCAATAGTTCGGTATATTTTTATTTTAACCACATGGTTACAATTTAAGTAAGTTGAATCCTGGATGTACAATTTTTACTTTGCTGGCGGTGTCCAAAAGTCAGGAATCTCATCCATAAGCGGTTCTGACAGAGTTTGCTGAAGCAAGACAGCTAAAAAACCAACAAGACATTTATTAAAACTCAAGAAGGAACAAGATCTTGGATTGGCTTACCTAGACAAACCATAGGAACTAGGAAAGTTGAGAGTCTGGTCAACATTATTACAGCTCCTGTAGTGATACCCACGATTTTGGACTTGTAATGTGAAACATGTACTAGTATTTAATTTTTTCTATCACATTCCCATTCATAATTAGTTCTGGTTGTAATAACTGAAATAAAATAATTTATTGTTCTTCTAAAAAAGGTTATTGTTGCTAGCAGAAAGATGTTGCTAATTTCAGTCAGCCGTTTAGTTTCGACAACTACGTAACTATAAAATACGGTTGTTGTTTGGAAATACTAACATCAAATTAAGATTGCTCAACAAGTACGTACACTAAATAAGATTACAATTTTCGTAGTTTTATAGTAAAAAGTTAATAATTGTTTATGTGTTCTCAAAATATACAGGCTGTTCCAGAAATAAGTTCACAAAAAAGCCAATTAGTTAACACATTTTCTGAAATATTATAATAATCAGCTTATGCATTGCCGCACTAAAAATTATTGAAGAGTTACCTAAAAAATGTTGTTCTCCACTGTTTTTACTTTACTGTTGTTGACCTGTTAAATGTTGCTGAAAGTAATGTTGGTAACCACAGCAACATTACAAAAATCTTATCACTTTTTAACCTATTTTCTTAGCAACTACTTATATCTTTCTAAATGTCGCCTCGTCTGGGTCGATGTTCAGAATAAAAAAATAAGTCTCTGGGGCAATCCTCACCTTCAAGATGCTACAGATTTTTGTGCACTTATTTCTAGGACACCCTGTATAGGGGTTTAATTACAACTACACTCATGCGTTAAACTTGTGCTTGATATTTCGAAATTACCCGTACCACGAAATACATTAGTTGATGTGTAGAGCTTCCTTCTATTCTTAAATTGTACCAAATCTATACAGAAGAATCCTTTTTACTAGCTGTAGAGGTAATAGTGAAAACAATTGCATTTCTCCTCATTCAAGTTAATATAAAATCTTTAATAAAAATGTTTGGTTAGGTGTAAATGTTAATATCATAATTTAGTCTCCACGTGTTTGTAGTTAATTGCCATGCTTCCCTTCCAAACAAATCTTCCACAGCACCATCAGATTACATAACCTACCCCAGACCAATTTTCCTAAGTAACTAATAACCCCATAAATAACATGCGGTCCAAATCGCGAAATCAAACACGAGAGGGTCGGCATCAAAGGACATCTCCATTTAGCTCATGGAGTAGCCGCATAAGCCAATATTCTAAAGAAGATTAAGAGCGTATCCACCCAGGTGATGCGATGGGGCGCATTTATTGTCGATTTCCATGCAGCTGTCATCAAGAGATGGTTACTACACGAGCGTCGATAGGGGTCGCCGATCCGTGGGGCTGAAATGGTGTACGTAGGGAACAAGCAAAGTCGGCTCAGAACACGTCGGATTATGGCATTAGCGGTAAATGCGGTCAAACCACCATCGTTTACAGCTTCGCAGGTCGTTCTGGCCCCCTTTGAGCTGAGGTTCCCAAGCTCTGATGCGTTTTGGTCTAAAATGTGACTAATTGAGGAGCATTTTTGTTAGACTTTGTTTTATTGTGATTCAGTAGATTTTCATTCTAGTTTATCTGTTGAAACAAATGCAGATTTTGTATACTACTGTTTGATCAAGAGACTAATAATATATATTTAAGTGTTAATGTGACATTTTTGTTATCTGTTATTTTTAATGTTTCGGATCCGCATTTCGTTACTAAGAATAATATTTGATTTGTAAATAGCACTGAAATTGATTCTGTTTGTGTCTTCCCTGAAGAAACTTAGTAAAAAAATGTATGAGCCAGAAGTAAGAAAAGGTGTTATCGCTAATTGAGAAACTGTTTTATTGGTTCCAGAAATTAAAATAACCCATTGTTGAACTATATCCAATAACAAAGTAACAACACTACAAAAATGCAATTGCTGTAAACCATAACGATAAAACACTATCTTAATTTCTGTATCATCGTCTATACACGTGCAGTTCTCTGCTTGTTTGCCAGGTACAGGTACAGGATTCTTTGTAAATTCTCGCAATATATCAAAGTACCAAGATAAATCCAGGTTATCCTAAATGCAACCTTAAATAGGTTGCTAACTAATTTTCTCTCTTCGGTTTTCATCGCGTGGCGTTATGTAATTAGGTTCAAATTGGACGATTCTATAGTTTCTTCGTTTAAAGAAGCGTATACAAATTTTGGAAGTATCTCAACTCCGATAAAAGAAATAATCAGGATTTATGGTCACTTTTCTTTTGTTGTCTTTAACGATTGTCTTAATAAGGTTTTTTCGCTTAAATCTTCGAATTTCTTTAATGTCGTTAAAATATATTTCAAATCTTACACACACTAGTCTTTCACAACTACTGACAGCTACTGAAAAACGACATTTTGTCATTGTTCGTGAATTAATGAATGAGTAAAAGAATTTTGAGACGCCCGTTAATGCTGGAACTGCGATATCCAAATTAATATTAAAAAGAAAGATATACATTTTGAAGCCGATCAATTAAACCATCTGGGATATAGAGAGGTCACAAACAGACTGACAGACTCACAAACTGACAGACAGACGTCATTTCGAAAAGCACTTTTTCTGAGCGAGAAGGAATGAAAATAGTTATTTAAGCATCAAGGGAAGTAAGTAGCTTTTACCAGTCGAGAACGAGTTTGCCAGCCCGAGCGAGCGAGGGCTGGCAAAGTTCGAGACTGGTTATAGATAGCTTATAATATTTTTCTCCATGCCCAACCAAAATTTGAATAAAATATAAAATATTACAGTATACACATGTTTATAAATTTTTGTTTGTTTCATTATTATATATACAGTGTGTCCCCGGATAGGTGAAACGACTCTTGTGAAAGGTAAACAATTCTCGATTTAAATTTTCATTTTTTGGAGTTTAGCCCTGCTTGGTTAAAGGCGAATTTCCAACATAATTTCAGTTCTGAGAAATCAAGTACTTATGCCTTGGAAATTTTCAAAAAATATATTTTTCTGTAAGGTAAAGTACCCTTTATGTGGCAAATACGACAAAAAGTTATAAAAAAAAGTTGTTAATAATCGACATTTAGGACCCTATACCAAATTTCAAAATCCGCGGCCAACTTTGATTTCTCACATTTTCTTTCAAGTTTATTTCCCAAATCAAAGAATTTTATTTTTAACTAAGTTTTTTTATTATGAAATAAAAAACTTTGTTAAAGGTATTTGTTTTTCCAATAAAAATCTTTGTTAAAAGTAAAATTCTTTGATTTGGGACAAACATAAAAAGAAATTGTGAGAGATCAAAGTTGGCTGAGGATTTTGAAATTTCGTATAGAGGCCTATATGTTGATTCTAAACAACTTTTCTTAATAACTTTTTGTCGTATTTGCCACATAAAAGGTACTTTACCTCACAGAAAAATAGGTTTTTTTTAAATTTCCAAGGCATACTTGATTTCTCAGAACTGAAATTATGTTGGAAATTCGCCTTTAACCAAGCAGGGCTGAACCCCAAAAAATTAAAATTTAAATCGAGAATTTTTTACCTTTCACAAGAGTCGTTTCACCTATCCGGGGACACACTGTATAAACTGCTGGACAAAATTATCTCATCATAAAAAAATATTCTGAAAATTAAATTGTTCATATTATTATAAGTGTTAGAGCTTCGCAATAGTAAAAAGGAATATTATGAAGAGACATTTATTGCGGCCAACTACACTTTGCAATAACAAATCGAAACAACTGCATCGGTTCTGAAAAGAGTAGAGACCTTTAAGAAAATTTTTTATGATGCTATAATTTTGCCCAGCAGTTTATATAAACGGGGCTGCGCCGCTATTGCGCAGTCTATCCTAATCAATTTACCACCATTTTTAGGCTCATTACGTTGGGCCGTTCCGTTCGGTTACACACTCCGCCCCTGCCTCCCTTTGCCGTCCACCTGACCAAAGGAGGCCCTCGGGGCTCCGCCTCTCTTCAAGGGAGCCCTCTGAGCTTCACCCCACTCCAAGGGGCCCCCGGGGCTCAACTCCTCTCCAAGGAAGCCTTCGGGGATCCGCCCCTCTCCAAAGGGCCCTCGGGGCTTTACCCCTCTCCAAGGGGCCTCCGGGGCTGAGCCCCTCTCCAAGGTATCCCTTGGGGCTCCGCTCCTCTCCAAGGGGGCCTTCGGGGCTCTGCCCCTCTCCAAGAGGCTCTCGGGGCTCTGTCTCTCTCCAAGAGGGCCCTCGAGGCTCCGCTTCTCTCCGAAGGGTCCTCGGGACTACGCCTTGGTCGCGAAATCGAGACGACGGCGAATTGCATGCAAACGCAAATGGGGGACATCGTATCCACCATTGTCGTGACACACACGTCTGGATCGTTCTCCTTTATTATATTGATATTTTTAATTTACGGTTCCACCCTAACCCTACTTATCTTAACAAGTTTTTAAATTTCAAATAGGTTAGGATCAGTTAAGTTCAAACCCGTTCAGATCACTTACAAAACTAAAATTACTGTAATAACACGCAATTCACTTACTTTCCTTGGGGAGTAGGAACTTACTTCTCTAATTTCATGAAAACCAGTAAACAAACAGTAACACCAACTTACCTGTAATGGATATGTCAAAGTAAGTGTAACTTACTAGATGGACATGGAGAAAATAATATTTTCGATCGATCTGAAAATTTTATTTACTATTTCAAACAAATATATTATATATACTTATAAAAGAATGTGGTGGAAAATATTTGAACATTTCTATATCATACATAATAACGTCAAACTGAAAAAGAACACGTGTCTTTCACAATCACTCGTTTCTTGCTCAAGACGCAGTCACTATATCTGTCCAGTCGATGCAGTAGCTTGTAATACAGCATGCTGTGTGGATGATTAATTTAATTCGATAATAATATCCAGATATCTAATGGGTATCATGTGATAACAGTTGTATGTATATAACTGGTGGGGTAGTAATGGGCAACCAGTGTTGCTGTTTACATGAAGTAGAAAAATATCTTGAAAAATAATAATCGACGTAAAATAATCACGTTAAAAGGTTAGATTCCTTTTAATTGTGAAGAGTAATAATTGTATATTAGATACGTAATAGCAGTACAATATTCTTTACCATCAAATTTGACTGAGGGTCACAGCTATTATTCAAAATAGATTTCAAGATTGTTTGAAGCTATTTTAAGTGGCATTTTTACTTCAAAACCAGTAAAAAGTGAAAGTGAGTGCTTGTGGTATGCTGTAGAACTGTATATCCAGATCTTAAAGGGTCAGAAAGCTGCAAAGAGCTTATTTTGGTCGTGAACAACCCAAAGGAGGTGTTTGCAGACTGCCATTCAGTTAAGAGCTGTTATAGTATACACTCAGGTACAAGAGATACTTCCAGAAGGTCAGTGTTTATTTCTTATATCTCATTAAGAAATAAATAACAAGTTTGGTACGACAAATTAGTGAAAACAATTGTAATTTATATTTAGAGCGTAATTTAGAATATTGACTTTTCTAAATTTACATTGTGATTCGAGTACTCTACGTTTTCGGACATTGTAATTTGAAATTTACATATTTTTGATTAGTCTATTTATAATTAATTTTAAAATCAAGTTTGGAACATTTAAAACATTTGATTAAGTAATTTGACAACAGCTATTTGATTTATTGTAATGTCAGGCCAATCTTTCAAGCAGTACTAACTGACTGAGTAATTAGTTTCAATTTGATGTACTAAAGAGTGTATTTGACTAAAAAAGTCAATTTATTAATATTTTAGAATAATTCAGTCTTCAACAATAATAAGATTTGTTAGTTGAACATTAACCCATTCAGCTGAGAAATAAAGAGAGTCTCAATGCTTAATAACTGTCTAGCCGATGTATTTTTAAATCATAATCACATGACATAATTCAAAATGTCACATTTCAGTTGCAGGAAATGTCAATTCAATTTCATTCAATAAGGAGTAAGTTACGCCTTTAAGAAACTATACTTGATAGTACTTCTTATTAATAACCTAAAGGGTATATATTTATTTAATATTATTTGTGATGTCTATCTGAGAAAGAGAGATATTACCATTTGGCACCTCAAGTGGAGCTGAGAATTTGTATATATCACAATTTGGCTTGCAACGTGTAGCTGCTAGCAAAGATATATGACAAGCTTTAATATTGTTGGATACCTAGGAACTGACTAACCAACACGGGGATTACAGGAACTTTCTGACATCAGGGCAGCTTTTACAGGGAAGCTCCGTACTCCTGAGGTTGTCTTCGTGGAGTTGAGCAGAACCTTCGGCGGAAGGTTGTAGGCCAGCTACCCGTGCACACAACTAGCACTTGACGTTAATTCACAACTGAATTAATGAATTGAATTACTCACTAACGAGCACTGCAGGCTAGCTACCCGAATTCAATAACAAAAGTAATTATTGAACTAATTATTTATTATGCCAGTAACAGTTTCACCATAGATGTACAACTAATCTAAGTTCACTCCTGATACAATTACATAACGCGAGTACAAAATGAATACTGAATTAAGCTTCTTCCCACACTCTTATTTATACCAACTAGGGTTGGTTTATCTTAATTACCTCGTTTACGGGATTATTGATAGATTTATTATCATAAGAGCATCTTAATGGCAATGCAACAATATTATGAAAATTTGGCGATACGACGTTCTTTCAACGATTATTTTCATTCTGGTTAAAAAAAATAGTGCACCCAGGTTTCATTACCAGCCAATCTCTGATCTAAAAGAACAGAGCTGTCCTTTTTTACAACACGTCCTTAAGAGGAGCTGCAGCAGTTCGCTAAAAATAATTCGTCTGCATGTCATTTCGAGCGGCCGAGCAGAAAACGTTGCAGAAAGCGCGAGTTGGGCCATATGCTCGCCGAATATATTTAAACATAATTACTTCCTGCGGAGAGACAATTATGCGCGAAGCCAGATCGGTTTTCGGTGCAGATATAAATGGAAACGATGATTTGGCACATAATGGGCCGTCATCGGCCCGTTCTGGCCATCGTGAGCGATTATAGTTGGGAAAGAAAACCCATTGTTATTGGCGCCGAAAAAACCAACCGCTTGTTTCTTGGCGAATGACAGATTAGACCCGAGCGTATATTTTGGCGTTATTTATTACGGTTATTAACATTTTAGACTTTAGTGCTGTAACATGAATTTGGACGTTAAGCGAATGTTTCTAATAGATTTCGAGTTGTTCATGGTGCAGCACGTCCTATGTACTGGAATTCGATTTAATGTTGTGGTTATAGTTAAAAATTATATACATGCTTTAGGTTGAAGTTCTAGTAACGCTGAAAAAATCTAACATGCAAACGTGTTTCATTTGTATTTATTTTTTTATGGCGTTAAATCGGCAGGTTTTATTGGTTCTTGAATGAGCTTTACCATTTTTATTATTTACCTGTAGAGATTTCCAAAGGGTCATTAATAATGTCAACTTTCTATCATCTGTAGCTTCAATTATATCATCAGTTACCTTCAATAAAGCAGTAAAACAACTAAAATTAGTGAAAAACCCAGACTAAATAAGAGACTACCATCAAAATAAGCTCTACCTTGATAATCATTCCAAAATGCAAGATTATGGATTGGGTTAGTTTTCTGAGAAAATTCGAATTCAGTGGGAAACACACTGTAGTAAATAAGCATAAATAAAATGTTTATCTTGTAACGTGAGCCATTATGATAGTCTTAGATGATGCAGATGTTAAAAACGGATTAATTATTTAAAATTAAAAAGAAAAATTACCCTGTACAGCTCAATCTGATTTAGTCGCAGGCACCGTCTAGTATATGACGAGGTACTGGTTGCACTCTGATAAAGAATATTTACTCACACTGCGTTTGAAGACAAAAATCAAGTAACAATAACTCCTAAAGCGTAAAGCAACAACTTCTAAATCGCTTTCGCAAAGGATATAACGTAAAATATTGTAATAAATTTTTATATTATCCTAATTTCCAAAAATTTCATAATTAATTGAAAAAAAGGTTATGTTTGTTTTACAAACCGTCATAATAATTTTACGAGATTAGCTAAATATCTATTATATTTTAGGTATTTAAAATTAATTTTATACAATTTTATAGGCATTTTAAGATCTGTAATATAAATATCATATTTCTAGAAGTAATATCAGCAACTTCAAACTAATTTCATATTATTTTGCAATCAGTTTAAAAAGCTTTATACTAGATTTTAGCTACTGCAACATAATTTCACTATATTTTATACTTATTTTTTTATTTAATATTAAATTCTTTAGGCATCAAGTCAATATGCTATGGTGAAATTAATGTATTTTTATTTATAACTATTAGGGTTGACGTTTCAAACCTAATTCGAGTATTCTTCAAGACTCAATAAACAGTTGAAAACTTCCAAGTACACAAACACACGGCACCTGCTTTAAAATTTCACTATTTTTTGATAACTCATAATAACTTCATTTCTATCACATCGTACATATTGTAACATGTTCAGCAATTTCTACATTATTTTCTATTATTCCACAATACTTTCGTAGTAGGTTTAAGAATTTCGTATCTTCTGCTCATGAATTTGTTCATTTATAATTGAAGTTATTTAGTTACGTTTTCCAATAGTTTACGATCAGAAAACGAGTTTATACATTATAACGATGCCCTTAACTATATAAGTCTTTAGTAAAAATATAAATAAATAGGGCAAATCACCATAATTTTCAAATTAAGGAGAATAGTTTTAATAAAAGAATTCAATATTGTGTCAATCTTAGAACTTATTAAAGTGATGTTATAATTAATATTTGCATAATAAATGGTTTATTGCAATCAATAAAATAACCCTCCGGTCTAGCACGGAAAAAACTCTTTTTCAAAGGGGTAGGTTCAACAACTTGCATTACAATTATTTTTGAGTAGGGCTTATTAACATGTATGGCAATTGCTCGAATTTGTATCTGACAGCTTTAACCGTAAAACTGACTGGAAACAAAAATGGTCTGCTGGTACAAGCAAAAAGCGTAATTGAATTCAAACACCAAAAATGAGCAAAAAGCGTCAGGTAAATGCACTGCAAATCAACTGACATAATTTCCGGCTAACCTGGTTTTGTTTTAGTGACGTAGAGATGCCGACTCGGCACTTGTTTAACTTCTTGCAAATCTTCTCCAAATTTCTCGTCCAGATCACAAAATCAAAGGAAGCTACCTCGAATTTAAAACCCTGGATGAATTTATGTACCTGGAACCACGTTCAATGTTTAATCTTGATTAAACCCAAAGCTCGTGAGCCTTCTGCAACGGCTTCCCTGTGAAATTTATCTTCCAAAGGCAGCTCCGATGTCGGCTCGCAGAATGAAAGGACGCCACGGTAAATAAAAACTTGGTGATGGCCCCCTGCACCTAGGCACTCAGAAGGGTCTGCTCCACACGTTCCACATAAAATTTTAGCTGGCCGATTTCTCTAACCATTCGAAAATTTGTCTCGATGTCGGACGCTCCTTGTCAAACCTAGCAGAGCTAATTCCTTTTCACTGGGATGTGTCACCACTACGAAAATTATACACAAAGATGCTCTGCAGACTGGTGAATATGAAAAACCACTTTTTGGATCACACAGAAAACTTTTTAACATGAAAATTTACAAAAAACCGGGAGTACCTCTTGCACCTAGCACAAATTTTACAAGGCTTGTTTTGTTGTTATTAACAATTGAATGTCTCGTTTCCTAGTAACCAAAATTTACAATTGTTTTTATAAAATAAGTTTTGATATAATGTTTTTACTTAAGAACTAAACTGTATTTTTTGGAAAATGTCAATCATAACACTTTACAATTTAAATCTCTGCTTTTTCACAATTAGTTTGAAATGCACTGTTTCACATGTTTATAATTAGCAATGAACAATTGTCTGTGTCCTCTAATAGGTTGCCTTATTAAGCTGTTTGCAATCTTTGCTTTGCTTGCACTGCTTTGCACAGTTTCTTTACCTTCAGCTGTCTTGTCGTTTGTTGGTGATATAATTTTTAATACTAACGCTCATATAATTTTTGTTATACCACAAACCATCTCTGTATCATGTTTAATTCACATTATTGTATTGGCGTTACCGAATCAAATCTGCCAAATACATAAATTAAGGTGCGCTTGCCATTCCGAACATTAATTACGAATAAAACGTTAAACGTAACTCTTTTGATTCTGCCTTATTTAATGCCAACCTTTCTCAATCAAATTATCGTTACTGCTAATCATATCATGTGCAATTATTAGTGTAACATTCTGACAGTAAACCATTGCAATATTTCACAATCATTTCAATAATTGTATAGTGCACTAAAGATTTTAACATAATTTCATAATATTGTATGTTACTTTACTAATATTTCATGATAATTTCGACATGCTATAATATATTTAACTATTTCAATATTATATCGTATTATTCCACTATCGTTTTAGAAGAATCCCAGTGGAGTCTTACAATATATACCTATAAATTTTATAAATTTTTTGCAATTTTGATTATTTCAGTATATTTTGCAATAATTTCAGCAGTTTCCAAATAAATTAATGTATTTCACAATCTTCTTAAGAATTTTATAATGGATTAGAGCAATTTCAGTATGATTTTATTATATTCTATGGCATTTCAATGTTATTTTATAATGATTCCATTATGTGCTCTAACATATTAAAAGTTTAAAAACCATTTCACATTATACCACAATAAATGTACGAAATTCGTAGTTAGATTTACCAATTTTACATTTGCTGTTGATTTTCTTGAATATTTTTAGTGTCGACTATTTCATTATATTTTTCCATATTTTGAACCATAGCAAAATAACTTCATGTATTTTGCAGTCGTTTCAACAATTTTGTAATCCATTAAATTCATTTCAATATAATTTCCTAATATTTTACAGTAGTTGACTGATATTTTATTACCTATTTATTAAAGTACATTTTGTCTAACACATGGAATTTTGAGCGACGAGCATAGCAAGAACTCCCCAAAATCACACCAAATCGCAATTCCTAACCTGTTCTATACAATATTTTTTTCTAACTATGAAAATAAATGGTTTTCATATCTCAAATTGATAAAATTATAAATGTCATGTTAAATAAATGTCAACGTATTGCACATCAACTAGCTGCCTTTCGCTTTTTCCCATGTCAGTTTTGTACTTTTCATTACTAGTTGCGAAAAGTGTGACGTGTAGAAACTTTAGTCAGTTCTGAAAAGTGATGATTTATATGTCAAAATTAGAACAAGTAATTTGAATCGTTGGTATTATAACATGTTTAACAATTTTAATATAATTTCATAATAATTTTAAGAACATTCTAGTTTCTACATTTCAGTATATTTTGTAATAATTTCATCGATTTCAAAACAAATTTATATATTTCACAGGCATTACAAAAATTTTAACAAACATTAGGGTGTTTTCAGTATAATTTTATAGCAGTTTAATTATATTTTATAATGATTCGCAGTTTCAAAATGCTGATTTCTCATTATACTACAGTAATTTTAAGAATTTCGTAGTTAAATTTAACAATTTCACATTTCGCATCATTTCATTGAATTATCTTTCAATGTAGATTGTTTCATTATATTTTTCCATATTTTAAAGTAATCTCAAACAAAATCATGTATTTTTCAATCATTTTAAGAATTTTATAATCCATTAGATCCGTTTGAATATAATTCCACATATTCCACATATTTCATAATAATTTCAATCGTTGGTATTATAACATATTTAACAATTTCAAGATAGTTTCACATTAACCCACAATAATTTTAAGAACATCTTAACAATCTTTAACATCTTTTACAATTTCTGTTAATATTTGAAATTGATTTGCAATTTTCTAATAATTTCAACAATTTAAAAAAAAATATGTATTTCACAATCACTTCAGAAATTTAATATGCATTAGAATGATTTCAGTATAATTTTATAACAGTTTGATTATAGGTATTTTATAAAGATTTTTATTACTTCATTATGTATTGCAACACATTTAACAGTTTCAAAATTGCTGATTTCTCATTATACCGCAATCATTTTAAGGATTTCGTAGTTGAGCAAAACAGTTTCACATTTCTTGTTGATTTTATAGAATTTTCTTACACTTCTACAATTACATTATATTTTACCATATTTTAAAAAAATGCAAAAAGAATTCATGTATTTTGCAATCGCTTCAAGAATTTTCTAATCCATTTGATAACATTCAATACAATTTCGTTATATTTTGCCGTATTTTAATGATATTTTATAATAATTTCAATCATTCGTATTAGAACATATTTAACAATTTCAGTACAATTTCACATTATCCTACAATCCCACAATCATTTTAGCAGGGCTTAATAATTTCTGTTAATATTATGGAATTTTATTTGTAATTCTTATTATTTCAGTATATTTTGTAATAATTTCAACTATTTCAAAACAAATTTAGATATTTCAGGAAAATTGACATGTAGTAGACAATAATATTTTATAGCAGTTTATTATATTTTATAATGAATCCACTATTTCACAATGCATAACGTGTTTAACAGTTTCAAAATGTTAATTTCTCATTATACCACAATAATTTTAAGAATTTTGTAGTTGGGTTTAAGAATATCACATTTTGTGTAGATTTTATTGAATTTTCAGTGTCGATTATTTCACTATATATATTTTGACATATTTTCAACTATGTGAAAAGAATTTGTTATTTTCCAAGAATTTTATAATACGTTAGACTAATTTCATAACGTTTCACAGTAGTTTAGTGATATTTTATAATCATTTCATTTATTCCATAGCGTGTTACAAATAATTAATAGGTAATTTCAGTATAATTTGAAATTATTCCTCAATAATTTTAAGAATGTCCTAGTAGAGCCTAATAATATCTGTTCATTTTACCGAATTTCTAGACTTTTCATTATTTCGTTATATTTTACAATAATTCCAACAATTTATAATAGTAATAATAATGTCTTTCATTCACACAGAAACAGCACACGTAATAAAAAATTAAGAACGAATGGAAATTGTGATTGCTTATTTTATCGTCTAAACATGCTGCTAGAAACAATAATGGGCGGGGGTTGTTCTGTATGATCAATAATTAATTACATAGCAGTCAAAAACGAATTCAGAAAATTTGTAAAAGCAGCCAGAGTAAGGCGAGGGCATGAAATATATTCGGACCATTACATAGTTTTCTCAAAAATAAAAGTAATCAATATAAAACAGCAAGAAAATGTCAAAACAATATAGACTAAAACAGTATAAAAAGGGAAGTAATTAAAACGTGCAAACTAAGAGAATAAGAGACAGCTAAACTATGCAAAGATAAAATAGAAACAGAGATCAATATACATCTGAAAGACAGCATTAGGAAAAAGAAATATGAAAATAAACATTGCTAAACCAAAGTAGTGACAATCGGAAAGAGCGAAATCAGCATAAGAATAAAACTACATGGAAAGGATATACCGAGCAAATAAAAACATTTAAATATTTTGGAGTAAATATACATAAGGATGGAAATGAAGATGCTGAAATCAACAACAGAGTAGAGAATACAACGTAATTCTTCTACACCCTTAATAACACGTTCAAAAGGAAAAAAGAGGTATCAAAGAAAACGAAATGACAGTTTATAACACAATATACAAACCAATTGTGACCTACGGATGTTTATGATTTATGATTTTTTATTGTAACTGAATTTGAAATTGGATTATGTTAATTTGCACCTTAACACTTAGTGTAATTACGGTTATTTATTATTTATTGCTATGGTCCTATGACTTTATTTTATTTTATTTATTTATTTATTTAAACTGAAATCTTCTACCATTAGGTGTCGAATTATAACCAAATTACCATACAATATAATATATTATCTAATAAAACATAATTTTAACTTTTCTTAATTATTTTATTCCATGCCTTTCTATTTCTTGTCAGGTTCCTTAATTCTCTCTATTACTTTATTTTAATTTAATTGAAATGAATTAGTATTATTTATTTAATCTCAGGGTTTTATCACGCTACATTCTAATCTTACCTTTCTATGTCCACAGCTAGAGATTGTACTTGTAACAAAATTGATTGTTCGACTCTTATTCTCGTTGGGTTACTGCAGAATTTAATTATAACATACACAAATAAAACTCATAACTAATATGAGGCAATTGATATTCATTTATTTTAAATAAGTTTTATAAAAATATCGTTTGTTAAAAATTTCGTATTAAATTCAATTTCAAGTAATTTATACTGTATGTTAACATGAAACTAATTTTAATGTTGCTATAATTAATGTTTACTGTTATATCGCTTATTAAACTTTTCTCTTGAACACTATTAGCTTTATTAAATTTGCTTGTCTTTAAAGTTATTAATATTTGTTTTAACCAACCTTACCATTATTCAAATTAGCAATTTATTTCTTTTAAATTTCTGATTTTTACTCAGATCTGGTATTTGTTTATATAATCTTTAATTTTTCACTTACATTTTGGACTTTTCTTTCTTCGAACTCAATTTCTGATCGTCTGATTTGGCAAAATGAACTTTACTGCTATCTTGTACCGTCGTCAGCAACCCCTGTTGGTTATGCTACAAGCATACACCATCAGCATTTTGAGTATCTTAACCAAATCCTCTTCTTGTGACTACACTTGCTTGTATAACAGTTCTTATAAGCACATACCAGTATTTTTATTATTCAAATTGAATTGTTATATCATTAGTTTTAATTTTAAACTGGTGTCATTCTAATGAAAAAGGTTACACACTTTTCTTGTTCTTGTTATTTTTTATACCCGCCAAAACCTTAGATATGATTATCTTTAAAATATGAAAATTACAGATTCCTATGTATCAACAAATATTACGTTTTTAATTAACATGTCAAGCAAGAATTGTCCATAATCTGAAATTACAATTTTGATCAAATTTCAAGACAAGTCCATATATCTCACAATCAATTCGAGATTTTTGTATTACATTAAAACAAGTTCAATATAGTTTTACCTTATCAAATTTTATATTTTCTGGTAATTCTACGGAATTTCCTTAAAATTTCAAATATTTCCCTATATTTCACAATAATATTTCAAAATAACTTCAATCGTTTAATAACATTTATTTTTTGTGGTATTTAGAATGTACGCAAAATTTCATATTATTTCAAGAACTGTCTACCATTTTACAATATTTATTTACTGCACAATAAGTTCAGAGAAAGCTTTATGACTAAAAAAATTTTTTTTTGTAATTATATCAAATATTTCATAATATTCTGACACATAAAGTCCCAATATCCATGTCCCAATAATTTCTCCAGTTTTTCCTCATAAGCTGTGCCTACTCGTTGTATTGAGCATGTTAACATTGCTTTATATAAATTTGTGACAGGTTTAATTCCTGTTATTTCTTCGTGTGGTCTCGCACAACTTAAAACGTCTAATAAGACTCAACAGGAGCCACCTGGTATATCTAAAAATTTCCAGCGGCGTCCTAATAATAGTCACAATTAAAAATCCATATGGTGCAGCTCAGCCCACATTGACATCCTTTGTTTCTTTCCCAGATTAAAGAATGGAACCTCCGCAAGAGTCCAAGCTTCTTTGCAGCAACTGAAGCCACCCTTGCACAGGGAGGTTTAGCCTCCGCCCTTAGTTACCTATTTTAATTCCTGCTTGTTAGTAGCTCTATTTTGTATTTTTAGCACCGGGGGCCCCATTGAGCCCCTATAATGTCCGCAAAGCCTGCCCGAGTAATCCGCTAACACGAGGGTCCTCTTTGTTTATGCAAGACGCAAATCCCTCTAATAGCTCTTGCCCATTGTGGCGGGTTGGGTTTTTGAAAATATCGGGATTAGAGCTTGTGTTTTCTCGGCTGCACCCAGCACGATTTGCGCTATTGCACGTAGCCAAGTGTGAAATGGGATCTGGTTGAGTGTTTGCTACATTCAGGAACAATAACGAGTGATTACTTGTTTACTGGTAGTATTTTAAGTAAGGAAAGTACTTAACGCTTTTCAGCTTTATTGCGAAGTAATATAGAATTATTTTATTATTTTAAAGCGGAGAAAATTTCAAATTTTTCAATTTATCAGAGACGACTTTATAAACATTAATTTTAAAACACGGTAGTTAAAATTTAGCTGATATAGAAGATCTTCAACTATTGAAAACATTTAGGGAAAGCTAATATAAAAGAAGCAAATCTAGACGCTACGATAAATGCTACGAGTAACAATCGGTAACATAGAGTGATAAAACTAGCTAGAACTGTGCTAACGAACCAAAAGCAGCGCAGTTTTGCTTCTTCTTGTTTCTGTCTTAGTTTTAGTAGTTAAAATGTTATTTGTTTCACTATACCCCTATACTTATCTGTGAAACTTTAATAAGGAAACGCCGTATTACTGTGATAGATAAATTTGCTACTATAAATATTATTTAGGCCGGAGTCACAAAAAGTAGAGAAAAAAAAGAACACAAAAATTTCCAGATTTGTCACAATTGATCGAAAAACAGTTCATGGAAACTACAATTTCTGGAAACCTCAATTCGATCAATTGCGATTCGATAAATTGTGTAAGCTCAAGAATTCTGGCTTCTATGAATTGTATTTCTATCAAGTGTGTTCGATCAATTGTCTTTCGATCAATCGTTTTGCTGCAAATTCTGGTTTCGATAAATTGTGGTTTCAATAAATTGGTTTTCAATCAATTGTGTTTCGATTAATAATTATCCTAGACGCGATGGTTTTGATACTTAAAATGAAAACATTCTTTTCAGTTCTCATGTACAGCACTTGAGCACTGGAGTTGTGCTCAAACACTTTATAATCGCAAACATCTCGCTTGTAATTCGTCGAATCCGAAGGTCATAATTTGTGCAAATTAATTAGTTGGCATGTCGGTTTATAATGTTTCTCCAATCATCTCTATCATCTGCCGGTCTGTTGTTTTCTTTAATATTGTTTCCAATCAGTTCTGTTATTTTATCGAACCACATTCTTGGTGATCTACCTCTAGGTCTTTTTCCTTCTACTTTGCTCTGTACAGCAGGTTTTTCCAAATTGTCCTCCCTACGGAAAACATGCCCAAAATATTGTAATATTCTTTTTTACAGTATTGACCAGTCTCTATGGTGCTCCTATTTCTTGTATAACAGAGTTGTTGTACGATGTTCTGTCGATTTTATCCTTAACGATCTCAGCTAGCACTACATTTCGAAAGCATTGATCTTTTGTTTATCAACTTTTTTTACAGTCAACGATTCTGAGGCATACAGAGCTATCGGAAATACTAGTCTTTGTTATATTCCCGTCTTTTCAGATCTTTTGCAGCTTAGTTACGGCAGTTCTTGCCATTATTAGTTTTCGTTTTGTTCCGTTAACGCAGTTTCCTGTATTTTCCATGAGTGCGCCAAGATAAATATATTGGTTTGTCATTTTTATCTCTCCAAAGCAGTTTTCGTCTATTTATTTTTATGTTTGTTGTTGTTATTATCATTATTTTACATTTACTTTCATTGAGTGTTAATCTTAGTTGATTGCTTTCTTGCTTTACGATGTCCAATAGTTCTTTCATTCCTTCCGGTGTTTTACTTATTGAAGCTGTATCATCGGCCTATCGTAAATTGTTGATTATAACGCCACCGATTTTGAATCCACCATTTCATTGACCTAAAACTTTTCTCATGATTTATGCTCCCTATATTTTAAAAAGAAGAGGGGATAATATGCAAACTTGTCTAACACCTTTTTGCAAGGTAAATATAGCTGAGATCCTGTCGTTTATCCTCACTTGTGCAGTACCAGTTTCGTATAATTGTTTAATCGTATAGACCAAATGTTGGGGGGTGCTCATTTCGATTAAAACTTTCCACAGCTTGTCCCATTTTACGCACTCAAACGCTTTACCATAATCCAAAAAGCATATGTATATGTAGTTACATTAAATTCTCTGCATTTTTGTATAATTTGCCTCAAATTATGTATCTGCTCTCTTGTGCATCGGCCTCGTTTAAAAACAACTTGAGATATAGTTATTTGCCATTCTAAATAGATTTTTATTCTATTAGTTATTATGTTCAACATAAATTGGCTTGCATGCAATATTAATGCAATTGTCCTATAATTTTTGCATTTCATTGTTGATCCTTTTTTGTGAAAAGCAATTAGTAAGGATTTGAACCACTAGTCTGGCCATTGTCCTGTTGTCCATATTTTACTGCAGATATTAGTTACCATTTTAAGGCCCTTATCATTTACTATTTTCAGCATTTCACTACTGATATTACCGATCCCTACTGCTTTTTCTATGTGAAGTTGTTTTATAGCATTTTCCACTTCGTCTTTTAGTATTGGTGGCTGTAATTCAATCTGTTGGTTCTGGTCTGGCATTCGCCATATAATTGTTTACAGTATCTTTTCTATTTATCGAGAATTTTCTCAATATCTTCTAGCGTTTTCCCATTCTCGTCGTTGATGTTGATGATTTGAATTCTATTGTTATATCTTGAATCTTCTTAAACAGATCTCGTGTTTTATTTTTACTATTATGTTTTTCCATCGCGAACATAGCATACGTTAAAAGAAAAGGACGGTCTACCAAAAATACACAAGGAAGGTATCCCTCTGAGACCAATTGTGAGCTCAAGGAATTCTCCTTGTCACCCGCTAGCCCACTTCCTGCTTAAAATAATGACTCCCTTAACGGGAAAAACACAATCCATGGTCAAGAATACAAAGCACTTCGTGGAAACATCCAACCTAACCACGAAGAAATCCTGGTAAGCTTCGACATTGTGAGCTTATTCACAAATGTGCCTACAGACGCGGCACTAACTATCATAAGACGCAGACTGGAAAATGATGAAACGTTAGACGAACGCACGCAACTCTCGGTAAACACGATCATGGAACTACTGACGATGTGTATCAAAACAACATACTTTCAAGTAGAAGATAAATTCTACTTACAGGAGTTTGGAATGGCTATGGGTTCCCCACTATCCCCTATAGTGAGCAATATATACATGGAAGATTTTGAAGAACAGGCGATATCCGAATTCACAGACAAACCAAGGATATGGCTTCGATATGTGGATGATACCTTCGTAATCTGGCAACACGGCAGGCACAAATTGGATGGATTCCTAGAACATCTTAACAGCCGCGCACCCTCTATCAAATTCACAATGGAAATGGAGTCAGATAACAAACTTCCATTCCTAGATGTACTAGTACACAGGAATGAGAACACATTCGGTACGAGTGTGTACAGGAAACCTACACACACGGGTAGGTACCTACACTTCGGCTCCAATCATCACAAAAGTGTGAAATTAGGTGTGGTGAGATGCCTGTACGATAGAGCTGAGATGATATGCTCAGACCAAGAGGACCTGAGAAAAGAAAGAAAAACTATCGCGCAGACACTTAAAGAAAATGGCTACCCAGATATAACAACTAACCTAAACAGAAAGGAAAGGGTAACCAACAAAAACAAAGAAGAACCTAAATATACGGCGGTAATACCATACATACCAGGTGCCTCGGACAGAATACGAAGAGCAGGCAACAAATACAAAATACGCACTACCTTCAAATCCACAAAAACACTCAGGGGAATACTAACTAAAACAAACCACACAATGAAGACCAAAGTTCCAAAAATTGTGTATACAACCTACCATGCGAATGCGGCAGAGCATATATTGGCGAAAGTAGTCGACCTCTAAGAGTCAGAACTTCGGAACACAAAAACAACATCCGAAAGGGCGAAACAGACAAATCCAAAATCGCCGAACATGTCTGGAATGAAGACCACAGAATCCAATGGGACAACATTCAAATAGTGGCGAAGGAAGAGAACAAAACTCGACGAAAGCTCAAAGAAGCCACTTACATAGCATTGGCAGAAGAACCGATAAGCCAAGCCAGCATAGAAATGAAACCCATCTGGATGCCAATAATGCGCGAAGAACTAAGACGCAATACACCTGCGCAATAAAGATACTACGCACCATGCGCAATAGACTACTCACAAAAAGGGAAGCGTTTATCAGATCCCCCGGTGTCTCAGTGGTAAAGCATCCGACTTACAAATCGAAAAGTTCCAGGTTCGATGTCATTTAAAAATCAAATGTCATGTTTTGACATTTAATTGTAAACATAGTGTGTCAATACTTGTGCAGTTAAAAACTAACTCTAAGTGCAAAACTAGTCCTTCTCAAGACTACGCCTGATGACGGAAGCAGAATTAGCTTCCGAAACGTCGCGATTAAATAATATAAACTGTGGAAATAGGCCGACTAATTCATACACAATGAGACCACAGTTACAAAACACTTTCAGATCAAAAAGAAAAATAAATTATAAAAAAACCTAGGCAACAAGGTTTTTCACTATATACACAGCTTAGATTCAGAAGCTTCTCTAAACTTGTAACATTGTTTCCACTCGTTTTCATTGTTTAAATTGTCAAGATAGGCCATCAAATTTTTCTAAAACTCCGTAACGTGGCATTTGTTTAGAAAATAAAATGTTAATTTTTTATTGTCCATAATTTAATTTTGAATTTGTATTTCTCAGTTAAAAACACAGGTAAATAGCTGTTTTCTGAAGCAGAAAATCTAAAACGCCTTTTTATTTAGTCTAGTTTTTTGTCTACGAACGATAATTTTCTATATTTTTACATAGCCTAATTATATTTTTTAATAAAATAAAATCGTTTTTCCACGACCGGGGGTAGAAGTCGGTTTCTATAGCGTCAAAATTGTGACAGAAGTAAAACGTTTTCTCACTAGAGACTAAATAAGACAAACATTTCCCTAGGGAGTTTTTATTATGACTGACACAACAATTATATCAAATTCTAGGTTTTGACACAAACTGACGCAAAACCTAACCTGCTTACCTCAAATTTGACATAATTGTGAGCTCTTGTCATAATGAATTACAGTGCCACTAACTTTAAAATTTACCATAGGCTACCAATTTTAAAATAATTGTAACTAAAATGTCAATAAGTGACGTTAAAAAACGGGTTTTCGTTTTAAATCTTCCTTCAACGTGAAAAAAATAGTATATGCAACTCGGAGAGAATGCTATTTTGCTTCAGTGCAATTTCTGACTCTCGGGCTTCGCCCTCGAGTCAGATATTGTACCTCGGCAAAATAACGCATTTCTCTCCCTCATTGCATAAGCTACTATTTATCCGCAAACGTCATAAAAGTGACAACTTATGTGTCTTTATTGACAAGGTAATCACTTTATCGGATTAAGCAGATAAAATAGCAACTTTTCCATACTTTATGTGCCTAATCACACAAAATACAAAACTCAAAGATTTCCGCGAAATGTTTACATCGTAACCACGGAAAAATTGTATTATGTATTAGATTATTTTATTCATTTACTTGCTAATAATTAGTGTTGTTTTGTATCAATTTTTAATTTATCTGAATACGTTTGCGGATAAAATAGTACCTATATGTTATTCGGAGTAAAAGTGACTTTATGTGGCTTAGCTGAATTATTTGCCTCACTGACGTTCGGCTAAATAAACTTCAGCTTCGCCACATAAAGTATCACTGTTACTCCTAATAACATAATCTACTATTATAAGCATAAAGCTCTACTACTCCCAAAAATTTAAATTACATACTATATTATTGAATATAAAAAAATTATAATAAATTCGAGAAATGTAAAAGGTTTACTTTTTAGGTATTCTGATCTATTAAAATCTCACATGTTTTTTTACATTTCACTATGGATATATTGTAAAGTAATAACATTTCTATAACTGAAATCAACAAAACTGCAAAATAAAATCAAATATGCCATTGCTTTTAGCCCGGCGATGGTTAATTTTAGTACTCTGAAATACCAAAAGTCGCTCACAGAAGTACTACCCTGGCTTAACTTCTGCCATCAAATTAAATCATATCCATGGACCTAACATAACTTTAAATATATCAGCTACGAAGACGTATGGTAACTAAAATAAACTCTCCAAGGGTAGGGAATCTGAATGAAGAAGCAAGTTGACCGATAAATTAATAAAAAACTGAATACATGGAAATGCGAAGCACGAAGCAATAAACAGAAGATATCGTAATAAATCAAAACAGCAACGGTAGCAAAAAGGTGTAAACAAGCGACCCCTATGCCTCGATACCTCAAACGTTTACCTCTTTTTGCTCAACAAGCTGGAAAGCAAAAGTACGGTTTTGAGAGCATCTACTGTGTAGAAACCACAGAAATCAAGAGCCCGTCTTTGCTCCCCTGGGCTGCAATCGTGCCGCCTACAAACGGGGCTTTCCTTGGTAAAAAGGTAGGGGAGGTGCACACTTTGGAATATCGCAATATCTACACAAATTAGCCATTTTGAGACTGGGGGTTCACCGGCAATATAGAGACCCTCGAAATGAGAGACTGGCCATTTACCGGAAGTAACTAGATTCCCCTAGCGAAATGTTGTCGGCAGTGGTGCCGAAAATGGCGACCGTGTCAACTCAGCTGTTTTACAAGATTTGGGATTTTCAATTATACTCCATTTACTTGACATCTGCACTGTCAAACTTACATTATGTTGGCACCACTGCTATTTTTCACATTTTAAGAATTAAATTACTGTACAGTCTAATAAAAAACACATTATTTTTGAGGTATAGTCAAGAATTTATTTTAAATTTTGACACTGACAGTGCAGATGTCAAGTAAATGGACTATAGGTATTGTTTTGTGATTTCAATCAATGTAAGTTATGTGAGTAACTACTTACTAAATAATAATAATTTGTATTTGTACTGGATATGGACAACATGGTTCATTTCTAAGAACCGCTCGCTCACTCGAATGAACTAGTTCTTTTTTTATAGCTCACCAGCTTTCCTGCACCTCTTTGGAATTTTTCACTGCGATTCTGTATCCCGCTCCCGCATACTGAGTCTCGCATACAGTATTCACGTTTGAAAGGGGCCTAATAGAAGATATATAAAAAATTACAGATTTCCTAACCTTACTCCAAATAGTAAATAAACAAGTTAGTACTCATATTTAGCTGGAAAATTGTAAATAACAGTAAATCTATAATGTGAAAGTAATCAATAATTCACGTTTGTATTTTAGTAAATGCCACCTTGCTACTGAGCAGGTTAAATTAAATAAATTAAATAGCATAAATAAAAACAGCAGTCTAAAGGGGGATATAGCATGTTAAATGAAAAGACGCCGCAACATGGAGCTATAACAATATTAATTTGTAGTCAAGTTACCCCAATACCATGCACAGTATCCCCCTCAAAAGCAATAACAGCGTTGGAATAGAGAATTGAAGCATTTTGAATAATTATTCAATGTAGAATGATTGCCGTTGATACTACTAGACTATTTGTACTCTTAGGTCAATGGCTCACAACGGTTGAGGTTGAGTGAACCGTGACCTTTACGGCATATCTTACAAAATTATATTTAAAATTAGAGGCCCTGCATACCTTATAGATAGGTATTAAGAAATGCCATAGTAGTAAACAGAAAATGTAGTGTACCAGTCTGCTCTGATTGATAAAACCATTTAAATGGGTAAAATATAATTCTCATTACCCCAGAAGAATTTAAAGTATGAAAAATTCATGCAGAGATACGCACATTTATGTGAATCAACACACAATTTCGATTTTACGAAAACTGTCAACGCCAGATCTTCTCCTTGCTACGGCCGCTAAACTACTCTCTAATGTTCGTTATGAATCTCCAGTTGCAGTTATTGCAGTAAACATTCAAGTAATGTATTAAAGATAACTGATTAATATGCAGTTTGCAGTGATTTGGATTAGTATAATTGAACGCGTTAAGTGGGAAGTCGTCCAAAGTATGTGGAAGTATCTCACTGATGTAACTACGAAGATAGACAATGAGCAAGCACCATGCGATGGCATTCCACCATATAGCAGATCCTTGCTGAGGTCGTCGATAATCGACTAATCCTTTGAGGAGAAACTTTACTCCATAATAGCGTTGTTTCATGACAACCAGGGATATAATAAAGTGTGGCATGATACTCTCCCATACTACATTCCTCTCAAATCATACATAGAAGAACCGCACTTCCATATGATACACGATCAACTGCAAAGAAAACACAGCTTTAGCTTTTATCAATAATGTACCATTGTCAGAAGTGGAAAAAGTTAAATATCTCCATATAAAGTTGAACAAGGACTCAAGGTCTCAAGTGGAAAACAGATATATGGTGTAAAAGGAAAAAACGTGTTACAAACTGTCCATTCCAGTAGCAACAACGTAGGCTTCCCAGTTGGACTTAAACAGCTCAAAACTTTGGCGAATCTCACCTGTATCCACCTGCAATGGCTTTGGCCATGGCACATTCGAAGAACGAAGAACTACATGCGATACTTTCTGCTGCTTTCTTCTGCAATTCTTGTATTTGGCTGGTTACCAACTGCATTTTTTTGCATCTGTAGAGCTAAGAATTGTTCCAAACCTTCCATCTCGAATTATGTAAACTACGTACAATTTTAACCTAATTTTGCAAGTGTATTTAACCTCTAAATTCGGTTGTCGAAAATTTCAAGTTTCTACAGCCTACACACAAGTAAAGTATTTTTGTTGAATATAAAATTTTGTTTAGTCAATACAAATTTTGTCGATGTAACTTTGCAAGCGTGATGTCTCAATTTATGAAAAAATTCATGTAAATCTACCAAAGGATGTCTGCCAAATTTCGACCATTTGATAATATTATGTACTTATCTGCCTCGCAAGCTCGGCAGATATACCCGTCCAGCCAAGCCACATAAAGTATAACTTTTGCTCCTAATAACATAATATACTATTTTAAGAGTCACTTCCTTTATACATTTAAGTTTGAAATTCCCGCCATATTTGAGAGCACACCATTGGCGACGCCATTTTAGGGACAAGGTTCGCGTCAACCAATCAGGCCAGCGACGGCCAATGGCCAGACTCTCATTTCTAGGGTCGCTACGGCAATAAAACATACAGCCCCATCTTCCGGGCAAAGCCGCCAATTATGTGACTCCTTCGGAACGTCACCGATTACAATGCGACCGGCTAGCTCCCAGTTTGCGCTGTATCCTTTTAAGCCGGGTATGGTTTGTAGACCTATCCACTCCTGATGACTGCCCGTGTTACCCACCTAAACTTTATCAATGCAAGTTCATCCATCAAAGCTCAGACCGAAACAGAAACCGCTGACCAGCATATGGTTTACCACTGCCACTACGAATACGTCCTGATCTCAGTAAGCTAGGCACCGAGGCACCAGGTTGGGCGAATATATGTCAAGGGCAAACTTTCTCTCTCTCTCTAATTTCTGCTATAGCTCAGCATTTTTACCGTACTGCAGCATTTTTGCCTGCTTGCATCCCTTTCCCACTACTCGCCACATCGTGTGATGGGGTAGCTCGCTGGCAGGATTCTGGGTAATTTTCGTGCGGTCTGCTAGGAGTAGCTTGCCTTCGATAACTAGCCATTGGAAATCTATCCGACAGCTTAAAGGACTGCCTGACATATCTCGGATACTAGGATCAGTTTTGCTGCCGACCCGACACCTCAGTCGACTAACAGTGCGCTTCCCGAGTGCTAGTGCAGACTAGAGATCCTGTATATAGTTTACTAAGAGTTTGGGCAAACAGCCTGATTTGACATAAATTTTTAATTCTAATTAGACGTTTAGCATATGTTAAACAAAAAAGTAATGAAAACCAGTTTTGCTATCTTTATTTTGAGAGCATATAACCGTCTATTAGGAGTATACGGTCAACCTAATTAGAAGTTATATTTGCATGTGTGGAACCATCGGTCGTCGTAGTTCAAATATGTAAAAAAATCACTTTCATCATACATGCCTTGTATGACACTGTTATCCCAACTCTTACTACTAAACTATATACAGGGACTCTAGTGCAAACTACTAGTCTAACACCTATAACGACAGCTGGAATAACTCCTTCTCCTAAGATTCTCAGCAGGATTGATCCTATAGCCCGACACCTCAAACGGCGGCCCCGTGTTTACCAATTCGATCCGCCTCTCCTTGCTCAACAAGCTGAAACAGCTCCGTCAAAGGAAAGCAAGTATCCTATCTTGACAGTATGGGCTGTGTTCATCTGGGTCGCCTTTGTGTCGTCTGCAAACGAAGCTTTCCTTGGTGTGTTGGTAGGACAGCCACTCCTTAGAGCCTTACAATATCTAGAGTTGGCCGAAGCCTTTTCGTTTAAGACTTTGTCCAGTTATTTCCCATTAACATCTTTTTTACGGATGGTGATACCCGACTGTTTTGCCATCATCTTTATGAATATCCTAGCCCTAGTTTGGATCGTGGTCATGTGACTCATTCAAATGTCGCTAATATTGTGTAGTCCACTATATTTTCATTGTCTCACTACTGTCATTATTGTGATTTTGCCAATTTTATCACGTCTTGTACACTACAGGTTTCTTGAATGCTTTTGAGTCTTATTTTGTCTCTTAGACTCACCGTAGTAATCCTTCTTAACGCTTGTTCCAGCTTGTGTCTCTGCCGCATAAGTAGGTATCGATCTCATACACGTTTTGCAGATTCATACTTTGCTGTCAACCTTCATGTGCTTGTTTGCCCTCGTCAGATTATATCCTCACTGCAGATTCACACCTTGGCCATTTTGTGTCCTTGTGTTTCTATAGATGTATCGGAACCCACCAATTTGAATTTTCCTATCTGTATACCGCGAGTTTACAGCGTGTGGGTTTCTTGCTACATTGTGTTTTCTGGATAGATGTTTTCATGTCAAAGTGTTTCGCAGTATTTAATCTGACGAGCAGGAATTGTAAATCGTCAAGATCTGAAATTTGCTGCTGCCGTCTTGTATCGTATGACGGTGCCTTTCACACTTCTAATTATTTGATCGATTATGGCATTGGATAGCATGAAGAGATGTTGCCTTACTTACTTCAGCAATTAACGCATTTTTTGTTTTTATTTATGTTGTGTGTTTGATATTCAACTATTTAATAACTGCTTGCAAGAAATCTACTAGCATAGAACAATTTATATGTATGTCAAACTATAGCTTTTTCCATTAATTACCTCACTGTAACTATTCCGTC